>CACRXE010000008.1:120000-290000 GCA_902685375.1 Neostethus bicornis
GCGGGCCGAGCGGAGATGGTGAGAGGGGAGTGGCTTAAAGAAGGCGCCGTCGTCATCGACTGCGGGATTAATTACGTCACAGGTTCGTTGTTTATTTATCAAAATTTCAGTTGTTTATTATTAAAAATTTATCTTTACACACACTCTCTCACACACACACATACTCACACACACACACACACACACACACACACACAAATATATGGCAAGGCAAGTTTATTTGTAGCACAATTCATACAAAATGTAATTCAAAGTGCTTCACAAGGAGGAAAAAAAAAGAATGCATTAAAATCACAAAACATAGAATCAAAAAGTTTAAAAATGAAATAAATAGAATCATTAAAACAGATAAAAAAAGAGCATCAATCTTAAACAGAAGTGTTTTCAGCCTGGATTTAAACATTGTTACAGTAGAGGTCTGTCTCACGGCCTCAGGAAGTTTGTTCCAGACTTTTGCAGAATAAAATTGAAATGCAGCTTCTCCATGTTTAGTCCTGACGCTAGACACCAGCAGGAGGCCGGTCCCAGAGGTCCTCAGAGTTCTAGATGGTTCATGTTTAGTCCTGACTCTAGACACCAGCAGGAGGCCGGTCCCAGAGGTCCTCAGAGTTCTAGATGGTTCATGTTTAGTCCTGACTCTAGGCACCAGCAGGAGGCCGGTCCCAGAGGTCCTCAGAGTTCTAGATGGTTCATGTTTAGTCCTGACTCTAGACACCAGCAGGAGGCCGGTCCCAGAGGTCCTCAGAGTTCTAGATGGTTCATGTTTAGTCCTGACTCTAGACACCAGCAGGAGGCCGGTCCCAGAGGTCCTCAGAGTTCTAGATGGTTCATGTTTAGTCCTGACTCTAGACACCAGCAGGAGGCCGGTCCAAGAGGTCCTCAGAGTTCTAGATGGTTCATGTTTAGTCCTGACTTTAGACACCAGCAGGAGGCCGGTCCCAGAGGTCCTCAGAGTTCTAGATGGTTCATGTTTAGTCCTGACGCTAGACACCAGCAGGAGGCCGGTCCCAGAGGTCCTCAGAGTTCTAGATGGTTCATGTTTAGTCCTGACTCTAGACACCAGCAGGAGGCCGGTCCCAGAGGTCCTCAGAGTTCTAGATGGTTCATGTTTAGTCCTGACTCTAGACACCAGCAGGAGGCTGGTCCCAGAGGTCCTCAGAGTTCTAGATGGTTCATGTTTAGTCCTGACTCTAGACACCAGCAGGAGGCCGGTCCCAGAGGTCCTCAGAGTTCTAGATGGTTCATGTTTAGTCCTGACGCTAGACACCAGCAGGAGGCCGGTCCCAGAGGTCCTCAGAGTTCTAGATGGTCCATGTTTAGTCCTGACTCTAGACACCAGCAGGAGGCCGGTCCCAGAGGTCCTCAGAGTTCCAGATGGTCCATGTTTAGTCCTGACTCTAGACACCAGCAGGAGGCCGGTCCCAGAGGTCCTCAGAGTTCTAGATGGTTCATGTTTAGTCCTGACTCTAGACACCAGCAGGAGGCCGGTCCCAGAGGTCCTCAGAGTTCTAGATGGTTCATGTTTAGTCCTGACTCTAGACACCAGCAGGAGGCCGGTCCCAGAGGTCCTCAGAGTTCTAGATGGTTCATGTTTAGTCCTGACTCTAGACACCAGCAGGAGGCCGGTCCCAGAGGTCCTCAGAGTTCTAGATGGTTGATGTTTAGTCCTGACTCTAGACACCAGCAGGAGGCCGGTCCCAGAGGTCCTCAGAGTTCTAGATGGTCCATGTTTAGTCCTGACTCTAGACACCAGCAGGAGGCCGGTCCCAGAGGTCCTCACAGTTCTAGATGGTTCATGTTTAGTCCTGACTCTAGACACCAGCAGGAGGCCGGTCCCAGAGGTCCTCAGAGTTCTAGATGGTTCATGTTTAGTCCTGACTCTAGACACCAGTAGGAGGCCGGTCCCAGAGGTCCTCAGAGTTCTAGATGGTTCATGTTTAGTCCTGACTCTAGACACCAACAGGAGGCCGGTCCCAGAGGTCCTCAGAGTTCTAGATGGTTGATGTTTAGTCCTGACTCTAGACACCAGCAGGAGGCCGGTCCCAGAGGTCCTCAGAGTTCTAGATGGTTCATGTTTAGTCCTGACTCTAGACACCAGCAGGAGGCCGGTCCCAGAGGTCCTCAGAGTTCTAGATGGTTCATGTTTAGTCCTGACTCTAGACACCAGCAGGAGGCCGGTCCCAGAGGTCCTCAGAGTTCTAGATGGTTCATGTTTAGTCCTGACTCTAGACACCAGCAGGAGGCCGGTCCCAGAGGTCCTCAGAGTTCTAGATGGTTCATGTTTAGTCCTGACTCTAGACACCAGCAGGAGGCCGGTCCCAGAGGTCCTCAGAGTTCTAGAAGGTTCATGTTTAGTCCTGACTCTAGACACCAGCAGGAGGCCGGTCCCAGAGGTCCTCAGAGTTCTAGATGGTTCATGTTTAGTTCTGACTCTAGACACCAGCAGGAGGCCGGTCCCAGAGGTCCTCAGAGTTCTAGATGGTTCATGTTTAGTCCTGACTCTAGACACCAGCAGGAGGCCGGTCCCAGAGGTCCTCAGAGTTCTAGATGGTTCATGTTTAATCCTGACTCTAGACACCAGCAGGAGGCCGGTCCCAGAGGTCCTCAGAGTTCTAGATGGTTCATGTTTAGTCCTGACTCTAGACACCAGCAGGAGGCCGGTCCCAGAGGTCCTCAGAGTTCTAGATGGTTCATGTTTAGTCCTGACTCTAGACACCAGCAAGAGGCCGGTCCCAGAGGTCCTCAGAGTTCTAGATGGTTCATGTTTAGTCCTGACTCTAGACACCAGCAGGAGGCCGGTCCCAGAGGTCCTCAGAGTTCTAGATGGTTCATGTTTAGTCCTGACTCTAGGCACCAGCAGGAGGCCGGTCCCAGAGGTCCTCAGAGTTCTAGATGGTTCATGTTTAGTCCTGACTCTAGGCACCAACAGGAGGCCGGTCCCAGAGGTCCTCAGAGTTCTAGATGGTTGATGTTTAGTCCTGACTCTAGACACCAGCAGGAGGCCGGTCCCAGAGGTCCTCAGAGTTCTAGATGGTCCATGTTTAGTCCTGACTCTAGACACCAGCAGGAGGCCGGTCCCAGAGGTCCTCACAGTTCTAGATGGTTCATGTTTAGTCCTGACTCTAGACACCAGCAGGAGGCCGGTCCCAGAGGTCCTCAGAGTTCTAGATGGTTGATGTTTAGTCCTGACTCTAGACACCAGCAGGAGGCCGGTCCCAGAGGTCCTCAGAGTTCTAGATGGTTCATGTTTAGTCCTGACTCTAGACACCAGCAGGAGGCCGGTCCCAGAGGTCCTCAGAGTTCTAGATGGTTGATGTTTAGTCCTGACTCTAGACACCAGCAGGAGGCCGGTCCCAGAGGTCCTCAGAGTTCTAGAAGGTTCATGTTTAGTCCTGACTCTAGACACCAGCAGGAGGCCGGTCCCAGAGGTCCTCAGAGTTCTAGATGGTTCATGTTTAGTTCTGACTCTAGACACCAGCAGGAGGCCGGTCCCAGAGGTCCTCAGAGTTCTAGATGGTTCATGTTTAGTCCTGACTCTAGACACCAGCAGGAGGCCGGTCCCAGAGGTCCTCAGAGTTCTAGATGGTTCATGTTTAGTCCTGATTCTAGACACCAGCAGGAGGCCGGTCCCAGAGGTCCTCAGAGTTCTAGATGGTTCATGTTTAGTCCTGACTCTAGACACCAGCAGGAGGCCGGTCCCAGAGGTCCTCAGAGTTCTAGATGGTCCATGTTTAGTCCTGACTCTAGACACCAGCAGGAGGCCGGTCCCAGAGGTCCTCAGAGTTCTAGATGGTTCATGTTTAGTCCTGACTCTAGACACCAGCAGGAGGCCGGTCCCAGAGGTCCTCAGAGTTCTAGATGGTTCATGTTTAGTCCTGATTCTAGACACCAGCAGGAGGCCGGTCCCAGAGGTCCTCAGAGTTCTAGATGGTTCATGTTTAGTCCTGACTCTAGACACCAGCAGGAGGCCGGTCCCAGAGGTCCTCAGAGTTCTAGATGGTCCATGTTTAGTCCTGACTCTAGACACCAGCAGGAGGCCGGTCCCAGAGGTCCTCAGAGTTCTAGATGGTTCATGTTTAGTCCTGACTCTAGACACCAGCAGGAGGCCGGTCCAAGAGGTCCTCAGAGTTCTAGATGGTTCATGTTTAGTCCTGACTTTAGACACCAGCAGGAGGCCGGTCCCAGAGGTCCTCAGAGTTCTAGATGGTTCATGTTTAGTCCTGACGCTAGACACCAGCAGGAGGCCGGTCCCAGAGGTCCTCAGAGTTCTAGATGGTTCATGTTTAGTCCTGACTCTAGACACCAGCAGGAGGCCGGTCCCAGAGGTCCTCAGAGTTCTAGATGGTTCATGTTTAGTCCTGACTCTAGACACCAGCAGGAGGCTGGTCCCAGAGGTCCTCAGAGTTCTAGATGGTTCATGTTTAGTCCTGACTCTAGACACCAGCAGGAGGCCGGTCCCAGAGGTCCTCAGAGTTCTAGATGGTTCATGTTTAGTCCTGACGCTAGACACCAGCAGGAGGCCGGTCCCAGAGGTCCTCAGAGTTCTAGATGGTCCATGTTTAGTCCTGACTCTAGACACCAGCAGGAGGCCGGTCCCAGAGGTCCTCAGAGTTCCAGATGGTCCATGTTTAGTCCTGACTCTAGACACCAGCAGGAGGCCGGTCCCAGAGGTCCTCAGAGTTCTAGATGGTTCATGTTTAGTCCTGACTCTAGACACCAGCAGGAGGCCGGTCCCAGAGGTCCTCAGAGTTCTAGATGGTTCATGTTTAGTCCTGACTCTAGACACCAGCAGGAGGCCGGTCCCAGAGGTCCTCAGAGTTCTAGATGGTTCATGTTTAGTCCTGACTCTAGACACCAACAGGAGGCCGGTCCCAGAGGTCCTCAGAGTTCTAGATGGTTGATGTTTAGTCCTGACTCTAGACACCAGCAGGAGGCCGGTCCCAGAGGTCCTCAGAGTTCTAGATGGTCCATGTTTAGTCCTGACTCTAGACACCAGCAGGAGGCCGGTCCCAGAGGTCCTCACAGTTCTAGATGGTTCATGTTTAGTCCTGACTCTAGACACCAGCAGGAGGCCGGTCCCAGAGGTCCTCAGAGTTCTAGATGGTTCATGTTTAGTCCTGACTCTAGACACCAGTAGGAGGCCGGTCCCAGAGGTCCTCAGAGTTCTAGATGGTTCATGTTTAGTCCTGACTCTAGACACCAACAGGAGGCCGGTCCCAGAGGTCCTCAGAGTTCTAGATGGTTGATGTTTAGTCCTGACTCTAGACACCAGCAGGAGGCCGGTCCCAGAGGTCCTCAGAGTTCTAGATGGTTCATGTTTAGTCCTGACTCTAGACACCAGCAGGAGGCCGGTCCCAGAGGTCCTCAGAGTTCTAGATGGTTCATGTTTAGTCCTGACTCTAGACACCAGCAGGAGGCCGGTCCCAGAGGTCCTCAGAGTTCTAGATGGTTCATGTTTAGTCCTGACTCTAGACACCAGCAGGAGGCCGGTCCCAGAGGTCCTCAGAGTTCTAGATGGTTCATGTTTAGTCCTGACTCTAGACACCAGCAGGAGGCCGGTCCCAGAGGTCCTCAGAGTTCTAGATGGTTCATGTTTAGTCCTGACTCTAGACACCAGCAGGAGGCCGGTCCCAGAGGTCCTCAGAGTTCTAGAAGGTTCATGTTTAGTCCTGACTCTAGACACCAGCAGGAGGCCGGTCCCAGAGGTCCTCAGAGTTCTAGATGGTTCATGTTTAGTTCTGACTCTAGACACCAGCAGGAGGCCGGTCCCAGAGGTCCTCAGAGTTCTAGATGGTTCATGTTTAGTCCTGACTCTAGACACCAGCAGGAGGCCGGTCCCAGAGGTCCTCAGAGTTCTAGATGGTTCATGTTTAATCCTGACTCTAGACACCAGCAGGAGGCCGGTCCCAGAGGTCCTCAGAGTTCTAGATGGTTCATGTTTAGTCCTGACTCTAGACACCAGCAGGAGGCCGGTCCCAGAGGTCCTCAGAGTTCTAGATGGTTCATGTTTAGTCCTGACTCTAGACACCAGCAAGAGGCCGGTCCCAGAGGTCCTCAGAGTTCTAGATGGTTCATGTTTAGTCCTGACTCTAGACACCAGCAGGAGGCCGGTCCCAGAGGTCCTCAGAGTTCTAGATGGTTCATGTTTAGTCCTGACTCTAGGCACCAGCAGGAGGCCGGTCCCAGAGGTCCTCAGAGTTCTAGATGGTTCATGTTTAGTCCTGACTCTAGGCACCAACAGGAGGCCGGTCCCAGAGGTCCTCAGAGTTCTAGATGGTTGATGTTTAGTCCTGACTCTAGACACCAGCAGGAGGCCGGTCCCAGAGGTCCTCAGAGTTCTAGATGGTCCATGTTTAGTCCTGACTCTAGACACCAGCAGGAGGCCGGTCCCAGAGGTCCTCACAGTTCTAGATGGTTCATGTTTAGTCCTGACTCTAGACACCAGCAGGAGGCCGGTCCCAGAGGTCCTCAGAGTTCTAGATGGTTGATGTTTAGTCCTGACTCTAGACACCAGCAGGAGGCCGGTCCCAGAGGTCCTCAGAGTTCTAGATGGTTCATGTTTAGTCCTGACTCTAGACACCAGCAGGAGGCCGGTCCCAGAGGTCCTCAGAGTTCTAGATGGTTGATGTTTAGTCCTGACTCTAGACACCAGCAGGAGGCCGGTCCCAGAGGTCCTCAGAGTTCTAGAAGGTTCATGTTTAGTCCTGACTCTAGACACCAGCAGGAGGCCGGTCCCAGAGGTCCTCAGAGTTCTAGATGGTTCATGTTTAGTCCTGACTCTAGACACCAGCAGGAGGCCGGTCCCAGAGGTCCTCAGAGTTCTAGATGGTTCATGTTTAGTCCTGACTCTAGACACCAGCAGGAGGCCGGTCCCAGAGGTCCTCAGAGTTCTAGATGGTTCATGTTTAGTCCTGATTCTAGACACCAGCAGGAGGCCGGTCCCAGAGGTCCTCAGAGTTCTAGATGGTTCATGTTTAGTCCTGACTCTAGACACCAGCAGGAGGCCGGTCCCAGAGGTCCTCAGAGTTCTAGATGGTTCATGTTTAGTCCTGACTCTAGACACCAGCAAGAGGCCGGTCCCAGAGGTCCTCAGAGTTCTAGATGGTTCATGTTTAGTCCTGACTCTAGACACCAGCAGGAGGCCGGTCCCAGAGGTCCTCAGAGTTCTAGATGGTTCATGTTTAGTCCTGACTCTAGGCACCAGCAGGAGGCCGGTCTCAGAGGTCCTCAGAGTTCTAGATGGTTCATGTTTAGTCCTGACTCTAGACACCAGCAGGAGGCCGGTCCCAGAGGTCCTCAGAGTTCTAGATGGTTCATGTTTAGTCCTGACTCTAGACACCAGCAGGAGGCCGGTCCCAGAGGTCCTCTGAGTTCTAGATGGTTCATGTTTAGTCCTGACTCTAGACACCAGCAGGAGGCCGGTCCCAGAGGTCCTCAGAGTTCTAGATGGTCCATGTTTAGTCCTGACTCTAGACACCAGCAGGAGGCCGGTCCCAGAGGTCCTCAGAGTTCTAGATGGTCCATGTTTAGTCCTGACTCTAGACACCAGCAGGAGGCCGGTCCCGGAGGTCCTCAGAGTTCTAGATGGTCCATGTTTAGTCCTGACTCTAGACACCAGCAGGAGGCCGGTCCTGGAGGTCCTCAGAGTTCTAGATGGTCCATGTTTAGTCCTGACTCTAGACACCAGCAGGAGGTCGGTCCCAGAGGTCCTCAGAGTTCTAGATGGTTCATGTTTAGTCCTGACTCTAGACACCAGCAGGAGGCCGGTCCCAGAGGTCCTCAGAGTTCTAGATGGTCCATGTTTAGTCCTGACTCTAGACACCAGCAGGAGGCCGGTCCCAGAGGTCCTCAGAGTTCTAGATGGTTCATGTTTAGTCCTGACTCTAGACACCAGCAGGAGGCCGGTCCCAGAGGTCCTCAGAGTTCTAGATGGTTCATGTTTAGTCCTGACTCTAGACACCAGCAGGAGGCCGGTCCCAGAGGTCCTCAGAGTTCTAGATGGTCCATGTTTAGTCCTGACTCTAGACACCAGCAGGAGGCCGGTCCTGGAGGTCCTCAGAGTTCTAGATGGTCCATGTTTAGTCCTGACTCTAGACACCAGCAGGAGGCCGGTCCCAGAGGTCCTCAGAGTTCTAGATGGTTCATGTTTAGTCCTGACTCTAGACACCAGCAGGAGGCCGGTCCCAGAGGTCCTCAGAGTTCTAGATGGTCCATGTTTAGTTCTGACTCTAGACACCAGCAGGAGGCCGGTCCCAGAGGTCCTCAGAGTTCTAGATGGTCCATGTTTAGTCCTGACTCTAGACACCAGCAGGAGGCCGGTCCCAGAGGTCCTCAGAGTTCTAGATGGTTCATGTTTAGTCCTGACTCTAGACACCAGCAGGAGGCCGGTCCCAGAGGTCCTCAGAGTTCTAGATGGTCCATGTTTAGTCCTGACTCTAGACACCAGCAGGAGGCCGGTCCCAGAGGTCCTCAGAGTTCTAGATGGTCCATGTTTAGTCCTGACTCTAGACACCAGCAGGAGGCCGGTCCTGGAGGTCCTCAGAGTTCTAGATGGTCCATGTTTAGTCCTGACTCTAGACACCAGCAGGAGGCCGGTCCCAGAGGTCCTCAGAGTTCTAGATGGTTCATGTTTAGTCCTGACTCTAGACACCAGCAGGAGGCCGGTCCCAGAGGTCCTCAGAGTTCTAGATGGTCCATGTTTAGTCCTGACTCTAGACACCAGCAGGAGGCCGGTCCCAGAGGTCCTCAGAGTTCTAGATGGTTCATGTTTAGTCCTGACTGTAGACACCAGCAGGAGGCCGGTCCCAGAGGTCCTCAGAGTTCTAAATGGTTCATGTTTAGTCCTGACTCTAGACACCAGCAGGAGGCCGGTCCCAGAGGTCCTCAGAGTTCTAGATGGTCCATGTTTAGTCCTGACTCTAGACACCAGCAGGAGGCCGGTCCTGGAGGTCCTCAGAGTTCTAGATGGTCCATGTTTAGTCCTGACTCTAGACACCAGCAGGAGGCCGGTCCCAGAGGTCCTCAGAGTTCTAGATGGTTCATGTTTAGTCCTGACTCTAGACACCAGCAGGAGGCCGGTCCCAGAGGTCCTCAGAGTTCTAGATGGTTCATGTTTAGTCCTGACTCTAGACACCAGCAGGAGGCCGGTCCCAGAGGTCCTCAGAGTTCTAGATGGTTCATGTTTAGTCCTGACTCTAGGCACCAGCAGGAGGCCGGTCCCAGAGGTCCTCAGAGTTCTAGATGGTTCATGTTTAGTCCTGACTCTAGGCACCAACAGGAGGCCGGTCCCAGAGGTCCTCAGAGTTCTAGATGGTTGATGTTTAGTCCTGACTCTAGACACCAGCAGGAGGCCGGTCCCAGAGGTCCTCAGAGTTCTAGATGGTCCATGTTTAGTCCTGACTCTAGACACCAGCAGGAGGCCGGTCCCAGAGGTCCTCACAGTTCTAGATGGTTCATGTTTAGTCCTGACTCTAGACACCAGCAGGAGGCCGGTCCCAGAGGTCCTCAGAGTTCTAGATGGTTGATGTTTAGTCCTGACTCTAGACACCAGCAGGAGGCCGGTCCCAGAGGTCCTCAGAGTTCTAGATGGTTGATGTTTAGTCCTGACTCTAGACACCAGCAGGAGGCCGGTCCCAGAGGTCCTCAGAGTTCTAGAAGGTTCATGTTTAGTCCTGACTCTAGACACCAGCAGGAGGCCGGTCCCAGAGGTCCTCAGAGTTCTAGATGGTTCATGTTTAGTTCTGACTCTAGACACCAGCAGGAGGCCGGTCCCAGAGGTCCTCAGAGTTCTAGATGGTTCATGTTTAGTCCTGACTCTAGACACCAGCAGGAGGCCGGTCCCAGAGGTCCTCAGAGTTCTAGATGGTTCATGTTTAGTCCTGATTCTAGACACCAGCAGGAGGCCGGTCCCAGAGGTCCTCAGAGTTCTAGATGGTTCATGTTTAGTCCTGACTCTAGACACCAGCAGGAGGCCGGTCCCAGAGGTCCTCAGAGTTCTAGATGGTTCATGTTTAGTCCTGACTCTAGACACCAGCAAGAGGCCGGTCCCAGAGGTCCTCAGAGTTCTAGATGGTTCATGTTTAGTCCTGACTCTAGACACCAGCAGGAGGCCGGTCCCAGAGGTCCTCAGAGTTCTAGATGGTTCATGTTTAGTCCTGACTCTAGGCACCAGCAGGAGGCCGGTCTCAGAGGTCCTCAGAGTTCTAGATGGTTCATGTTTAGTCCTGACTCTAGACACCAGCAGGAGGCCGGTCCCAGAGGTCCTCAGAGTTCTAGATGGTTCATGTTTAGTCCTGACTCTAGACACCAGCAGGAGGCCGGTCCCAGAGGTCCTCTGAGTTCTAGATGGTTCATGTTTAGTCCTGACTCTAGACACCAGCAGGAGGCCGGTCCCAGAGGTCCTCAGAGTTCTAGATGGTCCATGTTTAGTCCTGACTCTAGACACCAGCAGGAGGCCGGTCCCAGAGGTCCTCAGAGTTCTAGATGGTCCATGTTTAGTCCTGACTCTAGACACCAGCAGGAGGCCGGTCCCGGAGGTCCTCAGAGTTCTAGATGGTCCATGTTTAGTCCTGACTCTAGACACCAGCAGGAGGCCGGTCCTGGAGGTCCTCAGAGTTCTAGATGGTCCATGTTTAGTCCTGACTCTAGACTCCAGCAGGAGGTCGGTCCCAGAGGTCCTCAGAGTTCTAGATGGTTCATGTTTAGTCCTGACTCTAGACACCAGCAGGAGGCCGGTCCCAGAGGTCCTCAGAGTTCTAGATGGTTCATGTTTAGTCCTGACTCTAGACACCAGCAGGAGGCCGGTCCCAGAGGTCCTCAGAGTTCTAGATGGTTCATGTTTAGTCCTGACTCTAGACACCAGCAGGAGGCCGGTCCCAGAGGTCCTCAGAGTTCTAGATGGTCCATGTTTAGTCCTGACTCTAGACACCAGCAGGAGGCCGGTCCTGGAGGTCCTCAGTGTTCTAGATGGTCCATGTTTAGTCCTGACTCTAGACACCAGCAGGAGGCCGGTCCCAGAGGTCCTCAGAGTTCTAGATGGTTCATGTTTAGTCCTGACTCTAGACACCAGCAGGAGGCCGGTCCCAGAGGTCCTCAGAGTTCTAGATGGTCCATGTTTAGTTCTGACTCTAGACACCAGCAGGAGGCCGGTCCCAGAGGTCCTCAGAGTTCTAGATGGTCCATGTTTAGTCCTGACTCTAGACACCAGCAGGAGGCCGGTCCCAGAGGTCCTCAGAGTTCTAGATGGTTCATGTTTAGTCCTGACTCTAGACACCAGCAGGAGGCCGGTCCCAGAGGTCCTCAGAGTTCTAGATGGTCCATGTTTAGTCCTGACTCTAGACACCAGCAGGAGGCCGGTCCCAGAGGTCCTCAGAGTTCTAGATGGTCCATGTTTAGTCCTGACTCTAGACACCAGCAGGAGGCCGGTCCTGGAGGTCCTCAGAGTTCTAGATGGTCCATGTTTAGTCCTGACTCTAGACACCAGCAGGAGGCCGGTCCCAGAGGTCCTCAGAGTTCTAGATGGTTCATGTTTAGTCCTGACTCTAGACACCAGCAGGAGGCCGGTCCCAGAGGTCCTCAGAGTTCTAGATGGTCCATGTTTAGTCCTGACTCTAGACACCAGCAGGAGGCCGGTCCCAGAGGTCCTCAGAGTTCTAGATGGTTCATGTTTAGTCCTGACTGTAGACACCAGCAGGAGGCCGGTCCCAGAGGTCCTCAGAGTTCTAAATGGTTCATGTTTAGTCCTGACTCTAGACACCAGCAGGAGGCCGGTCCCAGAGGTCCTCAGAGTTCTAGATGGTCCATGTTTAGTCCTGACTCTAGACACCAGCAGGAGGCCGGTCCTGGAGGTCCTCAGAGTTCTAGATGGTCCATGTTTAGTCCTGACTCTAGACACCAGCAGGAGGCCGGTCCCAGAGGTCCTCAGAGTTCTAGATGGTTCATGTTTAGTCCTGACTCTAGACACCAGCAGGAGGCCGGTCCCAGAGGTCCTCAGAGTTCTAGATGGTTCATGTTTAGTCCTGACTCTAGACACCAGCAGGAGGCCGGTCCCAGAGGTCCTCAGAGTTCTAGATGGTTCATGTTTAGTCCTGACACTAGACACCAGCAGGAGGCCGGTCCCAGAGGTCCTCAGAGTTCTAGATGGTCCATGTTTAGTCCTGACTCTAGACACCAGCAGGAGGCCGGTCCCAGAGGTCCTCAGAGTTCCAGATGGTCCATGTTTAGTCCTGACTCTAGACACCAGCAGGAGGAGAGTCCCAGAGGTCCTCAGAGTTCTAGATGGTCCATGTTTAGTCCTGACTCTAGACACCAGCAGGAGGCCGGTCCCAGAGGTCCTCAGAGTTCTAGATGGTCCATGTTTAGTCCTGACTCTAGACACCAGCAGGAGGCCGGTCCCAGAGGTCCTCAGAGTTCTAGATGGTCCATGTTTAGTCCTGACTCTAGACACCAGCAGGAGGCCGGTCCCAGAGGTCCTCAGAGTTCTAGATGGTTCATGTTTAGTCCTGACTCTAGACACCAGCAGGAGGCCGGTCCCAGAGGTCCTCAGAGTTCTAGATGGTCCATGTTTAGTCCTGACTCTAGACACCAGCAGGAGGCCGGTCCCAGAGGTCCTCAGAGTTCTAGATGGAACATGTTTAGTCCTGACTCTAGACACCAGCAGGAGGCCGGTCCTGGAGGTCCTCAGAGTTCTAGATGGTCCATGTTTAGTCCTGACTCTAGACACCAGCAGGAGGCCGGTCCCGGAGGTCCTCAGAGTTCTAGATGGTCCATGTTTAGTCCTGACTCTAGACACCAGCAGGAGGCCGGTCCCAGAGGTCCTCAGAGTTCTAGATGGTTCATGTTTAGTCCTGACTCTAGACACCAGCAGGAGGCCGGTCCCAGAGGTCCTCAGAGTTCTAGATGGTCCATGTTTAGTCCTGACTCTAGACACCAGCAGGAGGCCGGTCCCAGAGGTCCTCAGAGTTCTAGATGGTTCATGTTTAGTCCTGACTCTAGACACCAGCAGGAGGCCGGTCCCAGAGGTCCTCAGAGTTCTAGATGGTTCATGTTTAGTCCTGACTCTAGACACCAGTAGGAGGCCGGTCCCAGAGGTCCTCAGAGTTCTAGATGGTTCATGTTTAGTCCTGATTCTAGACACCAGCAGGAGGCCGGTCCCAGAGGTCCTCAGAGTTCTAGATGGTTCATGTTTAGTCCTGATTCTAGACACCAGCAGGAGGCCGGTCCCAGAGATCCTCAGAGTTCTAGATGGTCCATGTTTAGTCCTGACTCTAGACACCAGCAGGAGGCCGGTCCCAGAGGTCCTCAGAGTTCTAGATGGTTCATGTTTAGTCCTGACTCTAGACACCAGCAGGAGGCCGGTCCCAGAGGTCCTCAGAGTTCTAGATGGTTCATGTTTAGTCCTGACTCTAGACACCAGCAGGAGGCCGGTCCCAGAGGTCCTCAGAGTTCTAGATGGTTCATAAGGTACTAAAATATCACAGATGTACTTTGGTTCTAGACCATGGAGAGACTTAAACACAAGCAGAGCAGCTTTAAAGTCTATTCTCTGAGCCACAGGAAGCCAGTGCAGAGACTTTAGCACAGGACTAATGTGATCATATTTTCTAGTTCTTGTTAGGACTCGAGCCGCAGCATTTTGAATAAACTGCAGCTGTTTTAAAGCCTTTTTGTTCAGACCAGTGAGTAGACCGTTACAATAATCTAACCTACTGGAAACAAATGCATGGATAAGAACCTCTAAGTCTGTTTTAGAAACCAAACCTCTGATTTTGGCTGTTTTTCAGATGGTAAAAGGCTGCTGATGTAATTAATTTGATGTGACTGTTGAAGTTAAAGTCTGAGTCCATTATTACTCCCAGATTTCTAACTTGATTTGTCGGTTCTAGAGAGAGAGATTGAAGGTAACTGATGACACTTTCTTTTTGTTTCTGTGGGCCAAAGACAATGATTTCAGTTTTGTCTGAGTTTAGCTGGAGAAAGTTGTTTTACATCCAGACTCTGATTTGTTGAATACAGTGACAGAGTGAATCCACAGGTCCATGTTCACCTGCTGTCAGTGACACATAGATCTGAGTATCATCTGCGTAATTGTGATAGGACACGTTCTTACTGGCTATCAATTGCCCTAACGGCAGCATGTAGAGGTTAAACAACAGGGGTCCAAGAATTGACCCCGGGGGAACCCCACAGGTCAAAGGCATGTGATCTGACACACAATTTCCAATTTCTACAAAATACTTGCGTCCTTCTAAATAAGATTTAAACCAGTTAAGTACAGTACCAGAAACACCAACCCAGTTCTCTAGCCTCTGTAGAAGGATCCCATGATCTACAATGTCAAACGCAGCACTCAGGTCCAACAGGATTAAAACAGAGACTTTGCCAGCGTCAGTGTTCATACGAATGTCATTTGTTACCTTGATCAGAGCTGTCTCTGTACTGTGATGAGGTCTAAAACCTGACTGGAAGACATCAAATGAGTTGTTCACTAAAATAAATTTTGTCAGTTGTTGGTAAACAACTTTCTCAAGAATTTTTCCTGTAAACGGTAAGTTTGAAATAGCAATACATCTTAATGTTAATTAAATTAAAGCTGATTTTTAATGTGTGACGCAGACGAGAAGAAGTCGAACGGGAGAAAAGTCGTCGGAGACGTCCACTTTGCCTCGGCCAATCAGAGAGCAGGATTCATCACGCCCGTTCCAGGAGGGGTGGGGCCGATGACAGTGTGCATGTTGATGGAGGTTCTGATTGGTTCTAATTTAAATGTTTTTTTTTTAAACCAGCGGAACCGTCGTTTGATCCGGTTTCTTTTTCAGAACACGGTGCAGAGCGCACGGCGGGTGCTGCTGCGAAGCCACGCCCATAGGTGAACGAAACGCACGGCGGGTGCCGCTCCGGAGCCACACCCACAGGTGGACGGAGCGGTCCCTGTTGCTATGGAAACAGAACACCTCGAGGAGAGCGTCCAATCAGAGAGCAGCCAATTTAAAAAAGAATCAATTAGAAAATAATCAACTTTGTTTTTTAACAAATTAAAAGCTGTAAAAAAAATGTAAAATTTTAAATAGTTTAATTTTTTAATTTCACAATAAAAGCATTTAATTTCTTCAGTTTTATTGTCTTTTATTTGATCAGAAAAAAATCTACTGAAGGGGTTTCAGATGGAGGGGGATGAATGTGTGTGTGTGTGTGTGTGTGTGTGTGTGTGTGTGTGTGTGTGTGTGTGTGTGTGTGTGTGTAACTCTGTGTAAAATTCCATTTTCTGTAATAAAAACAATTTAAATAGAATTTAATCCAGTTTTTTTTCTGAATGTGGTTCAACATCTGGTTCCAGATCGGAATCCAGGCCAAACATTTGCGTCTACCGAACCGGGTCTCCCAGGAGGAGGTGAGTCAGTCCTCCGGTTCTGGTCTGACTGGGTCAGACCGGGTCTGACTCCTCCCTCTGGTCCTCCAGGTCCTGGGCAGCATCATGTCCATAAACCAGGATCCAGGATCGTCCAGCTGCCTCTGGACTCTCTGAACCACATCGATACCAACCTGGTGACGAACGCCGTGAGCCCGGAAAAAGACGTGGACGGGTCCGTTTGAACTGGATCTCTTAGACCTAGTGTGTGTGTGTGTGTGTAACTCTGTGTGTGTGTGTGTGTGTTTGTGTGTAACTCTATATGCGTGTGTGTGTGTGTAACTCTGTATGTGTGTGTATAAATCTATGTGTGTGCGTGTGTGTGTAACTCTGTATGTGTGTGTGTGTGTGTATATGTGTGTATATGTGTGTGTGTTTGTGTGTATGTGTAACTCTGTATGTGTGTGTATAACTCTATATATGTGTGTGTGTGTGTGTGTGTTGTGTGTGCGCGTGTATAGTCTGAGTTGTATAAATGCAGGTAAACTGTCCAGAGGAGATCTGAGCAGCTGTTTCATCCCGTGTACACCGAACGGCTGCATGGAGCTCATCAGACAGAC
Organism: Neostethus bicornis; assembly: GCA_902685375.1. Taxonomy (NCBI): domain Eukaryota; kingdom Metazoa; phylum Chordata; class Actinopteri; order Atheriniformes; family Phallostethidae; genus Neostethus; species Neostethus bicornis. Next base: position 135,967 of record CACRXE010000008.1, read on the forward strand.
AGGTAACGACGGCATGCTGGGAGTATCGGGAACACGAGGGGCACTGGGGGTCCAGGTAACACTGGGAACACTGGTAACACAGTTCCTACCCTCACCGTGGTAACCAGGATCTATGTTCCTACCCTCACTGTGGTAACCAGGATCTACGTTCCTACCCTCACCATGGTAACCAGGATCTATGTTCCTACCTCACCATGGTAACCAGGATCTACGTTCCCACCCTCACCATGGTAACCAGGATCTATGTTCCTACCCTCACTGTGGTAACCAGGATCTATGTTCCTACCCTCACCATGGTAACCAGGATCTACGTTCCTACCCTCACCATGGTAACCAGGATCTATGTTCCTACCCTCACTGTGGTAACCAGGATCTACGTTCCTACCCTCACCATGGTAACCAGGATCTACGTTCCTACCCTCACCACGGAAACCAGGATCTACGTTCCTACCCTCACCGTGGTAACCAGGATCTACGTTCCTACCCTCACCAAGGTAACCAGGATCTACGTTCCTACCCTCACCACGGTAACCAGGATCTACGTTCCTACCCTCACCATGGTAACCAGGATCTACATTCCTACCCTCACCATGGTAACCAGGATCCACATTCCTACCCTCACCATGGTTACCAGGATCTACGTTCCTACCCTCACCATGGTAACCAGGATCTACGTTCCTACCCTCACCATGGTAACCAGGATCTACGTTCCTACCCTCACCATGGTAACCAGGATCTACGTTCCTACCCTCACCATGGTAACCAGGATCTACGTTCCTACCCTCACCATGGTAACCAGGATCTACGTTCCTACCCTCACCATGGTAACCAGTTTAGGTGGTGATCAAAAGAATGAGATCACGAATACAAGCGGCTGAAATGATCTTCCTCTGCTGTGTGCAGGTATGACAGTGGCAGGGAAACACGCGGTGGTAATCGGACGCAGTAAGATTGTCGGCGCTCCGATGCACGACCTGTTGCTATGGAGCCACGCCACGGTTACGACCTGTCACTCACAGACGCCCGACCTCCCCAATCAGGTGAGCGGTGGAAGCGGTTACCTGGAAACAAACGGCCTGCTCATACGTTCAATGTGCACAGGTGGGGCGGGCAGACATCCTGGTGGTGGGGGCGGGCCGAGCGGAGATGGTGAGTGGCTTAAAGAAGGCGCCGTCGTCATCGACTGCGGGATTAATTACGTCACAGGTTCGTTGTTTATTTATCAAAATTTCAGTTGTTTATTATTAAAAATTTATCTTTACACACACTCTCTCACACACACACATACTCACACACACACACACACACACACAAATATATGGCAAGGCAAGTTTATTTGTAGCACAATTCATACAAAATGTAATTCAAAGTGCTTCACAAGGAGGAAAAAAAAAGAATGCATTAAAATCACAAAACATAGAATCAAAAAGTTTAAAAATGAAATAAATAGAATCATTAAAACAGATAAAAAAAGAGCATCAATCTTAAACAGAAGTGTTTTCAGCCTGGATTTAAACATTGTTACAGTAGAGGTCTGTCTCACGGCCTCAGGAAGTTTGTTCCAGACTTTTGCAGAATAAAATTGAAATGCAGCTTCTCCATGTTTAGTCCTGACGCTAGACACCAGCAGGAGGCCGGTCCCAGAGGTCCTCAGAGTTCTAGATGGTTCATGTTTAGTCCTGACTCTAGACACCAGCAGGAGGCCGGTCCCAGAGGTCCTCAGAGTTCTAGATGGTTCATGTTTAGTCCTGACTCTAGACACCAGCAGGAGGCCGGTCCCAGAGGTCCTCAGAGTTCTAGATGGTTCATGTTTAGTCCTGACTCTAGACACCAGCAGGAGGCCGGTCCCAGAGGTCCTCAGAGTTCTAGATGGTTCATGTTTAGTCCTGACTCTAGACACCAGCAAGAGGCCGGTCCCAGAGGTCCTCAGAGTTCTAGATGGTTCATGTTTAGTCCTGACTCTAGACACCAGCAGGAGGCCGGTCCCAGAGGTCCTCAGAGTTCTAGATGGTTCATGTTTAGTCCTGACTCTAGACACCAGCAGGAGGCCGGTCCCAGAGGTCCTCAGAGTTCTAGATGGTTCATGTTTAGTCCTGACTCTAGACACCAGCAGGAGGCCGGTCCCAGAGGTCCTCAGAGTTCTAGATGGTTCATGTTTAGTCCTGACTCTAGACACCAGCAGGAGGCCGGTCCCAGAGGTCCTCAGAGTTCTAGATGGTCCATGTTTAGTCCTGACTCTAGACACCAGCAGGAGGCCGGTCCCAGAGGTCCTCAGAGTTCTAGATGGTCCATGTTTAGTCCTGACTCTAGACACCAGCAGGAGGCCGGTCCCGGAGGTCCTCAGAGTTCTAGATGGTCCATGTTTAGTCCTGACTCTAGACACCAGCAGGAGGCCGGTCCTGGAGGTCCTCAGAGTTCTAGATGGTCCATGTTTAGTCCTGACTCTAGACACCAGCAGGAGGTCGGTCCCAGAGGTCCTCAGAGTTCTAGATGGTTCATGTTTAGTCCTGACTCTAGACACCAGCAGGAGGCCGGTCCCAGAGGTCCTCAGAGTTCTAGATGGTTCATGTTTAGTCCTGACTCTAGACACCAGCAGGAGGCCGGTCCCAGAGGTCCTCAGAGTTCTAGATGGTTCATGTTTAGTCCTGACTCTAGACACCAGCAGGAGGCCGGTCCCAGAGGTCCTCAGAGTTCTAGATGGTCCATGTTTAGTCCTGACTCTAGACACCAGCAGGAGGCCGGTCCTGGAGGTCCTCAGAGTTCTAGATGGTCCATGTTTAGTCCTGACTCTAGACACCAGCAGGAGGCCGGTCCCAGAGGTCCTCGGAGTTCTAGATGGTTCATGTTTAGTCCTGACTCTAGACACCAGCAGGAGGCCGGTCCCAGAGGTCCTCAGAGTTCTAGATTGTCCATGTTTAGTTCTGACTCTAGACACCAGCAGGAGGCCGGTCCCAGAGGTCCTCAGAGTTCTAGATGGTCCATGTTTAGTCCTGACTCTAGACACCAGCAGGAGGCCGGTCCCAGAGGTCCTCAGAGTTCTAGATGGTTCATGTTTAGTCCTGACTCTAGACACCAGCAGGAGGCCGGTCCCAGAGGTCCTCAGAGTTCTAGATGGTCCATGTTTAGTCCTGACTCTAGACACCAGCAGGAGGCCGGTCCCAGAGGTCCTCAGAGTTCTAGATGGTCCATGTTTAGTCCTGACTCTAGACACCAGCAGGAGGCCGGTCCTGGAGGTCCTCAGAGTTCTAGATGGTCCATGTTTAGTCCTGACTCTAGACACCAGCAGGAGGCCGGTCCCAGAGGTCCTCAGAGTTCTAGATGGTTCATGTTTAGTCCTGACTCTAGACACCAGCAGGAGGCCGGTCCCAGAGGTCCTCAGAGTTCTAGATGGTCCATGTTTAGTCCTGACTCTAGACACCAGCAGGAGGCCGGTCCCAGAGGTCCTCAGAGTTCTAGATGGTTCATGTTTAGTCCTGACTGTAGACACCAGCAGGAGGCCGGTCCCAGAGGTCCTCAGAGTTCTAGATGGTCCATGTTTAGTCCTGACTCTAGACACCAGCAGGAGGCCGGTCCTGGAGGTCCTCAGAGTTCTAGATGGTCCATGTTTAGTCCTGACTCTAGACACCAGCAGGAGGCCGGTCCCAGAGGTCCTCAGAGTTCTAGATGGTTCATGTTTAGTCCTGACTCTAGACACCAGCAGGAGGCCGGTCCCAGAGGTCCTCAGAGTTCTAGATGGTTCATGTTTAGTCCTGACTCTAGACACCAGCAGGAGGCCGGTCCCAGAGGTCCTCAGAGTTCTAGATGGTTCATGTTTAGTCCTGACACTAGACACCAGCAGGAGGCCGGTCCCAGAGGTCCTCAGAGTTCTAGATGGTTCATGTTTAGTCCTGACTCTAGACACCAGCAGGAGGCCGGTCCCAGAGGTCCTCAGAGTTCCAGATGGTCCATGTTTAGTCCTGACTCTAGACACCAGCAGGAGGAGAGTCCCAGAGGTCCTCAGAGTTCTAGATGGTCCATGTTTAGTCCTGACTCTAGACACCAGCAGGAGGCCGGTCCCAGAGGTCCTCAGAGTTCTAGATGGTCCATGTTTAGTCCTGACTCTAGACACCAGCAGGAGGCCGGTCCCGGAGGTCCTCAGAGTTCTAGATGGTCCATGTTTAGTCCTGACTCTAGACACCAGCAGGAGGCCGGTCCCAGAGGTCCTCAGAGTTCTAGATGGTTCATGTTTAGTCCTGACTCTAGACACCAGCAGGAGGCCGGTCCCAGAGGTCCTCAGAGTTCTAGATGGTCCATGGTTAGTCCTGACTCTAGACACCAGCAGGAGGCCGGTCCCAGAGGTCCTCAGAGTTCTAGATGGAACATGTTTAGTCCTGACTCTAGACACCAGCAGGAGGCCGGTCCTGGAGGTCCTCAGAGTTCTAGATGGTCCATGTTTAGTCCTGACTCTAGACACCAGCAGGAGGCCGGTCCCGGAGGTCCTCAGAGTTCTAGATGGTCCATGTTTAGTCCTGACTCTAGACACCAGCAGGAGGCCGGTCCCAGAGGTCCTCAGAGTTCTAGATGGTTCATGTTTAGTCCTGACTCTAGACACCAGCAGGAGGCCGGTCCCAGAGGTCCTCAGAGTTCTAGATGGTCCATGTTTAGTCCTGACTCTAGACACCAGCAGGAGGCCGGTCCCAGAGGTCCTCAGAGTTCTAGATGGTTCATGTTTAGTCCTGACTCTAGACACCAGCAGGAGGCCGGTCCCAGAGGTCCACAGAGTTCTAGATGGTTCATGTTTAGTCCTGACTCTAGACACCAGTAGGAGGCCGGTCCCAGAGGTCCTCAGAGTTCTAGATGGTTCATGTGTAGTCCTGACTCTAGACACCAGCAGGAGGCCGGTCCCAGAGGTCCTCAGAGTTCTAGATGGTTCATGTTTCGTCCTGATTCTAGACACCAGCAGGAGGCCGGTCCCAGAGGTCCTCAGAGTTCTAGATGGTTCATGTTTAGTCCTGATTCTAGACACCAGCAGGAGGCCGGTCCCAGAGATCCTCAGAGTTCTAGATGGTCCATGTTTAGTCCTGACTCTAGACACCAGCAGGAGGCCGGTCCCAGAGGTCCTCAGAGTTCTAGATGGTCCATGTTTAGTCCTGACTCTAGACACCAGCAGGAGGCCGGTCCCAGAGGTCCTCAGAGTTCTAGATGGTCCATGTTTAGTCCTGACTCTAGACACCAGCAGGAGGCCGGTCCCGGAGGTCCTCAGAGTTCTAGATGGTCCATGTTTAGTCCTGACTCTAGACACCAGCAGGAGGCCGGTCCTGGAGGTCCTCAGAGTTCTAGATGGTCCATGTTTAGTCCTGACTCTAGACACCAGCAGGAGGTCGGTCCCAGAGGTCCTCAGAGTTCTAGATGGTTCATGTTTAGTCCTGACTCTAGACACCAGCAGGAGGCCGGTCCCAGAGGTCCTCAGAGTTCTAGATGGTTCATGTTTAGTCCTGACTCTAGACACCAGCAGGAGGCCGGTCCCAGAGGTCCTCAGAGTTCTAGATGGTCCATGTTTAGTCCTGACTCTAGACACCAGCAGGAGGCCGGTCCTGGAGGTCCTCAGAGTTCTAGATGGTCCATGTTTAGTCCTGACTCTAGACACCAGCAGGAGGCCGGTCCCAGAGGTCCTCAGAGTTCTAGATGGTTCATGTTTAGTCCTGACTCTAGACACCAGCAGGAGGCCGGTCCCAGAGGTCCTCAGAGTTCTAGATGGTTCATGTTTAGTCCTGACTCTAGACACCAGCAGGAGGCCGGTCCCAGAGGTCCTCAGAGTTCTAGATGGTTCATGTTTAGTCCTGACTCTAGACACCAGCAGGAGGCCGGTCCCAGAGGTCCTCAGAGTTCTAGATTGTCCATGTTTAGTTCTGACTCTAGACACCAGCAGGAGGCCGGTCCCAGAGGTCCTCAGAGTTCTAGATGGTCCATGTTTAGTCCTGACTCTAGACACCAGCAGGAGGCCGGTCCCAGAGGTCCTCAGAGTTCTAGATGGTTCATGTTTAGTCCTGACTCTAGACACCAGCAGGAGGCCGGTCCCAGAGGTCCTCAGAGTTCTAGATGGTTCATGTTTAGTCCTGACTCTAGACACCAGCAGGAGGCCGGTCCTGGAGGTCCTCAGAGTTCTAGATGGTCCATGTTTAGTCCTGACTCTAGACACCAGCAGGAGGCCGGTCCCAGAGGTCCTCAGAGTTCTAGATGGTTCATGTTTAGTCCTGACTCTAGACACCAGCAGGAGGCCGGTCCCAGAGGTCCTCAGAGTTCTAGATGGTCCATGTTTAGTCCTGACTCTAGACACCAGCAGGAGGCCGGTCCCAGAGGTCCTCAGAGTTCTAGATGGTTCATGTTTAGTCCTGACTGTAGACACCAGCAGGAGGCCGGTCCCAGAGGTCCTCAGAGTTCTAGATGGTCCATGTTTAGTCCTGACTCTAGACACCAGCAGGAGGCCGGTCCTGGAGGTCCTCAGAGTTCTAGATGGTCCATGTTTAGTCCTGACTCTAGACACCAGCAGGAGGCCGGTCCCAGAGGTCCTCAGAGTTCTAGATGGTTCATGTTTAGTCCTGACTCTAGACACCAGCAGGAGGCCGGTCCCAGAGGTCCTCAGAGTTCTAGATGGTTCATGTTTAGTCCTGACTCTAGACACCAGCAGGAGGCCGGTCCCAGAGGTCCTCAGAGTTCTAGATGGTTCATGTTTAGTCCTGACACTAGACACCAGCAGGAGGCCGGTCCCAGAGGTCCTCAGAGTTCTAGATGGTTCATGTTTAGTCCTGACTCTAGACACCAGCAGGAGGCCGGTCCCAGAGGTCCTCAGAGTTCCAGATGGTCCATGTTTAGTCCTGACTCTAGACACCAGCAGGAGGAGAGTCCCAGAGGTCCTCAGAGTTCTAGATGGTCCATGTTTAGTCCTGACTCTAGACACCAGCAGGAGGCCGGTCCCAGAGGTCCTCAGAGTTCTAGATGGTCCATGTTTAGTCCTGACTCTAGACACCAGCAGGAGGCCGGTCCCGGAGGTCCTCAGAGTTCTAGATGGTCCATGTTTAGTCCTGACTCTAGACACCAGCAGGAGGCCGGTCCCAGAGGTCCTCAGAGTTCTAGATGGTTCATGTTTAGTCCTGACTCTAGACACCAGCAGGAGGCCGGTCCCAGAGGTCCTCAGAGTTCTAGATGGTCCATGGTTAGTCCTGACTCTAGACACCAGCAGGAGGCCGGTCCCAGAGGTCCTCAGAGTTCTAGATGGAACATGTTTAGTCCTGACTCTAGACACCAGCAGGAGGCCGGTCCTGGAGGTCCTCAGAGTTCTAGATGGTCCATGTTTAGTCCTGACTCTAGACACCAGCAGGAGGCCGGTCCCGGAGGTCCTCAGAGTTCTAGATGGTCCATGTTTAGTCCTGACTCTAGACACCAGCAGGAGGCCGGTCCCAGAGGTCCTCAGAGTTCTAGATGGTTCATGTTTAGTCCTGACTCTAGACACCAGCAGGAGGCCGGTCCCAGAGGTCCTCAGAGTTCTAGATGGTCCATGTTTAGTCCTGACTCTAGACACCAGCAGGAGGCCGGTCCCAGAGGTCCTCAGAGTTCTAGATGGTTCATGTTTAGTCCTGACTCTAGACACCAGCAGGAGGCCGGTCCCAGAGGTCCTCAGAGTTCTAGATGGTTCATGTTTAGTCCTGACTCTAGACACCAGTAGGAGGCCGGTCCCAGAGGTCCTCAGAGTTCTAGATGGTTCATGTGTAGTCCTGACTCTAGACACCAGCAGGAGGCCGGTCCCAGAGGTCCTCAGAGTTCTAGATGGTTCATAAGGTACTAAAATATCACAGATGTACTTTGGTTCTAGACCATGGAGAGACTTAAACACAAGCAGAGCAGCTTTAAAGTCTATTCTCTGAGCCACAGGAAGCCAGTGCAGAGACTTGAGCACAGGACTAATGTGATCATATTTTCTAGTTCTTGTTAGGACTCGAGCAGCAGCATTTTGAATAAACTGCAGCTGTTTTAAAGCCTTTTTGTTCAGACCAGTGAGTAGACCGTTACAATAATCTAACCTACTGGAAACAAATGCATGGATAAGAACCTCTAAGTCTGTTTTAGAAACCAAACCTCTGATTTTGGCTGTTTTTCAGGTGGTAAAAGACTGCTGATGTAATTGATTTGATGTGACTGTTGAAGTTAAAGTCTGAGTCCATTATTACTCCCAGATTTCTAACTTGATTTGTCGGTTCCAGAGAGAGAGATTGAAGGTAACTGATGACACTTTCTCTTTGTTTCTGTGGGCCAAAGACAATGATTTCAGTTTTGTCTGAGTTTAGCTGGAGAAAGTTGTTTTACATCCAGACTCTGATTTGTTGAATACAGTGACAGAGTGAATCCACAGGTCCATGTTCACCTGATGTCAGTGACACATAGATCTGAGTATCATCTGCGTAATTGTGATAGGACACGTTATTACTGGCTATCAATACCCTAACGGCAGCATGTAGAGGTTAAACAACAGGGGTCCAAGAATTGACCCCTGGGGAACCCCACAGGTCAAAGGCATGTGATCTGACACACAATTTCCAATTTCTACAAAATACTTGTGTCCTTCTAAATAAGATTTAAACCAGTTAAGTACAGTACCAGAAACACCAACCCAGTTCTCTAGCCTCTGTAGAAGGATCCCATGATCTACAATGTCAAACGCAGCACTCAGGTCCAACAGGATTAAAACAGAGACTTTGCCAGCGTCAGTGTTCATACGAATGTCATTTGTTACCTTGATCAGAGCTGTCTCTGTACTGTGATGATGTCTAAAACCTGACTGGAAGACATCAAATGAGTTGTTCAACTAAAATAAATTTTGTCAGTTGTTGGTAAACAACTTTCTCAAGAATTTTTCCTGTAAACGGTAAGTTTGAAATAGCAATACATCTTAATGTTAATTAAATTAAAGCTGATTTTTAATGTGTGACGCAGACGAGAAGAAGTCGAACGGGAGAAAAGTCGTCGGAGACGTCCACTTTGCCTCGGCCAATCAGAGAGCAGGATTCATCACGCCCGTTCCAGGAGGGGTGGGGCCGATGACAGTGTGCATGTTGATGGAGGTTCTGATTGGTTCTAATTTAAATGTTTTTTTTTAAACCAGCGGAACCGTCGTTTGATCCGGTTTCTTTTTCAGAACACGGTGCAAAGCGCACGGCGGGTGCTGCTGCGAAGCCACGCCCATAGGTGAACGAAACGCACGGCGGGTGCCGCTCCGGAGCCACACCCACAGGTGGACGGAGCGGTCCCTGTTGCTATGGAAACAGAACACCTCGAGGAGAGCGTCCAATCAGAGAGCAGCCAATTTAAAAAAGAATCAATTAGAAAATAATCAACTTTGTTTTTTAACAAATTAAAAGCTGTAAAAAAAATGTAAAATTTTAAATAGTTTAATTTTTTAATTTCACAATAAAAGCATTTAATTTCTTCAGTTTTATTGTCTTTTATTTGATCAGAAAAAAATCTACTGAAGGGGTTTCAGATGGAGGGGGATGAATGTGTGTGTGTGTGTGTGTGTGTGTGTGTGTGTAACTCTGTGTAAAATTCCATTTTCTGTAATAAAAACAATTTAAATAGAATTTAATCCAGTTTTTTTTCTGAATGTGGTTCAATATCTGGTTCCAGATCGGAATCCAGGCCAAACATTTGCGTCTACCGAACCGGGTCTCCCAGGAGGAGGTGAGTCAGTCCTCCGGTTCTGGTCTGACTGGGTCAGACCGGGTCTGACTCCTCCCTCTGGTCCTCCAGGTCCTGGGCAGCATCATGTCCATAAACCAGGATCCAGATGTTCACGGTCTGATCGTCCAGCTGCCTCTGGACTCTCTGAACCACATCGATACCAACCTGGTGACGAACGCCGTGAGCCCGGAAAAAGACGTGGACGGGTCCGTTTGAACTGGATCTCTTAGACCTAGTGTGTGTGTGTGTGTAACTCTGTGTGTGTGTGTGTGTGTTTGTGTGTAACTCTATATGCGTGTGTGTGTGTGTAACTCTGTATGTGTGTGTATAAATCTATGTGTGTGCGTGTGTGTGTAACTCTGTATGTGTGTGTGTGTGTGTATATGTGTGTATATGTGTGTGTGTTTGTGTGTATGTGTAACTCTGTATGTGTGTGTATAACTCTATATATGTGTGTGTGTGTGTGTGTTGTGTGTGCGCGTGTATAGTCTGAGTTGTATAAATGCAGGTAAACTGTCCAGAGGAGATCTGAGCAGCTGTTTCATCCCGTGTACACCGAACGGCTGCATGGAGCTCATCAGACAGACAGGTAACGACGGCATGCTGGGAGTATCGGGAACACGAGGGGCACTGGGGGTCCAGGTAACACTGGGAACACTTGTAACACAGTTCCTACCCTCACCGTGGTAACCAGGATCTACATTCCTACCCTCACCATGGTAACCAGGATCTACGTTCCTACCCTCACCATGGTAACCAGGATCTACGTTCCTACCCTCACCATGGTAACCAGGATCTATGTTCCTACCCTCACCATGGTAACCAGGATCTATGTTCCTACCCTCACCATGGTAACCAGGATCTACGTTCCTACCTTCACCATGGTAACCAGGATCTACGTTCCTACCCTCACCATGGTAACCAGGATCTACGTTTCTACCCTCACCATGGTAACCAGGATCTACGTTCCTACCCTCACCATGGTAACCAGGATCTATGTTCCTACCCTCACCATGGTAACCAGGATCTATGTTCCTACCCTCACCATGGTAACCAGGATCTACGTTCCTACCTTCACCATGGTAACCAGGATCTACGTTCCTACCCTCACCATGGTAACCAGGATCTACGTTTCTACCCTCACCGTGGTAACCAGGATCTACGTTCCTACCCTCACTGTGGTAACCAGGATCTACGTTCCTACCCTCACCATGGTAACCAGGATCTACGTTCCTACCCTCACCATGGTAACCAGGATCTATGTTCCTACCCTCACCATGGTAACCAGGATCTATGTTCCTACCCTCACCATGGTAACCAGGATCTACGTTCCTACCTTCACCATGGTAACCAGGATCTACGTTCCTACCCTCACCATGGTAACCAGGATCTATGTTCCTACCCTCACCATGGTAACCAGGATCTATGTTCCTACCCTCACCATGGTAACCAGGATCTACGTTCCTACCTTCACCATGGTAACCAGGATCTACGTTCCTACCCTCACCATGGTAACCAGGATCTACGTTTCTACCCTCACCGTGGTAACCAGGATCTACGTTCCTACCCTCACTGTGGTAACCAGGATCTACGTTCCTACCCTCACCATGGTAACCAGGATCTACGTTCCTACCCTCACCGTGGTAACCAGGATCTATGTTCCTACCTCACCATAGTAACCAGGATCTACATTCCTACCCTCACCATGGTAACCAGGATCTACATTCCTACCCTCACCATGGTAACCAGGATCTACGTTCCTACCCTCACCATGGTAACCAGGATCTATGTTCCTACCCTCACCATGGTAACCAGGATCTACGTTCCTACCCTCACCATGGTAATCAGGATCTACGTTCCTACCCTCACCATGGTAACCAGGATCTACGTTCCTACCCTCACCACGGAAACCAGGATCTATGTTCCTACCCTCACTGTGGTAACCAGGATCTACATTCCTACCCTCACCATGGTAACCAGGATCTATGTTCCTACCCTCACCATGGTAACCAGGATCTACGTTCCTACCTTCACCATGGTAACCAGGATCTATGTTTCTACCCTCACCGTGGTAACCAGGATCTACGTTCCTACCCTCACTGTGGTAACCAGGATCTACGTTCCTACCCTCACCATGGTAACCAGGATCTACGTTCCTACCCTCACTGTGGTAACCAGGATCTACATTCCTACCCTCACCATGGTAACCAGGATCTACATTCCTACCCTCACCATGGTAACCAGGATCTACGTTCCTACCCTCACCATGGTAACCAGGATCTATGTTCCTACCCTCACCGTGGTAACCAGGATCTACGTTCCTACCCTCACCATGGTAATCAGGATCTACGTTCCTACCCTCACCATGGTAACCAGGATCTACGTTCCTACCCTCACCATGGTAACCAGGATCTACGTTCCTACCCTCACCATGGTAACCAGGATCTATGTTCCTACCTTCACCATGGTAACCAGGATCTACGTTCCTACCCTCACCACGGAAACCAGGATCTACGTTCCTACCCTCACCGTGGTAACCAGGATCTACGTTCCTACCCTCACTGTGGTAACCAGGATCTACGTTCCTACCCTCACCAAGGTAACCAGGATCTACGTTCCTACCCTCACCACGGTAACCAGGATCTACGTTCCTACCCTCACCATGGTAACCAGGATCTACGTTCCTACCCTCACCATGGTAACCAGGATCTACGTTCCTACCCTCACCATGGTAACCAGGATCTACGTTCCTACCCTCACCATGGTAACCAGGATCTACGTTCCTACCCTCACCATGGTAACCAGGATCTACATTCCTACCCTCACCATGGTAACCAGGATCTACGTTCCTACCCTCACCATGGTAACCAGGATCTACGTTCCTACCCTCACCATGGTAACCAGGATCTACGTTCCTACCCTCACCATGGTAACCAGGATCCACGTTCCTACCCTCACCATGGTAACCAGGATCTTCGTTCCTACCCTCACCATGGTAACCAGGATCTACGTTCCTACCCTCACCATGGTAACCAGTTTAGGTGGTGATCAAAAGAATGAGATCACGAATACAAGCGGCTGAAATGATCTTCCTCTGCTGTGTGCAGGTATGACAGTGGCAGGGAAACACGCGGTGGTAATCGGACGCAGTAAGATTGTCGGCGCTCCGATGCACGACCTGTTGCTATGGAGCCACGCCACGGTTACGACCTGTCACTCACAGACGCCCGACCTCCCCAATCAGGTGAGCGGTGGAAGCGGTTACCTGGAAACAAACGGCCTGCTCATACGTTCAATGTGCACAGGTGGGGCGGGCAGACATCCTGGTGGTGGGGGCGGGCCGAGCGGAGATGGTGAGAGGGGAGTGGCTTAAAGAAGGCGCCGTCGTCATCGACTGCGGGATTAATTACGTCACAGGTTCGTTGTTTATTTATCAAAATTTCAGTTGTTTATTATTAAAAATTTATCTTTACACACACTCTCTCACACACACACATACTCACACACACACACACACACACACACACAAATATATGGCAAGGCAAGTTTATTTGTAGCACAATTCATACAAAATGTAATTCAAAGTGCTTCACAAGGAGGAAAAAAAAAGAATGCATTAAAATCACAAAACATAGAATCAAAAAGTTTAAAAATGAAATAAATAGAATCATTAAAACAGATAAAAAAAGAGCATCAATCTTAAACAGAAGTGTTTTCAGCCTGGATTTAAACATTGTTACAGTAGAGGTCTGTCTCACGGCCTCAGGAAGTTTGTTCCAGACTTTTGCAGAATAAAATTGAAATGCAGCTTCTCCATGTTTAGTCCTGACGCTAGACACCAGCAGGAGGCCGGTCCCAGAGGTCCTCAGAGTTCTAGATGGTTCATGTTTAGTCCTGACTCTAGACACCAGCAGGAGGCCGGTCCCAGAGGTCCTCAGAGTTCTAGATGGTTCATGTTTAGTCCTGACTCTAGGCACCAGCAGGAGGCCGGTCCCAGAGGTCCTCAGAGTTCTAGATGGTTCATGTTTAGTCCTGACTCTAGACACCAGCAGGAGGCCGGTCCCAGAGGTCCTCAGAGTTCTAGATGGTTCATAAGGTACTAAAATATCACAGATGTACTTTGGTTCTAGACCATGGAGAGACTTAAACACAAGCAGAGCAGCTTTAAAGTCTATTCTCTGAGCCACAGGAAGCCAGTGCAGAGACTTTAGCACAGGACTAATGTGATCATATTTTCTAGTTCTTGTGAGGACTCGAGCAGCAGCATTTTGAATAAACTGCAGCTGTTTTAAAGCCTTTTTGTTCAGACCAGTGAGTAAACCGTTGCAATAATCTAACCTACTGGAAACAAATGCATGGATAAGAACCTCTAAGTCTGTTTTAGAAACCAAACCTCTGATTTTGGCTGTTTTTAAGGCGGTAAAAGGCTGCTGATGTAATTGATTTGATGTGACTGTTGAAGTTAAAGTCTGAGTCCAATATTACTCCCAGATTTCTAACTTGATTTGTCGGTTCTAGAGAGAGGGATTGAAGGTAACTGATGACATTTTCTCTTTGTTTCTGTGGGCCAAAGACAATGATTTCAGTTTTGTCTGAGTTTAGCTGGAGAAAGTTGTTTTACATCCAGACTCTGATTTGTTGAATACAGCGACAGAGTGAATCCACAGGTCTATGTTCACCTGCTGTCAGTGACACATAGATCTGAGTATCATCTGCGTAATTGTGATAGGACACGTTATTACTGGCTATCAATTGCCCTAACGGCAGCATGTAGAGGTTAAACAACAGGGGTCCAAGAATTGACCCCTGGGGAACCCCACAGGTCAAAGGCATGTGATCTGACACACAGTTGCCAATTTCTACAAAATACTAGCGTCCTCCTGAATAAGATTTAAACCAATTAAGTGCAGTACCAAAAACACTAACCCAGTTCTCTAGCCTCTGTAGAAGGATCTTGTGATCTACAGTGTCAAACGCAGCACTCAGGTCCAACAGGATTAAAACAGAGACTTTGCCAGCGTCAGTGTTCATAAGAATGTCATTTGTTACCTTGATCAGAGCTGTCTCTGTACTGTGATGAGGTCTAAAACCTGACTGGAAGGCATCAAATGAGTTGTTCACTAAATGGGTGTGTGGCTGTAGCCATCACAGCAATCAAGAGATACCTAAATCTTGAACCCAGCTGCATCTCATTTCCACATCTGTGTGCAATATGTGGGGTAATTGGTTGACACTGCAAGTTTAAAGGTACAAGAGCTGACATTGGACTCGCTAGCTTTTCTAGTTGGAGTTTGCATGTTTTCTATGTGTATGCATGGGTTCATTCTTTCCAATAAACTACGTGTTAAGGTGATCGGTTTACGTTAAATTATTCTTAATAGTTTTTCTAGATTAAATCTCGATTATTAATTATGTTAATTGTCAAGTTTTCCACCTGGTTGCCATTAACTGTAAAGATTCAAAGAAAAAAAGTTTTAACAACTTCTAAAATGCACATTTGGGTAGAAAACCCTACAGCATCTGCCCACAAATTATAAACCAGATAACGTCATGCATGCTAAGGGGTGTGAATCTCTCTCGTCTGGGTTGTGCATGTAGTTTGGATGGTTCTGGATTGGGAGAAAAACACCAGTTCACTTTGCATGCAGAGGTCACCTGGGTGCAGCGCTTGTGGAAATTCTGAACAGTGTGTTTGATGATTGAGACGTTTCGACTTCCATTCAGAAATCATTTCAATCTGAATGAATGGACCTGAGTACTGGTTCTATATAAATTAACCTGAGTTTGGCCATCCCCTAAAGACGAACTAACCCCCAACTTAGAACAGTGGTTCTGTAACTTGCTAAACAAGGGTAAGGTGGGTCTTAGCTTAACCTCTATTGTTGTCTAATTACCTTCTATTGTACTAACCTAAACGACTAACCTCATAGACGCTTTCCTGTCGTCCACACGCTATAATAGCCCTGTGAAACTCAAACTGGTCCCTCAAAGAGAGCATTGATTCTGGGTTAAGAATCTTCCTCTTTAGACCAGGGGGTGAGAATAGTCCTAACTAAAAACTGATTAACTAATTTGATGCTTCCCTATGATTCACATGCTCATGCCTCTGAAAAACTAAACTGGTCCAATTGAAGAGCAAAGGTTAGGAGCTCCGTGAAGTTGGCCCCTCTTAAAAAAAAAATATAAACAAAAATAAACAAAAAATATGTCAATCGTTTGTGCTACGTTTGTGCTGTTTTGTGCTGTAAAAATTTTCGTTTGTGCTGCTTTATTTTTGTAGATATTAACGATTCTTTTATAGGTCAATCTGAGGTCATCCAGCCCCTCACATTGCTTAAAAATGCAAGAAAACTCTTAAAAATGGTGTCAATCGTTTGTGCTACGTTTGTGCTGTTATGTGCTGTAAAAATTTTTATTTGTGCTGCTTTCCTTTTCTTTAATTTAAAGAAATAAGATTTGGATGATGACGTCATCAAACCCCTCCTTCTCCCTAAAAATGCGAGAAAACTCTTAAAAATGGTGTCAATCGTTTGTGCTACGTTTGTGCTGTTATGTGCTGTAAAAAAAATTATTTGTGCTGCTTTCCTTTTCTTTAATTTAAAGAAATAAGATTTGGATGATGACGTCATCCAGCCCCTCCTTCTCCCTAAAAATGCGAGAAAATTCTTAAAAATGGTGTCAATCGTTTGTGCTACGTTTGTGCTGTCATGTGCTGTAAAAAAATTTATTTGTGCTGCTTTCCTTCCTTGTGCTGCTTAGTACAGGCATACACACAAACACATATAAAACTGTCTTTATTTGTAAACTGTAATACTTTGCACAAAAAAAAGCCAACAACAGTTTTATTCCTTTTCATTTCTAAATGTAATGAAACTCTTAAAGTGGCAATGACACAATTGCAAAATGTCAAACAATCACTGTATTTCCATTCAACTCTGCGTTGCAATTGTGTTTAAAAAAAAAAAAGTCATAAATTAAAGTTTACACATTTGTTTTTAGATTTGTGATATTTTAAAATATGTCAATGTTATTATTATTGTTTTCTTTTAATGTAGCCTACTCTTCAGAGTTTCTTTAAAGTAAAATTTCCGCCGGGGCTTTTCCTTTCAATTTTGAGGTATTATTTTTGGACACCGCTGCATCGGTCCGTCGTGGTAAAGAGAGAGCTGAGCCGAAAAGCAAAGCTCTCGATTTACAAGTCGATCTACGTTCCAACTCTCACCTATGGTCACCAGCTGTGGGTGGTAACCGAAAGAATGAGATCGTGGGTACAAGCGGTCGAAATGAGCTTCCACCGCAGGGTGGCTGGGCTCTCACTCAGAGATCGGGTGAGGAGCTCTGCCATCCGGGAGGAGCTCGGTGTCGAGCCGCTCCTCCTCCAGGTCGAGAAAAGCTAGATGGGGTGGTTCGGGCATCTGGTCAGGATGCCCGCCGAGCGCCTCGTGGGCGAGGTGTTTCGGGCACGTCCCACCAGGAGGAGACCAAGGGGCAGACCCCGGACCTGCTGGAGAGACTATGTCTGACAGCTGGCCGGGGAATGACTTGGGATCCTTCCGGGTGAGCTGGAGGATGCAGCCGGGGTGAGAGAGGCCTGGGCTTCCCATCTGAGGCTGTTGCCCCCGCGACCCGACCCCGGAACAAGCGGAAGATGACGGAACGGAATTTTTGGACACTACTTTTTATTTCTACCCCGGGCAACGCTACTTTTACTTGAAGGAATCTTGACCGCTCTTTCAACCTGTTTTGTATTTTGCAATCAATGCCTTTGAGCTAAATTTAAATGGTTTGCTAGCAAAATTAAGCAATACAACTTACGTTTGCCAGTGTTCAGAGTCAAAATTGCAGGAAATGGGAAAAATAAAACAACACTCAGCAATGTAATAGTTTTCTCACGAAATTACCACTATTTAAATAGGCTTTTGTAGCAGAGTTAAAATGTCAGGCACTTTAAAACAAAAATATGGCGACGTCCGGAAATAAATGAACGTCTAGATGACGTAATCAAAAATCGCAATTATGTAAACAAAAAAGTAAATTAGCACAAACGAAGTTTTTTTACAGCACATAACGGCGCAAACGGAGCACAAACGATTTACCACCAATTTTATAAGTTTTCTCGCATTTTTAGGGAGAAGGAGGAGCTTGATGACGTCATCATCCAAATTTTATTTCTTTAAATTAAAGAAAAGGAAAGCAGCACAAACAAAAAATTTTACAGCACATAACAGCACAAACGTAGCACAAACGATTGACACCATTTTTAAGAGTTTTCTTGCATTTTTAGGGAGAAGGAGGGGCTGGATGACGTCATCACCCAAATCTTATTTCTTTAAATTAAAGAAAAGGAAAGCAGCACAAATAATTTTTTTTACAGCACATAACAGCACAAACGTAGCACAAACGATTGACACCATTTTTAAGAATTTTCTCGCATTTTTAGGGAGAAGGAGGGGCTGGATGACGTCATCATCCAAATCTTATTTCTTTTAATTAAAGAAAAGGAAAGCAGCACAAATAAAAAATTTTACAGCACAAAACAGCACAAACGTCGCACAAACGATTGACACCATTTTTAAGAGTTTTCTCGCATTTTTAAGCAATGTGAGGGGCTGGATGACCTCAGATTGACCTATAAAAGAATCGTTAATATCTACAAAAATAAAACGGCACAAACGAAAATTTTTACAGCACAAAACAGCACAAACGTAGCACAAACGATTGACATATTTTTTGTTTATTTTTGTTTATATTTTTTTTTTAAGAGGGGCCAACTTCACGGAGCTAAGGTTAGGTGCTGAATCTTTCTCTTTGGACCAGGGGGTGAAGATACTAATACATATATACTCCAGGTAAGTTGTGTCTTAAAAGCCATTAGTTTTCTTCAGAGAAGCGTTTTGTTTTTTTCACAAAGATAAGCTTCTTTTACACCTACTTCAAACCATTTTCCTACTTAGAAACTTAACGTCCCTGTTATCACGTGTTTTTGGTGGCTTTAAGATTCAGATATATGACAGACTGTGGTTCACTTGAGGCTTCTCTTCTGTGAAATGGCTGTTTTGTTTCACTAAAAGAGTGTTCTTTACAGCTCTGAATAGAATAAACTCTGTTTCTCTGTATGCATCATGTCTTTAGGATGCACTAGTTTCTGTCGTAGTCTGTTAACAGATTACCAAGTTGTTATGTTGTCTGAAGATTCCCTGTAACTTGTTCGACAATTCTGACAAATAAGGCATAGAGACTCTATTCTTCCTCCTCTCAGATTCTGTTAATGGTTCTCATTAACTTCTGATAACAGAGCTAAAATCACACTAGGTTTTCATCTTTTCGAAAAGAGTTTATCAAAAAACCTCATCTGATAAGAGACAATTTGTTTCTTCACTAGCTAGTGTGGCTTCCAGCCCGACGTGGCCCCATTGCATTTCAATACCCTAACGACTCATTCATGATCCCTCTTCGTCTTTATGTCGCAGGTCGCTTACACTTCAACTCGCTGAAATATGACTGGCACCAGAAATGGAGCAATGTGGCTCCTTAGGAGCCTCACTCCCTTGTCAACCAGCACCTTGGCATCCGGTGCCCTCTGGACCTGTTTGCTTGTGTATGATAATAATAATAATAATAATAATAATGCATTGAACTTATATAGCGCTTTTCTAGACACTCAAAGACGCTTTACATTTATATATATATGCATTATTCATTCACTCCATACGATCATTCACACACACAACATTCATTCCTGATGATGGGAGCTACCATGCAAGGCGCAGACCACTATCATCAGAAGCAACTGGGGGTTCGGTGTCTTGCTCAAGGACACCTCGGCATGGACTCTGGGCGGGGGATCGAACCTGCGACCTTCCGGTTACGGAGCGGTCGCCCTACCCACGGAGCCAAATGGCTCCGTGGGTAGGGCGGATGGCTCCTAGGAAGGATGGCTCCTTCGGGGGAAGGATGATGCAATCGGATTGTTTACCTCTGGGGTCCTGGCACCAGGGATGCGTGTGCTTCTTGGTTCCTCTTCTGTTTATGAGACGTCTGCTCTCCTCACTCCCCCAATTCAACCATAACAATCACATTTTAATTTCCACATATACTAAAGGAAAAAATGAAAACCTCAAACATTTTTGGGATATGGTGCTGGCCTTACTAAGGCAAATTTGTCTCAGAAAACTTTATGTTCATTAAGATATGGCAGCAGGATAGCGTGGACTCCCCTCATCTTGGTTCCTTATTGCTTCATCTTCAGATAGAGTTTCACCAGCAAAGCTTTTTTCTGATTGTCCAGCTCCAGTCATTGAGGACACAATTCCTCCAAGTTTTTTATTTTTGCTTCAACGCACTTGATCCAATTTACTGGGTGCAGATGGGATCCAGCTCCAATCGGAGCCCATCTAATTTATGACGTCACCAAAGTTTGTCTCAAAACAGCTTCTTGCAGTGAAAAAAAATAAACAAATTAACATAAAAATGGTTCAAAAGTTTTTATTCTTTTTTTCATCTTAAAGTTATTTTAGCATCTCTTCGTATTTTGGTGGGTTTTAGACTTAAAAACAAGTTACGTGGCAACCACAACCGAATAAGGGCTGAAATTATCGTTCCTAAAAACCTACTTTTTTGTCATTATTTGTACAAATTACCTCTCCGATAACGGGCAAGACACTTCAAAGATTAATACCATGCCATGAAACCCGCAGTTTCAATGTCTATACGTTCTTAGAAGGTTTTTTGGTTGTAGTATTTGGGCAAATAGTCCTTTTTGAAAGCAACACCATGGTGATGCATGGTGACACTGCAGCCCTTCAGAGCAGTAAAACATTTTGGCCATCAGGCAGAGACATACAGGGTCACCAGAAACCATGCAGGCTCACTGCTGCTGTCTAGTGGACAAATAAAACATAACATGGCATCCTTTCTGACAGGAAAAGATTTTTTTTTTAAAAATGAAAACAAATCTTAAAACACCAACACATCTTAATTATTTGTATGTAAATCCTCTTTAATGAAACGAGTTTAAATGATCACACACCTGCTAGAAAGACAAAACACAATCTTGATATAATTTACTCCTGGACACGACATGAACACTTATTGTCTAAATTAATAAGAAAAAATCCACTGAAAACATAATTAAGTCCAGGATTAAAAACACAGAGTCAAGTGAAAAAAATCACTTAAAATAAATCTGAATCCAGGCCGCCTCCCTGCAGACTCCATCAGTCACCCCTTTATATGTGATGGACCATTGACGGGAGAGGGGGGCAGAACAGAGGGCTGATGGGAGGGGGAGGGGTGCACGTGGTTTCCAAAGTCACTGTTTCAGCTGTTTTATAAATTCAGGGGGAAACCCCAAAAAATAAACACACACACAGTCTGTCTCTCTTCCACACACACAATCTCTTTCACACACAAACACACAGTCTGTTTGTCTGTCTGTCTGTCTCTCTCTCTCTCACACACACACACACACACACTCACACACAAACACATAGTCTCTTTCTCACACACACACACATAAACACACACAGTCTCTTTCTCACACACACATAAACACACACATAGTCTCTCTCACACAAATACACACACATAGTCTGTCTCTCTCTCACACACACACACACACACACACACACAAAATCGCTTTCACACACAAACACACAGTCTGTCTCTCTCTCTCTATCTCACACACACACACACACACACACACACACACACACACACACACACACACACACACAAACACATAGTCTCTTTCTCACACACACACATAAACACACACAGTCTCTCTCTCACACACAAACACACACACAGTCTCTCTCTCACACAAATACACACACATAGTCTCTCTCACACACACACATACAAACACACTCACAGTCTCTCTCTCTCTCTTACGCAGACACACACATAGTGTCTCACTCACTCACACACACACACAGTCTCTTTCTCCCACACGCTCAAACACACACACAAACACACACACATAGTCTCCCTCTCACTCAGACACACACGTAGTCTATCTTACACACAGTCAAACACACACAGTCTCCCCCTTCACACACGCATACAGTCACTCCCGCACACGCACGCACGCATGCACACACACACACACACACACACACACACACACACAGATTTTTATTGACAAAAAGTCTAATCTGTGTGAGGGTTGATTTAGAGACCCAGACCTAATGTGGACCAGATCTCTGACCCAGACCTGGACAAGAACCAAGACCAGCAGTGTCAGGTTTTCTGTGTTGCGGGTAATAGCCAGGCGGTGCCGCAATGTGACGCTAGTCCCGGTCGGAGCGGCGTGGAGACGGTGGGCGGGACAGACTCTTATCAGCGAGGTGCAGGTGGGCAGGCTGCGGACACCTCGCGGTCGCCCATTCTTCACAGGCTCACCGACGGCGGCGTTATCAGCAGAAGCAGAGGCGGTGGACAAAGCTGGCGTGAGATGTTATCAGGACATCTCCTGATGAACCGTCAGCGGCACCACGGCAAATTCTCCATGTTCCATCAAGACGGAAGAAATAAAAAAATTGTCCAGGTGAAAGACTTTTGTCGCAGCTGGTGACCTTCAGGGAGGAGAACCGGTCCACCAGTACAGGATGGGATGAACCTACGGAGCGTTGCTGAGGAACCCCGAACCTACGGAGCGTTGCCGAGGAATCGCCAACCTACGGAGCGCTGCGGGTAAGGCGAGACTTTGATTCAGCTAAACTTTCTGTCTGCTGCATTACAGGACATAATGAAGTGATCAGCTGCAATCATCACCCCCCCCACCCCCCACCCCCCCCCCCCCACACACACACACACACACTCTAAAAGCAGTCTCAGCTGTGTGTCCGTCACGCTCCCACGCTCACTCCAATTCTCATTTCTCCTCTGGTTGCAGCCCGCTGGAGCCTGCAAATTATCTGCCATCAGGAACCAGGTACGGGGGGGCTCCGGCATGCTGTCCGCTGCCGTCCAGGTGCTGGCTTTCGCCCTGGCATTGCTGGGCGTTCTGGGTTCCACCGTGGCTACGCTCATGCCCAACTGGAAGGTGAGCATCAGCGTGTGGAGCAGCATGGTGGCCCCCATCCTGCAGATGCAGGGTTTATGGATGGACTGCGTGTGGTACACGTCCGGTATCTTCAGCTGCTCCATGAAGACCTCGCTGCTGTCGCTGCCGGCGTCTCTGCAAATCATGCGAGCCGCCATGGTTCTATGCTGCATGCTGGCGATCTTCGGACTCTTTCTCGCCTCCTTGGGATTAAAATGTACCCGCTGGGGGGGCAATTACCGAGCCAAGGGCCACACAGCCGTGGCTGCCGGTGGCTGCTTCATCCTGTCCAGCCTTCTCTGCCTGGTACCCGCCTCATGGTTCACTAACGACCTAATCAGAACCTTCCTGAGCACGGCGCTGCCGGAAAGCAGCAAGTACCAGCCCGGCGGTGCACTGTGCCTAACCTTTATCTCTGCCGGATTCCTCCTGGCCGCAGGCGTCGTTTTCTGCCTGTCCTGTCCGGGCACATCGTCGGGACGGCCACTCAATGATACAGGCCAGTTCCAGCAGGGGGAGAACTTCCAAATTAATAGAGCTGCACTGAGACAGGAGAACCCTGTTCACCCCCAAAGAGACCTGAAGGGGAACTACAGCCTCGAAGAGTACGTCTGACTGACCGGCTACACACCCACACACACCCACATACACACACACGCACACCCACACACCCACATACACACACGCACACCCACATACAGAAACTTTCTCATCTCAGAGAGCAGAGAGTGTGATGTCGTCACATCTGATCGAAGAGACAAAAACTAAGGGATTAAAAATTTCTTGCATGTGTGCACGTTTCAACCTCCGTGAAGCTGGTCCCTCTTAAGAAATACATAAATAAAAATAAACAAAAAATATCTCAATCATTTGTGCTATAAAAATTTTTGTTTGTGCTATTTTAAGTTTTTAAAAAAAAATATGAGTTGGACGATGACGTCATCTAAACCGTCATTTATTTCCGGGAATCGCCATCTTTGATGACGTCATCAAACTAATTGTATTAGTTGTATTAGTATTAGTTATTTTCTGTGTTGCGGGTAATAACCAGGCGGTGCCGCAATGTGACGCTAGTCCCGGTCGGAGCGGCGTGGAGACGCTCCGACCGGTCTCTCTCACAATTTGAAAATAAAAAAAACTAAAAAAGCACAACTGAAAATTTTTACAACACAAACGATTGACTTTTTTTTTTTTTTTTTTTTAAGAGCTTCAAGGAGGTCACTTTTACGCCTAGCAGAAAACGTGTTTGTTCAGAAAGATATGAAATAAATCACGAGAATGTAGTGTGAACATTTTCTGGAGGCGTCCTGTGTAACGGGCATCTGGGGGGAGCAGGGGTTAGTACATGAACGAGATGGAGGCTGGGGGGCGGGTGGGGCAGTGAAGGTAATGATACATGATGATTGGCCATTATCTCGCCACCACGGATGGGCGATCATCCTCTACTTTCTCTCTCCGCTCTACAAGGACAGGACATCATTCAATAAGGGGTACCATGGAAACGCCCTCACCACCCCTGTCCTCAGGCAGCGAATATTTTTTTCCAAATCCGTTCGTTCATTGTACTATCTATTCAGTTCCTGATTGGCTGTTGGGAATACGTCCAATTAAATCCATTGACGCCCACTTATCTACGCCCCTTCCTGATGCCATGAAGACATTTAGCTTGCCACAGGAAACCTCTTCATCAAAATAAACTAGAGAACATTAAAAAAGTAAATAAATAAATAAACTAGAGAACATTAAATGAATAAACTAGAGAACATTAAAAAAGTAAATAAATAAATAAACTAGAGAACATTAAATAAATAAATAAAGAACATTAAAAAAATAAATAAATAAATAAACTAGAGAACATTAAATAAATAAACTAGAGAACATTAAATAAATAAACTAGAGAACATTCAATAAATAAATAGAGAACATTAAAAAAATAAATAAATAAATAAACTAGAGAACATTAAATAAATAAATAAAGAACATTAAAAAAATAAATAAATAAATAAACTAGAGAACATTAAATAAATAAACTAGAGAACATTAAATAAATAAACTAGAGAACATTCAATAAATAAATAGAGAACATTAAAAAAATAAATAAATAAATAAACTAGAGAACATTAAATAAATAAACTAGAGAACATTAAATAAATAAACTAGAGAACATTCAATAAATAAATAGAGAACATTAAAAAAATAAATAAATAAATAAACTAGAGAACATTAAATAAATAAACTAGAGAACATTAAATAAATAGAGAACATTAAAAAAGTAAATAAATAAATTAGAGGACATTGAGTGGCGGGTGGATGAACGGGCTCGAGCGAGTACGTCATGGTGAAATCAGAATGACTTTTGACACGGCTTTGTAAAAGCCTTTTATTTTATTTGAAATGTTTTCTTCAGTTCAAGCAATCATAGAATAAATAGATTTGATTTTCATGATAAGAGGGCATGGTTTAACTTTGACCATGTTTGTGACGAGTGCTTTAGAAGTAAGCAAGTTGTTAGTTCCGTGAAACAACGGGCAGAGCAGCGTTGTCAGCAGACCGCAGATCAACAGATTGTGAGATCAAATCTTGCCTTTGTCAGTTTTGGTTTTCTTTTATTTCCATTTTTTTTCTGCTTTTAAGAAAAAACTTTTTTCTTTCTAATTTTTTTTCTTTTGGTTGTAGATGTTTGTAAACCAGCTGAAAACCAACAGTCAGGTGGTGGAAAATCCAAAATCCCAGCAATAATTTAGGTAACGATGGTGGTTGTTATCTGCTCCCAAAAGAGCTGCTCATAGACTCAGCCAGTGTGTCGAAGAAAAAAAAAATATATATATATATCTCTATATATAAAGATATATATAGAGATATATATAACAAAAATTAACTTTTTCAGAAATAAAATTGTGTAAAACTCCCAAAATTTTGTGTTTCTGACTGTATTTATTTATTATTTATATATTATATACATTTATTATTTGTTTATTAGTGTTTGTAAAAAAAAAAAAAAAGAGCATCAAATTAGCAACACTTTAAAAAAAGCATTAAAGAGAAAAATAAATAGAAAGAAAAAAAGAATATAAAAAAGAAAGAACTAAAAAGAAAAAGTGTTTTTCTTAAATTCGGAAAAAAACGGAAATAATAGAAAACCGAAAACTGACAAAAGCAAGATTGAAACTCAGAATCTATTGAGTTGTGATCTGCTGACATTGACACTCCCCCACTTGTTTCACAGGACTGGCACTGGGCTTACTTCTAAAGCACTCGTCACAAACATGGTCAAAGTTAAACCATGCCCTCTTATCATGAAAATAACATCTATTTATTCTATGATTGCTTGAACTGAAGAAAATGTTTCAAATAAAATAAAAGGCTTTTACAAAGCCGTGTCAAAGGTCATTCTGATTTCACCATGACGTACTCGCTCGAGCCCGTTCATCCACCCGCCACTCAATATATTGTAATATAAACATGCAGAATATTCTCTCGTTTAATTAATGTTCTCTGGTTTATTTTCATGAAGAGTTTTTCTGTGGCAAGCTAAATGTCTTCATGACATCAGGAAGGGGCGTGCATAAGTGGCCGTCAATGGATTTAAGTGGGCGTATTCCCAACAGCCAATCAGGAACTGAATAGAGAGTACAATCGTCGAGAACAGATTGAGAAAAAAATATCCGCTGCCCGGGGGGCGTGTTAGAACATGCCTACGGAATGGGATGGAGGCCGGGAGGGGACAGGGCTTTGAAGGTAATACATGGTGATTGGCCATTATCTCGCCACCACGCATGGGCGATCATCCTCTACTTTCTATCTCTGCTCTACAAGGACTTGACATCATTCAATAAGGGTACCACAGAAACACCCTCGCCACCACCCATGGAAACGCCCTCACCGCCTGCCCCCCATGAAAACGCAAGAAATTCTTTGGAACCTGTAAATGAAATAATAATTTCTCAAGATCAGGTGAAAACTCTGTTTAGAAAAGTTGAATTGGGTAAAGCAAAGGGCCCTGATGCCATTTACGGACACACCCTTCAACACTGTGCCACCGCTCAGTGGTGATTTTAGTAAATTATTTCAGAGATGTGCTGATCTTGGTCGGTTGCCTTCCCTCTGGAAGACGTCCACAGCAATTCCTCTTCCTAAGTCAACCAAGTCAAAGGAATGGAGCAAATTCAGACCAGTGGCACTTACCTCACTGGTAATGAAAAACTTTGAAAACATTTTAAAACAGCTTATTTTATCTAAGACAGAGGAAAAGCTGCACCCACTACAATATGGATACCACCCCAAAAAGGAGTGAAAGAAGCTAAATTATTTTAATTGAAACTTGTGAACAAAAGCACCTTGAAAATGCAGGTGCTCATGTCAGACTTTTATTTGCAGACTTTTCCTCAGCTTTTAACAAAATGCAGCCACACATTTTAATAAAAAGCTGGCATCTGATTTAATCTTTCTGATCAACTTTGTTGTGATCCCCTCGCCTGCCGCCAGAGGGAGCCCTGGATGTACCTCATCACCCTGATTAGGGACACCTGAGATTGATTCCTGATGCTACACATCTGTGGACCCTCCTATTTATTTAAGGGCAATCACCCTGGACAAAGTGGTAGAGAACTATAAATACCTGGGTACAATAAACCCAGGTTTGTCCATAACACAGAAAGCATTGCTAAACGAGCACAGCAGTTGGTTTGAATGTCAAAGATAAAAAAGCTCCAAGAGATTTTTTTTTAGTATACTTTATTAATCCCTCACTGGGAAATTTCTGTGCTGCATCACACCGCAGAAGGCTGCCACCTATGACAGCAACAATGGTGGGAAAAACTGGGGGTTAGGTGTCTTCTCCAAGGACCCTAGACGTAAACTCTGTGGGATGCGAACCCGCGAACTTCTGGTTAACTTCCAGTTGGCGGGG
Source organism: Neostethus bicornis (assembly GCA_902685375.1). Classification (NCBI taxonomy): domain Eukaryota; kingdom Metazoa; phylum Chordata; class Actinopteri; order Atheriniformes; family Phallostethidae; genus Neostethus; species Neostethus bicornis. Next base: position 163,632 of record CACRXE010000008.1, read on the forward strand.
AAACTCTCTAACCACTGAGCCACCATCTCCCCCGTAAGGATTAGGTTAACCCTAACATCTGGAGTTCCACTGAGAGGCCTACAATCCACTTGGAAAGAGCAAATAGTGAAGAAAGCTAAATGTATCCTGGGTCAACCTCAGCACACTTTATTTTAATGCCTTCAGGACGTCGGTTTTATGTCCCTGCAAGGTCGACGAACCGTTTTTTATATTATTTTGTGCCCTTGACAATTAAATTCTTAAATTCTTACATTTTTATTTATTTATTTTATTCAAAACAAAAGAAAAAAAACAAACGAATCTTTAAAAAAAGGTTTTCAGTGAAAGATGACGAATGAAAGTGTTATGATGTGGACGGAGGAGAACCCAAATGCTGGACATCAAAATTAGATTTACTAAACACAATTTGGGTAAGTCCAGCTGGAAGGGATGGTATGACCCGACATGGAAGTCTGGGATGATTGCCCTTAAAAACTGTAGATGACTGGGTTCACAGATGCGTGGCATCAGGAATCAAGCTCAGGTGTCCCTAATCAGGGTGATGAGGAACATCCAGGGCTCCCTCTGGTTGCAGGCAAAGGGATCACACAGAGAGAGTACAGAAGGAAGCAAAAGCTTATAATACACTATATTACCAAAAGTATTGTCTCACCTGCCTTTACTCATTCTTTGAACTTCCATCCCATTCCTAACTCATAGAATTCAATATGATGTCGGTCCACCTTTTGCAGCTATTACAGCTTCAACTCTTCTGGGAAGACTGTCCGCAAGGTTGAGGAGAGTGTTTATAGGAATTTTTGACCATTCTTCCAAAAGCGCATTGGTGAGGTCACACACTGATGTTGGTCGAGAAGGCCTGGCTCTCAGTCTCCGCTCTAATTCATCCCAAAGGTGTTCTATCGGGTTCAGGTCAGGACTCTGTGCAGGCCAGTCAAGTTCATCCACACCAGACTCTGTCATCCACGTCTTTATGGACCTTGCTTTGTGCACTGGTGCACAGTCATGGTGGAAGAGGAAGGGGCCCGCTCCAAACTGTTCCCATAAGGTTGGGAGCATGGAATTGTCCAAAATGTTTTGGTATCCTGAAGCTTTAAATGTTCCTTTCATTGGAACTGAGGGGCCAAGCCCAGCTCCTGAAAAACAACCCCATACCATAATTCCTCATCCACCAAATTTCACAGTTGGCACAATGCAATCTGAAATGTACCGTTCTCATGGCAACCTCCAAACCCAGACTCGTCCATCAGATTGCCAGATGGAAAAGCGTGATTCATCACTCCAGAGAACACGTCTCCACTACTCTAGAGGCCAGTGGCGGCGTGCTTTATACCATTGCATCCGACGCCTTGCATTACACTTGGTGATGTGTGGCTCGGCTGCAGCTGCTCGGCCATGGAAACCCGTTCCATGAAGCTCTCTGCGTTCTGTACTTGGGCTAATCTGAAGGTCACATGAAGTTTGTAGCTCTGTGCAGAAAGTCGGCGACCTCTTTGCACTATGCGCTTCAGCATCCGCTGACCCCTCTCCGTCACTTTACGTGGCCTACCACTTCGTGGCTGAGTTGCTGTTGTTCCCAAACGCTTCCATTTTGTTATAATACAGCTGACCGTTGACTGTGGAATATTTAGGAGCGAGGAAATTTCACGACTGGATTTGTTGCACAAGTGGCATCCTATGACAGTTTCCCGCTGGAATTCACTGAGCTCCTGAGAGCGGCCCATTCTTTCACAAATGTCTTGTTTCACAGTCTGCATGCCTGAGTGCTTGCATATATACACCTTGGGCCAGGCCAAGTGATTAGAACACCTGATTCTGATCATTTGAATGGGTGAGCGAATATTTTGGTAATATAGTGTATCTGCCCCTTAACAACAGAAATCATACGCATTCAGGGCCATGTGCGACAAACAAAACAAACATCAACAACAAAAGGTTTTTCTGCTACACAACATTTTTTCAATAACGATTGTTTCCCACTTTTCTTAAAGGAATGGATGGACTTAGATGATTTCATTTTGATCTCTAGGTTGTTCCACAGATTAACTCCTTAAACTGACATACAACTAATACCAGTTAGTCATGGTTTACATGAGGGGTTTTAACTGGGTGTTTGTATGGGGTTTCTTAACTGGACTGGTCTGACCTGAGCTGTGTGTTTTAAATTTCTGTTTTTAATTTTACTATATTATCTTTTGTTTTTGTGTTGGTTTTAATGAGATGTTGTGTGGTGATGTAAATTACCAAAGAAAGCAGTAAAACAAATGCCCTCTGGGACTAAGAAAGTTTTTCTGATTCTAAAGGTCTTAGATATTTTATTGAAGTTTTTCCCTCGTTGACAGGTTTCTATAAATTATAAGATTATTTTTCTGAACTCATACAAGAACATTCCCAGACTGCTCCTGGTAGAACCGAACCGGACCTGCTCCCCGTGGAACCCGGATGGTTCGCCGTGGAACAGGTCTAGTTCCCCATAGAAACGCACCAGACATCGGACCAGACCTGTTCCTCATAAAACCGGACAAACGTGTTCCTCTTGGACTTGAATCAGATCTGTTTCTTGTAAAACCAAAACAGGTACCAGTCTGTTTCTATCTGGGTTCGTTTGATGACAAGATGGCGTTCCAGTCCAGCGGTTCCTCTCCGTTCGTCTGGTTCTTTGGTATCGCTGGAAAGAAAGTCGCCATCTTCTGCCGGAACTCGGACATCTGTAGGAGAAAAACACTGTCACCTGACCGAGCCGCTGCTGCCGCTCCGCTGAGAGTAAAAACTCACGCTGTGAACATCGAGGGTCTTCCAGGTAGCGATGCTGATCAGACCCACGCCGCTCCAGGCCAGCAAGGAGCCCCAACACAGAGCCCTGAGGGCCAGGGCAGCGCCACTTTCTGTGCTAGTTGTCATCATAGCAGCCGTCCCTCTGGTAACTGTGCCAGTGACGCCCTGAATGGGGCACAAGTGAGTGTAAAATATTGATTTAGGAACCACCAACTGGCAACGAGAATTGTGTCCGATCGCACACCTTATTAAACCACGTCGGGCTTTTTTTTCGGGCCAGCGCCAATGTGGAGATGAATCCGCCCAGCAGCCCAGCAGAGGCAGCTACGCTCAAGAAAACAGCACCTGTAAAACGAGAAAGTTAGGATACGACCTGGGACAGGTTTATCTCTAACCAAAGATACAAACAGGGTTAGCTTTAGGGATGGGATACGCATACCGTTACGCACCAGTGCCACATCAGCAATTTTTTTCGGACCGAAGACGTTCAGCCTTAACAATATTCTTAACAATATCGGCGGAGAGGCGTGGAAAGAGAGCAAACATGGCACTCTCTACAGACAGTTTGTTTCACCCTCTATGCTTCCCTACCGCACAGAGTGCTGCAAAGGGAGGGGGCACTGGGAATGGCATAGCAGCGAAGTCGGGTTTAAAGAGTGGTTTCATTTCTTTAAAGTTGATTCAGACAAACACATGCTGCTTGAAATGTAATAAAAGAGATGTTGTAAAAGTAGAACACCCTGGTGTTCCAGCTAGAAAGGTGTTCCATCCCCCCCCCCCCGCCACCCCCATTTCAACCCTAATCCTAGCCAACCCTACCTAACTCCCCCTAAATGAAACACCTCCCCAAAATGCACAATACTCTAACGGAGAGTTGTACGGTGTTTGACTGTTATTGTGAGAAGAGCAGGTGTGTTTTGTGGACACACACGTGGAGGACCAAATAAAAGTGTTATTTTATCAAACATGAGTGAATGGAGTCTGAATAAAAATGAATATGTTTAGCAGTAGGAATGGGTATCCATGGATACCCATCCCTATTTAGCAGCATGTAAAAAACAATTTAATGATAACGAGCTGAAAGTTCAGGTTGTTTTATTGATTTCCAGTTTATTGATATTTGAAGGATTTTTTACATATTTTTCTTATTAAGTGAACAGTTTTTGTAAGTTGTTACTTTAATACAAGGATATTTTTATTTATATTAGTAATATTCCTGTGCTGCATTACACCGCAGCAGGCAGAATGATGGTGCAGATGGTGGGAGAAACTGGGGGTAAGGTGTCTCCTTCAGGGACACCTAGACTTAAGCTCAGCAGTATTTGAACAGACAACTATTCGGTTCCTTTTCCCACTGAGCTATTCCTCCCCCTCAATACGTTATATTTACTTAGATCATTTCATTTTATTGATTTAAAGGAGGTTAAGTTCATATTTTGTTTCAAATAGTTTAAAAATTAAACGTTTGGTTTACAAACCAGTTTTTTTGTTTTCATCTACTTGTTTTTACACTAGAAAAGTATTGATAAGAGTGTCTACAACATACCGGATCCATAAGCTGTATCGATCAGTGTGTCATTAAGATACCACATCCATACGCAGTATCGATAACAGTATCGATAAGATACCACATCCATACGCAGTATCGATAACAGTATCGATAAGATACCACATCCATGCGCAGTATCGATAACAGTATCGATAAGATACCACATCCATACGCAGTATCGATAACAGTATCGATAAGATACCACATCCATACGCAGTATCGATAACAGTATCGATAAGATACCACATCCATGCGCAGTATCGATAACAGTATCGATAAGATACCACATCCATACGCCGCATCAATAACAGTCCTACTATTGATAAGATGGTATCGCAGGTCGCAGTGTTTCCCAACTTTAAATTCCAGGCTTCAATAAAGATGCCATGCAACTTTTCCCTGGAACATGAATCATTTTTGCAAAGTGTTTGGACAGTTTATTAAACTTCTTTCTAACTTGACCAAATCCACCGATTCGCTCCAAAATTACCCGTTTTTCTTTGCTGCAACTCGGTCATGTCTTAATTTGTCTCCAAGATCCACTCTATCGATCAGCAGCTGGCAAGTGGAGCTTCGGTTTCTGGAGTGGTCACACAACATGTTTCTTCCTTCTGTAGAATTAATCATTTGCTTTTAACCCTCCACCTGCTCCCTCTGCTCTCGTCCCATTAGCCACTCTGTTCTCAAGTCTGGTACTGTTCCATCTTCTTTTAAAACTCTGGAACTCCTGAAAAATTCTGCTCTCAACCTGAAAATCTTCTGTAATCTCCATCCTATTTCTTTACAAACTAACTTTCATTTCCAAAATTATTGAAATAAAATGATTGTTTTTTTACTTTTTGCTCATGTTGCTACAACCGGATTGAGCAGTTTCAGTTGGTGATCTACTATGGTTTACACACCGCGGTCAAATGAGCCGCGGTTTACTTCGCCGCGGTTTGGCCATGTTCCAAGCGGCACTCGTAGCGCGCCCGTTTTTAACTTTGACGCTCAATAAAAAAAATTTGACCATAGTTTTTAAACCAAACCCCCAGCTTCAACCCTATATTCACCATCATCCTCTAACAACATTTACTCACTGAATGACTATTTATTCTTTGATAATAAAGAATTAATCCACATGTTCTACCTGTGATCCGTTTGTGACTGTGTGCATTTGTGTTTGAAACATTGGTCTGATGATTAAATTAATTAAATCAATGGAGAGTCATTTGTAAACATCTTCAGCACACATTCAGCATGTGTGTGCTGAAACACAAACAAGTTCATTTAATAACAATACACAAACTGATCATCAAAATATTTGAATAAAAATAAAGGATTAGATGCTGCAAAGAAAACTGTAAAGTAAGAAAAATAATGTGGACTCATTTTTGTTAGCCAGCTTGTCCAGAATGCCAAGAAGGCAGGCGATCTGGGCCATTATGGCCTCCTCCCTTAACTCTTCCCGGGATCCAAGTTATCAATTATTCCAAAACTACTCAATAAAAACATGCGATGTTTTGTAGGATGATGGAATAAATGTTATAGAAGAAGGACGTGTTGGTCTGGTTTAAAAACTAAACTTTTTTTTTTATTGTCAAAGCTAGCGATGAAAACCATATTACAGTAGTCATATTCTGAGATTAATTATTCCAAAACTATGCCAGATAAGAACAGGATTTTTTTGTAGGATGAAATCATCATCATAAACTTTATTGCAGACTCAAGGTCCCTTACAGAAAGACACAACCAACTACAGTAACAACAATAAAACAGAAAGAGAAAAAAAAGAAATACACACAACATGTGAAACCACTGATCAAACAATTGTACCAATGGTTCCAGACTGGTACTCTGTGGAACATCAACAAAGCTCCTAGTAATAAAGTTCTCAGAGTTATTAAGACGACTAATAAAACTGTACGTCAAACAACACAGAGTGGCCTGTTAAAGTCCCGCCAGCGTTGCCAGGTGTACGATAATTATAGTATTTGTACGATTTTTTTGCCCTCCGTACGATGTACGATCAATAATTGTAAAAAATGCTCAAAATACGATAATTTGAACGTATCTTGTCTGTGTAATTGTGTTAGTTGTTTTCATCTAAGGCGCCTGATTGTCGGAGTTATTTTTTTTTAATGAACCCTGAATGCATCAAACAAAGGAACAGATGAATGATTGGCTGATAGGTCCAGTCAATCATTCTGGCTAGCGATTGCTTACTTTGGGGCGAGTAGCCCCGCCCACAAAATTATAAAGAGCAGGGACGTCAATTTCCGTGTTTGAGACTTGTTGGGGCTCGGAAATCAAAGCGTTCTTCTGATCCTGAAACACTGAACTTTTGATTGAATTATCAGTTTTAAAAAAACAACAAAGAAAAAAAAAATCTTTTTATTATTTTCGGTCTGCAGTTATTGTTTAAGTCGTTGCTGAAAATGTTGTAGATAGTATTTTTATAAAAATAATTTCGATCTTTGATGTACTATTTTATCTTTAGAAAAAAAGCTAATTGAACTGATGAATACATAAATAGTAGTGGATGAAGTATTTGTGCTTAAAAGCATCCAAAATGTTATTGATTAATTTATAAAGACTGACTGAGGAGATTAAAACTACATAGCGCTTAGATTTTGTATAATGCAGATGTTTGGGTTAACGTTAAACAAAACCTGATATGTATTTATAAATTTATATATACCGTCTCCTAAGTCCCGCCCCGACTGAATTCTTTCTGGGTTTCTTAAACTCTTATTGGTTATTTTTTGCCTCCTGTGTGTTTCCTTCACTCCCACTGCCTTACGAGTGCATGTAAAGGGTGTTATTTTGTTAATGGGCGTGGTTTTACTGGGTGTACGATAATTTTTTGTAAAATACGATAATTTTACGTCATTAGTACGATAATCCAGCACCTCCCACCTGGCAACGCTGAGTCCTGCTGAGACAAACAGGTGACTTGGTTTTTTAATAGAATCCTCAGTCATCTGATGTCACATTGAGTTTTCTCACTTGTAGTTCACCACAAGTGTACTGGTACATAAGGACGTGCAGTAGGTTTTAAAGAGTATCTTTTTCACTTGCACTGAACAAACACTAAACCTGCATGTGAGCATGTTTGATATGACCTTGTCTGTAAATGTCCTCCTCATCTGACATGTCATCACAGATAGAATGTGAAAAACAGATCATTTCCACAAAACTTCACACTTTTATCATCCTTTCTACAGATCATTATGACACTTTTATCTGTGTTATACTTTAATTCCAACCCATAAGTAGAGCAGATATTAAGAAGTTCCTGCAGACCTGAAAACAACCAGATCATCTGCATCCATTAGATGGAAGAGCCAACAGACAGCCTGGTTTACATATGCATGGAGCTGGTGTGATAGATTAGTCATGTTCAAACCAAACTGGAGACTAGATTCCTCTTTGCTCCAGTCCATGACCAACATCAAAAGTACCTGATACATACCGCCTCATCTCCCCTGGATTTCTAGCTGAGCATACCAGTAGACCAGTATGACACCCCTCTCACTCTCTCTCTGACGCATAAAGCGTCATAAAAGAAGGAAAAGTTGGTCTGGTTTAAGAACCATGGTCCAATTTTAACCTGAAATAAAACGGCTTTAACTCACTTTGTAAAATCTGAAGAGTGTTTTCATCCTTTTTTTCTTTATTTTCTCCATCTTTTCTCTCAGCCTCCATGTTGCTGCGGTCCGTCCGCATAAAAATACCGGCTGGAAACAAGGTCAAATAAAGGAAAAGATTTATTATTATTTTTATTAATTAATTAACAGAAAACTAAAGAATAAAAATTTAGAAAAAGTTTTCATCAAATATTTTTTCATTCTATTGGAATTTCTTTGTTTCCATGGAAACTGAATTTAGATTTTAACGCAAAAATCTTTTATTGACTGAAACAGATGTTTCACTCCGCGTTAATTAAAATTAATTTTATTTTTAAAAAACGCTTTAATAACTAACTTTTAAAAATAAAATGTTTCTATGATTTTTTTAATAACAAAATATAATTTCTAACATCATTTTTTTAAAAAATGCTTTAAAATGTCATAAACATGAAAGAAAATAGAATTGATTTAAACAAACTTCATGCAGGGTTTTAGTGGTTTTGTTGAACCTGTAAAAACAAACTAACGGACCTAACGGGAAAGTTTAAGATGACAGAAAAACTGTCGTTTATACTTTTTAATTTTTTTTTAAATATCAAATTAATAAAGAAAAATTCAAACCTTTTTTTAAAAAAGTTTTTGTGAAAAATAAAACCACTGAAATAATGACGTCACATGCATGGGAACATTAGAGGGTTTTTTTTTTTTTTAATTCACTTTCAAATTATTTTCTGAGAACTTTTTTTTTTTTTATATATAATAAACTTGTTTTTTTTATAAAGTTTTTAAAAATAAAGATACAATTAATGTCAGGAGATGTTTTCATGAGACGTCATCAACTGTGACGCCAAGTCCGGAAGTAAACTACAGGAAGAAAAAAAACACAATTTACTTTATTTTTGTACCGAAAGAAGAAAAATGTCTGTTTTTAATCCGAGACAAGTTTTTACAAACCCGGTAAGAAACTCCTCCCCCTCACCTCGTGTTAAAACTGCTGTTAGAGTAGAACCGTTTCAAAAGGTTCTCTGAGTCTTAGATAGAGACACAGATAAACCGAGCATCTAGATTTTATAATTAAACTCAGATGAGGAAAAAAAAAATACCAAGAGTTCCATCCACACAGTTTAATCTTTGACTGAAAAACATTTCAAATAAAGTAGAAAAATAAAATAAGAAATAATTCACAGAAGTCTGTAAGTATGTCTAAAAAAAAAAAAAAACACCTTCCAGAAAAAAAAAAAGTTCAACCGATCATAAAAGTCAACGTAATTAAACTCAAAGTAAAGTTTAACAGAAAAGAATGAACTCAGAGAAAATCCTGGACTTAAATAAGAGCTGACCAAACCACTTCCAACACCAGAAGGGGGGGTTAAACCAAACAGATGAACTAAATCTAACCAAAATAAAAACAATTTCACCTCTGAAGGAGGTGAATGGTAAAGTCCAATTTAACTCTTACAGAAGGTGAATGGTACAGTCCAATTTGGTCCAGTTTAACTCCTACAGGAGGTGAATGGTACAGTCCAATTAGGACCAGTTTAACTCCTACAGGAGTTGAATGGTACAGTCCAATTAGGACCAGTTTTACTCCTACAGGAAGTGAATGGTACAGTCCAATTAGGACCAGTTTTACTCCTACAGGAAGTGAATGGTACAGTCCAATTAGGACCAGTTTAACTCCTACAGGAGGTGAATGGTACAGTCCAATTAGGACCAGTTTAACTCCTACAGGAGGTGAATGGTACAGTCCAATTAGGACCAGTTTAACTCCTACAGGAGGTGAATGGTACAGTCCAATTAGGACCAGTTTAACTCCTACAGGAGGTGAATGGTACAGTCCAATCAGGACCAGTTTAACTCCTACAGGAAGTGAATGGTACAGTCCAATTAGGACCAGTTTAACTCTTACAGGAGGTGAATGGTACAGTCCAATTAGGACCAGTTTACTCCTACAGGAGGTGAATGGTACAGTCCAATTAGGACCAGTTTTACTCCTACAGGAAGTGAATGGTACAGTCCAATTAGGACCAGTTTAACTCCTACAGGAGGTGAATGGTACAGTCCAATTAGGACCAGTTTAACTCCTACAGGAGGTGAATGGTACAGTCCAATTAGGACCAGTTTAACTCTTACAGGAGGTGAATGGTACAGTCCAATTAGGACCAGTTTACTCCTACAGGAGGTGAATGGTACAGTCCAATTAGGACCAGTTTAACTCTTACAGATGGGGGTCCACAGGGTAGGTAGCTCCACCCTGTGGACAGCGGGGGATCCTTCAGCCCAGGACTGGAGCTCCTGTAAAACCCAAAAAAATGAGTTTGAATCAACAATGAAACACTAATCTATATATATATATATATATATATTTATTAGGAGGATAAGCTCCTCCCACCTTCAGATGACACATCTCATTTTCAAGGGGGTCTTCAAACCTAACATGCATGTTTTTGGAGGGTGGGAGGAAACTAGAGTACCTGGAAGAAACCCGTGTATACACGGGGAGAACATGCAAACTCAACACAGAAAGGTCAGCGTTCTAAGCTTCGTCCCTTTGACCTGGGATTCGAACCCAGACCGCTGTGTGGTCACCATCGTGCTTAAACCCAAAGTTAAGAAAACCAGTTCAACATCAATAAAAGATCTAAATTATTGTTATGAATAATTAAATAAATTACAAATAAAACTGTTGAAACTGGGTCACAGAGACAGACCACGGACCTGCTGGAGAGGTCCCAGCTGGAACACTTCAGGATCCTCCAGGGTGGAGGATGCAGCCAGGGTGAGAGAAACCTGGACTACAAGCCCTAAAGGCATGATGGGAAACTGTGTTTTTAACGTGTGTATTGACATCTGATTGGCTCTCAGAGATGTTTTTATCAGATTAATCCTGGAGATGTGGAACCTAATTAACTTCAGTCTTATTAAAATAATCTAAAATAACTTTTGATGTTTCGAACCATTTATTTCATCACAAAAAACCTGTTTATAAAACAGAAAACCTTCTCAAGTCAGACAAAAAATGTTAATGAGTTACAGGATGCTTTAAAAAACTCCAGGGAGCCACTGGGGCGGCGCTAGAGAACCTCGGGTTACCGACCCCTGGTTTAGTCCTTCAGACCGTGACCTCTGACCTCCGTGTTCCTCCAGGTGGTTAGGGTTAGTGACCTCTAGTGACCTCTGACCTCTTTCCAGGTGGTTCCATTTGCCGGGACGGTTCTCGGAGGTTTACTTCCTGGTGAAATGATTCTGGTTCAGGGTTTAATACCTGAGGATGCAGACAGGTGAGGAGGGGGCGGGGCTAGAAGGAGGTGGAGGGTGTGTGTGTGTGTGTGTAACTGTGTGTAACCTGCGTCTCTGCAGGTTTCAGGTGGACCTCACCTGCGGCAGCAGCGTCACACCGCGTGCAGACGTAGCGTTTCACTTTAATCCACGTTTCCAGAAAAACCGGATTGTCTGTAACTCTCTGCAGAAGCAGCGATGGGGACGTGAAGAGATTCACCCACACCTGCCGCTCCGCCCGGGCCACGCCTTCAACCTGGTCATCCTCATCCTCCACGACCGCTTCAAGGTGACCGTGTTCAGCTCACCATACACACACAGCTTACCGTGCACCCAGGTGCTCGGAGGGCACGTCCCCCTCCCCCTATTCTTACCAGGACTCCGTGGAAGAAGAGATATCGAATCTTAACGAAACCTTCCTGGCTAAATAAAAATCAGGGATGTCAAGATCCGGTCCTGTAGATCCGGTGTCCGGCCCGGTGGAGGCTGGTGTCCGGTCCTGGAGATCCGGTGTCCGGCCCGGTGGAGGCTGGTGTCCGGTCCTGGAGATCCGGTGTCCGGTCCTGGAGATCCGGTGTCCGGCCCGGTGGAGGCTGGTGTCCGGTCCTGGAGATCCGGTGTCCGGCCCGGTGGAGGCTGGTGTCCGGTCCTGGAGATCCGGTGTCCGGTCCTGGAGATCCGGTGTCCGGCCCGGTGGAGGGTGGTGTCCGGTCCTGGAGATCCGGTGTCCAGCCCGGTGGAGGGTGGTGTCCGGTCCTGGAGATCCGGTGTCCAGCCCGGTGGAGGGTGGTGTCCGGTCCTGGAGATCCGGTGTCCGGCCCGGTGGAGGCTGGTGTCCGGTCCTGGAGATCCGGTGTCCAGCCCGGTGGAGGCTGGTGTCCGGATCTGGATCCAGGATTTGGATTGCAGCCTGTGTGTACAGCGTGTTCTGTGCACCGTGTGGCCCACTGAGCATCCTGAGAATGCCATGTTTCCAGGTGGCCGTGGACGGCGTGCACGTGCTGGAGTACAAACACCGGGTGGACCTGGAGAAGGTGGACACCGTTTGCATCTCAGGAAAAGTCAAAGTTCAGATGGTTGGCATCGTCCCTGCGGGGGCCGAAGGGACCCCTCGTTCTACCGAAACTGCGTCTACTTTCCAGGAGGTGTGTCCATGCTGTACCCACCTCGCCCCCACCTGTGGCCCTCTAACGATTAAACTTATTTTTTTACTTCCAGCCGATAACGTCGATCTCACAAAACCTGGTGAGTTTCAATTATTCCCTCCGTCTCCGTGGTTACGGGGATGTCCAGGATGGAAGGGTTTGGGAGGTACAGTCCAGATGGGGGGTGGTGTGGGAGGTACAGTCCAGATGGGGGGTGGTGTGGGGAGGTACAGTCCAGATGGGGGGTGGTGTGGGAGGTACAGTCCAGATGGGGCGTGGTGTGGGAGGTACAGTCCAGATGGGAGGGTGTGGGAGGTACAGTCCAGATGGGGGTTGGTGTGGGAGGTACAGTCCAGATGGGGGTTGGTGTGGGAGGTACAGTCCAGATGGGGGGTGGTGTGGGAGCTACAGTCCAGATGGGGGTTGGTGTGGGAGGTACAGTCCAGATGGGAGGGTGTGGGAGGTACAGTCCAGATGGGGGGTGGTGTGGGAGCTACAGTCCAGATGGGGGTTGGTGTGGGAGGTACAGTCCAGATGGGAGGGTGTGGGAGGTACAGTCCAGATGGGAGGGTGTGGGAGCTACAGTCCAGATGGGGGTTGGTGTGGGAGGTACAGTCCAGATGGGGGGTGGTGTGGGAGGTACAGTCCAGATGGGGGGTGGTGTGGGAGGTACAGTCCAGATGGGAGGGTGGTGTGGGAGCTACAGTCCAGATGGGGGTTGGTGTGGGAGGTACAGTCCAGATGGGGGGTGGTGTGGGAGGTACAGTCCAGATGGGGGGTGGTGTGGGAGGTACAGTCCAGATGGGGGGTGGTGTGGGGAGGTACAGTCCAGATGGGGGGTGGTGTGGGAGGTACAGTCCAGATGGGGGTTGGTGTGGGAGGTACAGTCCAGATGGGGGTTGGTGTGGGAGGTACAGTCCAGATGGGAGGGTGTGGGAGGTACAGTCCAGATGGGGGGTGGTGTGGGAGGTACAGTCCAGATGGGAGGGTGTGGGAGGTACAGTCCAGATGGGAGGGTGTGGGAGGTACAGTCCAGATGGGGGGTGGTGTGGGGAGGTACAGTCCAGATGGGGGGTGGTGTGGGAGGTCAGTCCAGATGGGAGGGTGTGGGAGGTACAGTCCAGATGGGGGGTGGTGTGGGAGGTACAGTCCAGATGGGGGTTGGTGTGGGGAGGTACAGTCCAGATGGGGTGGTGTGGGGAGGTACAGTCCAGATGGGGTGGTGTGGGGAGGTACAGTCCAGATGGGGTGGTGTGGGAGGTACAGTCCAGATGGGGGTTGGTGTGGGGAGGTACAGTCCAGATGGGGTGGTGTGGGGAGGTACAGTCCAGATGGGGTGGTGTGGGGAGGTACAGTCCAGATGGGGGGTGGTGTGGGGAGGTACAGTCCAGATGGGGGTTGGTGTGGGAGGTACAGTCCAGATGGGGTGGTGTGGGGAGGTACAGTCCAGATGGGGGGTGGTGTGGGAGGTACAGTCCAGATGGGAGGGTGTGGGAGGTACAGTCCAGATGGGGGGTGGTGTGGGGAGGTACAGTCCAGATGGGGGGTGGTGTGGGAGGTACAGTCCAGATGGGGGGTGGTGTGGGAGGTACAGTCCAGATGGGGGGGTGTGGGAGGTACAGTCCAGATGGGAGGGTGTGGGAGCTACAGTCCAGATGGGGGGTGGTGTGGGGAGGTACAGTCCAGATGGGGGGTGGTGTGGGAGCTACAGTCCAGATGGGGGTTGGTGTGGGAGGTACAGTCCAGATGGGAGGGTGTGGGAGGTACAGTCCAGATGGGGGGTGGTGTGGGAGGTACAGTCCAGATGGGGGGGTGTGGGAGCTACAGTCCAGATGGGGGGTGGTGTGGGAGGTACAGTCCAGATGGGGGGGTGTGGGAGCTACAGTCCAGATGGGGGGTGGTGTGGGAGGTACAGTCCAGATGGGGGGTGGTGTGGGAGCTACAGTCCAGATGGGGGTTGGTGTGGGAGGTACAGTCCAGATGGGAGGGTGTGGGAGGTACAGTCCAGATGGGGGTTGGTGTGGGAGGTACAGTCCAGATGGGGGGTGGTGTGGGAGGTACAGTCCAGATGGGGGGTGGTGTGGGAGCTACAGTCCAGATGGGGGTTGGTGTGGGAGGTACAGTCCAGATGGGAGGGTGTGGGAGGTACAGTCCAGATGGGGGGTGGTGTGGGAGGTACAGTCCAGATGGGAGGGTGTGGGAGGTACAGTCCAGATGGGGGTTGGTGTGGGAGGTACAGTCCAGATGGGGGGTGGTGTGGGAGGTACAGTCCAGATGGGGGGTGGTGTGGGAGGTACAGTCCAGATGGGGGTTGGTGTGGGAGGTACAGTCCAGATGGGAGGGTGTGGGAGCTACAGTCCAGATGGGAGGGTGTGGGAGGTACAGTCCAGATGGGGGGTGGTGTGGGAGGTACAGTCCAGATGGGAGGGTGTGGGAGGTACAGTCCAGATGGGAGGGTGTGGGAGGTACAGTCCAGATTGGGGGGGTACAGTCCAGATGGGAGGGTGTGGGGAGGTACAGTCCAGATGGGAGGGTGTGGGGAGGTACAGTCAAGATGGGGAGAGGGGGGTACAGTCCAGATGGGGGTGGGTACAGTCCAGATGGGGATGGGGGGTACAGTCCAGATGGGGGGTGGGAGGGTACAGTCCAGATGGGGGAGGGGGTACAGTCCAGATGGGGGGTGGGAGGGTACAGTCCAGATGGGGATGGGGGGTACAGTCCAGATGGGGGTGGGTACAGTCCAGATGGGGGTGTGGGGAGGTACAGTCCAGATGGGGATGGGGGGTACAGTCCAGATGGGGGTGGGTACAGTCCAGATGGGGGAGGGGGTACAGTCCAGATGGGGGATGGGGGGTACAGTCCAGATGGGGGGTGGTGTGGGAGGTACAGTCCAGATGGGGCGTGGTGTGGGAGGTACAGTCCAGATGGGAGGGTGTGGGAGGTACAGTCCAGATGGGGGTTGGTGTGGGAGGTACAGTCCAGATGGGGGGTGGTGTGGGAGCTACAGTCCAGATGGGGGTTGGTGTGGGAGGTACAGTCCAGATGGGAGGGTGTGGGAGGTACAGTCCAGATGGGGGGTGGTGTGGGAGCTACAGTCCAGATGGGGGTTGGTGTGGGAGGTACAGTCCAGATGGGAGGGTGTGGGAGGTACAGTCCAGATGGGAGGGTGTGGGAGCTACAGTCCAGATGGGGGTTGGTGTGGGAGGTACAGTCCAGATGGGGGGTGGTGTGGGAGGTACAGTCCAGATGGGGGGTGGTGTGGGAGGTACAGTCCAGATGGGAGGGTGGTGTGGGAGCTACAGTCCAGATGGGGGTTGGTGTGGGAGGTACAGTCCAGATGGGGGGTGGTGTGGGAGGTACAGTCCAGATGGGGGGTGGTGTGGGAGGTACAGTCCAGATGGGGGGTGGTGTGGGGAGGTACAGTCCAGATGGGGGGTGGTGTGGGAGGTACAGTCCAGATGGGGGTTGGTGTGGGAGGTACAGTCCAGATGGGGGTTGGTGTGGGAGGTACAGTCCAGATGGGAGGGTGTGGGAGGTACAGTCCAGATGGGGGGTGGTGTGGGAGGTACAGTCCAGATGGGAGGGTGTGGGAGGTACAGTCCAGATGGGAGGGTGTGGGAGGTACAGTCCAGATGGGGGGTGGTGTGGGGAGGTACAGTCCAGATGGGGGGTGGTGTGGGAGGTCAGTCCAGATGGGAGGGTGTGGGAGGTACAGTCCAGATGGGGGGTGGTGTGGGAGGTACAGTCCAGATGGGGGTTGGTGTGGGGAGGTACAGTCCAGATGGGGTGGTGTGGGGAGGTACAGTCCAGATGGGGTGGTGTGGGGAGGTACAGTCCAGATGGGGGGTGGTGTGGGGAGGTACAGTCCAGATGGGAGGGTGTGGGAGGTACAGTCCAGATGGGGTGGTGTGGGGAGGTACAGTCCAGATGGGGGTTGGTGTGGGAGGTACAGTCCAGATGGGGTGGTGTGGGGAGGTACAGTCCAGATGGGGGGTGGTGTGGGAGGTACAGTCCAGATGGGAGGGTGTGGGAGGTACAGTCCAGATGGGGGGTGGTGTGGGGAGGTACAGTCCAGATGGGGGGTGGTGTGGGAGGTACAGTCCAGATGGGGGGTGGTGTGGGAGGTACAGTCCAGATGGGGGGGTGTGGGAGGTACAGTCCAGATGGGAGGGTGTGGGAGCTACAGTCCAGATGGGGGGTGGTGTGGGGAGGTACAGTCCAGATGGGGGGTGGTGTGGGAGCTACAGTCCAGATGGGGGTTGGTGTGGGAGGTACAGTCCAGATGGGAGGGTGTGGGAGGTACAGTCCAGATGGGGGGTGGTGTGGGAGGTACAGTCCAGATGGGGGGGTGTGGGAGCTACAGTCCAGATGGGGGGTGGTGTGGGAGGTACAGTCCAGATGGGGGGGTGTGGGAGCTACAGTCCAGATGGGGGGTGGTGTGGGAGGTACAGTCCAGATGGGGGGTGGTGTGGGAGCTACAGTCCAGATGGGGGTTGGTGTGGGAGGTACAGTCCAGATGGGAGGGTGTGGGAGGTACAGTCCAGATGGGGGTTGGTGTGGGAGGTACAGTCCAGATGGGGGGTGGTGTGGGAGGTACAGTCCAGATGGGGGGTGGTGTGGGAGCTACAGTCCAGATGGGGGTTGGTGTGGGAGGTACAGTCCAGATGGGAGGGTGTGGGAGGTACAGTCCAGATGGGGGGTGGTGTGGGAGGTACAGTCCAGATGGGAGGGTGTGGGAGGTACAGTCCAGATGGGGGTTGGTGTGGGAGGTACAGTCCAGATGGGAGGGTGTGGGAGGTACAGTCCAGATGGGGGGTGGTGTGGGAGGTACAGTCCAGATGGGAGGGTGTGGGAGGTACAGTCCAGATGGGGGGTGGTGTGGGGAGGTACAGTCCAGATGGGGGGTGGTGTGGGAGGTACAGTCCAGATGGGGGGTGGTGTGGGAGGTACAGTCCAGATGGGGGGGTGTGGGAGGTACAGTCCAGATGGGAGGGTGTGGGAGCTACAGTCCAGATGGGGGGTGGTGTGGGGAGGTACAGTCCAGATGGGGGGTGGTGTGGGAGCTACAGTCCAGATGGGGGTTGGTGTGGGAGGTACAGTCCAGATGGGAGGGTGTGGGAGGTACAGTCCAGATGGGGGGTGGTGTGGGAGGTACAGTCCAGATGGGGGGGTGTGGGAGCTACAGTCCAGATGGGGGGTGGTGTGGGAGGTACAGTCCAGATGGGGGGGTGTGGGAGCTACAGTCCAGATGGGGGGTGGTGTGGGAGGTACAGTCCAGATGGGGGGTGGTGTGGGAGCTACAGTCCAGATGGGGGTTGGTGTGGGAGGTACAGTCCAGATGGGAGGGTGTGGGAGGTACAGTCCAGATGGGGGTTGGTGTGGGAGGTACAGTCCAGATGGGGGGTGGTGTGGGAGGTACAGTCCAGATGGGGGGTGGTGTGGGAGCTACAGTCCAGATGGGGGTTGGTGTGGGAGGTACAGTCCAGATGGGAGGGTGTGGGAGGTACAGTCCAGATGGGGGGTGGTGTGGGAGGTACAGTCCAGATGGGAGGGTGTGGGAGGTACAGTCCAGATGGGGGTTGGTGTGGGAGGTACAGTCCAGATGGGGGGTGGTGTGGGAGGTACAGTCCAGATGGGGGGTGGTGTGGGAGGTACAGTCCAGATGGGGGTTGGTGTGGGAGGTACAGTCCAGATGGGAGGGTGTGGGAGCTACAGTCCAGATGGGAGGGTGTGGGAGGTACAGTCCAGATGGGGGGTGGTGTGGGAGGTACAGTCCAGATGGGAGGGTGTGGGAGGTACAGTCCAGATGGGAGGGTGTGGGAGGTACAGTCCAGATTGGGGGGGTACAGTCCAGATGGGAGGGTGTGGGGAGGTACAGTCCAGATGGGAGGGTGTGGGGAGGTACAGTCAAGATGGGGAGAGGGGGGTACAGTCCAGATGGGGGTGGGTACAGTCCAGATGGGGATGGGGGGTACAGTCCAGATGGGGGGTGGGAGGGTACAGTCCAGATGGGGGAGGGGGTACAGTCCAGATGGGGGGTGGGAGGGTACAGTCCAGATGGGGATGGGGGGTACAGTCCAGATGGGGGTGGGTACAGTCCAGATGGGGGTGTGGGGAGGTACAGTCCAGATGGGGATGGGGGGTACAGTCCAGATGGGGGTGGGTACAGTCCAGATGGGGGAGGGGGTACAGTCCAGATGGGGGATGGGGGGTACAGTCCAGATGGGGGGTGGGAGGGTACAGTCCAGATGGGGATGGGGGGTACAGTCCAGATGGGGGTGGGTACAGTCCAGATGGGGATGGGGGGTACAGTCCAGATGGGGATGGGGGGTACAGTCCAGATGGGGGTGGGTACAGTCCAGATGGGGATGGGGGGTACAGTCCAGATGGGGGCTTAATCCAGATGTTTTCCTGCAGAGCGTTCCATTCAGAGGAAAGCTGCTTCAGGGTCTGAGTGACGGTCGCAGCATCGTCATCAAGGCAGAAACCACGGCAACGGCAGAAAGGTAAAACTCACCTGGGACCGGTCGGGCACACCTGACCTAGGGGGCAGAGGGGAAGGGGTGCAGGTGAAATGGGGTGTGACCGGCGTGTGTGTTCCAGCTTTGCCGTGAACCTGTGCCGCGGAAGCGACATCGCCCTGCATCTCAACCCGCGCCTGAGGAGTGGCAACTTTGTCCGGAACTCCTTCCTGTCGGGGTGCTGGGGTACCGAGGAGACCGAGCTGGCCGGGTTCCCTTTCACCCCGGGACAGTACTTTGAGGTAAAAAAACCGTGTTTAAACAGATCCTTATTGGTTGTTACCATGGTAACCACTCGTCTTCTTAAAGGTCCAAAACTTCAAAATCACTCAAACACAAAATATAATTACATTTACAGGTCGGTCAGTCACGGTGCCGGAGCCCATCGCAGGGTACACCCCGAACAGGTCGCCAGTCTGTCACGGGGCCACACACACACACACACACTCATTCCTAGGGGATATTTGGCTCTGGCCAATCAACCTAGCATGCCTGTTTTTGGAGGGTGGGAGGAAACCGGAGTAGCAGACACGGGGAGAACATGCAAACTTCACACATCTTACAGAGACACACTTATACACACCTCTTTTTTATATAACTTTTAAAACATCCAATGTTGTTAATGTGTGTGTGTGTGTTTGTGTGTGCGCGCGCAGATGATCATCCTGTGTGACCCCAAGTGCTTCCGAGTGGCTGTAAACGGGGTTCACCAGCTGCTCTACAGACACAGAGTCCAGAACCTGAACCGGATCGATCAGGTGGAGGTTCGAGGGGACGTGACGCTGCTGGAGGTCGTGGAGCTCTGAGGTTGCGCCCTCCTTTCTCCGGGGTCCGTCTCCTCCTTGGGGTCGCTCCCGCCCCCTTTCTTTATCCCCCTCCCCTGCTTGAACTCCTCCCAAAGAAGCGCCAGCGTCTGATGTTTGACATAAAGTTTAATTAAAAAGTTCTAAGATGATACAATGAGGTATATTTTTACCGGCTACACTAAAGGTTATTAAATATCACAGTGATGTAACATACATGTTCATATTTACACGCTTCCGACAAGCTTTGGCAAACAAACGTAAACATGGTGGAGTGGTGAGGTCAGTGCATCATGTGGTTGCTTAGCAGCCCGCCGCTCTACGATGGCCCTGAGGGTCAGCAGGAGGAAACAGGAACACCGTCTGCTCCGCCTAACGACCCGGTGTGCTTTAGGACCGCCGTATCTGGAAATGTACCGAGCTGGAGGAGTCTGTGGGAGGAGTCTGTGGGAGGAGTCTGTCAGTATGTGGGCGGAGCCCAGAGGTCATAAAAACAAAGATGGACGGATCAGAAAAAGTTTTTGGCTGATGTACATCCGGTCCTCGGGGTGCATCCGTTAGTGGGCGGACATAACGACAGCAGGCGCAGGACTTCCATTGAGGTGGTTGCGAACGTCGGTGGGCCACGACGACGCTCGCTTGGTGGTCATATGCCTGCGGGCGTGTTTGGTCAGGTGGTCGCTACGCATGAAGCGGCGTCCGCAAACGCTGCAGACGAACTTCTTCTCGCCCGTGTGGGTGCGGCGGTGGCGGGACAGCTCGTCAGAGCGAGCGAACCTTTTATTGCAGCCGTCCCAGTGGCAGCTGAAGGGCTTTTCGCCTGCAGGAAAAATGACCTGTTAGTTTCGTCACCTTTTACTTTGATGGTGTTTATGTTGGGTACCCGTTAGCGGCGCCACCTTTGGCACCTGTTCGACCAGTACCTGTTAAAACTGGTGTTTTGTCAAATCTTCGTACCCAACTAGAAAATGAATCCCCTTGTTCTGGGCATGCACGTAACTAAAACGGAATGTGACGTGCACATGCGCACTACCAAGGAAATGACTTCAGGCAGGGTATGAATAATTGGCAGAACACCGACACCAATTAGGACTGGTACCTGTTAGCACCGGTATCCTGATGAGAGCTGCGACTTTGCACCTCTACACATGCCCAGAATGCAACATCCCCTCCCGCTCACTTCCAGATGATCTAAACATCGAGACCTGCGACCTGGCGTGGCGCTAGCTTCTATTGGAATTAGCATTTTTTCTATCATTTTAAAACATTTAAGTGTTTTTATTTACTTTAAGTTCTAAGATCAGTTGTTCACTCCGGTTCACTTCCGGTTGTTTAGAATGAGATCTCGTCAGAACACCGGTACCCGTTACCACCGGCTCCTGAGTAATGCCCCCTATCATACCTTAAGACGCAGGGGCGAATCCAGGATTTTCTAAAGAGGGGGGCATGAGGTATGGTGGGGACCTAACCCCGTCCGAACATTTTGAAAAACAAGTCATTTTGATGCATATTTTTCCCAAAGTTTATAGTAATTAAAGTAGTAAGAACACTTTTTTTTTTTTGTGGACCAAAAGGGGGCGGCGTGCACCCCATGGGCCCTCTCCTGGATCCGGCTCTGAGACGCCAGTGTTTTCTGGTATTTTATTTCTGAAGGAGTTTTTAATTCATAAATGTACATTTTTTTGTTTGTGATGCCAATAAATAAAAACTAAAACGTAAACGATGGCGTTTTTCAGTGATTTAATGCGATAAGAATAACAATTGATAAATTTACAAATAAATAGTCTGGATCAATAACGATCAGTACGATGTGGTTGGATAAAGATTTTATAAAACTAATGTAGCTATTTATTAATAATAATTGATGTAGTCATTAATTAATGAGTCATGATTAATAATAATTAATGAGTCATTATTAATAATAATTAATGTAGTTATTGATTAATAAAGTTTGCTCCTCTCATTAGCATCAATGGATTCCGTTGTCAAGACGAACAACTCTAAACAACTAAATGTATCGATCTGAACGAGCCCTGTGATTGGCCGAACATCTCGACGGAACCCCAGGATGAACAGAGCCTACCTGTGTGCGTCCGCAGGTGAGCCTTCAGATGTGAGCTCTTGAAGTAGGTCTTCTTACACCCTGTAAAGGTGCAGACGTAGTTGCGCCTGCGAGAGAATTCTCCTTGCGAGCCGCTCCCTTTCCCCGCTGCTGGCATGCAGATGGGTGCTGGCGCCAGGGGGAGGAGCTTAGTGTTTCCCAGGGTTACCACAGTCTGTTGACCCTGGAGGTTCTGAGGGACGGGCGCCGGTGGAACCACAAACATGACGGTACCCTGCGGGACGGCAGAACCCACCAGAAGAGGCCGGGTCAGACTTTGGGCAGGACATTGGGGCAGAATGGACTTTGGGCCCACCCTGCTCCGTACGGGAGTCTGAATGAAGGCCGAGATCATACCGGTCCTGCTAACAGGTAAAACCTGGCAGACCAGCGGGGAGGGGTGGAGTGGAGAAGTGGCAAAGGGAGGGGACACGGCCGAGGGGGGGGACGTGGGAGTGAAGATCTCATCAGGAGACGTGTCCATCTGGTAAGGGGGTTCTGTGGCAGGAGGGGTGGGCAAACGATCGGCCGTGTGCCGGATAACGCTGGTGACCATGGCCTTGTTGGGTGTAGCCAAACCGCGTGAATGGGAGGTGTCCGCGGTGCCAGTTGAACCAGGGCAATGCTGTCTGTGGGCGGGGCTCAGCACCGAGGCCTCGGCGAAGCTGGGGCTGTGTGGTGGCGTCATGCACTGCAACAAAATCAACACCAAAAGAACATTTTAAAAATAATTAAAAATGAGCCAAACAATGATTGGAGTGGGAACCAATCAGAGCCCATCAGGCTTACCAGTGACGACAAGGCGACCAGGTCTCCCTCTGGATGGACTGGAATGGAGTCGCAGGAATCGGAGGTGGGTGTCAGTGGGCGGGGCTTGTTGTGGCACCAAAAGCGCATGCTGACGAGAACCTCAGCAACCTCCAAGTCATGGTGCGCGATGCCAGGCTTCTTCTCCAGAACGGTCTCCATGACCTGGTGCTCCATGTTCACCTAAAAACACAGACATTTAAACAAATAATGAAAAAAAATAAAGAATCTGTTGATTAATTAGATTTGTAGCCATTTCCAAACTGACAGACTGGGGTGGGGATTGTGGAAGATCTGCTCAGACCACACAGGGATCACACTCCTCAGCCTTCCTGGGAAGGTCTGTCAGGAGGATCCTGTTACGGATGTAAAACTACGGACCAGCTCTCTTCAGGATCCTGATAAATCCTGTCAGATTCAGATCCTAAATCTAACCAAAAGAGCCTTTTCGGCGTCATGGTTGGGATAAAACAGCATAAGAAGATGGGCGCAGGATGGGCGCCTTGAGCTGGATGACTGGATTCAATCAGAACACACTTCATGTTCAACCGAAAAAAAAAAACAGGAACACAGAAGCTTTTAAAGCAACATAAAAAGTGGTTTATACAGTATATATCATCTGAATACACACACACACACACACACACACACGGAGTGTTTTATACAGTATATATCATCTGAATACACACACACACACACACACACACACGGAGTGTTTTATACAGTATATATCATCTGAATACACACACACACACACAGTGTTTTATACAGTATATATCATCTGAATACACACACACACACACACACACACACGGAGTGTTTTATACAGTATATATCATCTGAATACACACACACACACACGCAGTGTTTTATACAGTATATATCATCTGAATACACACACACACGGAGTGTTTTATACAGTATATATCATCTGAATACACACACACACGGAGTGTTTTATACAGTATATATCATCTGAATACACACACACACACACGGAGTGTTTTATACAGTATATATCATCTGGATACACACACACACACAGTGTTTTATACAGTATATATCATCTGGATACACACACACACGGAGTGTTTCATACAGTATATATCATCTGAATACACACACACACACACGGAGTGTTTTATACAGTATATATCATCTGAATACACACACACACACACACACACAGAGTGTTTTATACAGTATATATCATCTGGATACACACACACACACAGTGTTTTATACAGTATATATCATCTGAATACACACACACACACACGGAGTGTTTTATACAGTATATATCATCTGAATACACACACACACACACACACACGGAGTGTTTTATACAGTATATATCATCTGAATACACACACACACACACACACGGAGTGTTTTATACAGTATATATCATCTGAATACACACACACACACACGCAGTGTTTTATACAGTATATATCATCTGAATACACACACACACGGAGTGTTTTATACAGTATATATCATCTGGATACACACACACACGGAGTGTTTTATACAGTATATATCATCTGAATACACACACACACACACACACACAGAGTGTTTTATACAGTATATATCATCTGGATACACACACACACACAGTGTTTTATACAGTATATATCATCTGAATACACACACACACACACAGTGTTTTATACAGTATATATCATCTGAATACACACACACACACACACACGGAGTGTTTTATACAGTATATATCATCTGGATACACACACACACACACGGAGTGTTTTATACAGTATATATCATCTGGATACACACACACACACACGGAGTGTTTTATACAGTATATATCATCTGGATACACACACACACACACACGGAGTGTTTTATACAGTATATATCATCTGAATACACACACACACACACACACACACGGAGTGTTTTATACAGTATATATCATCTGGATACACACACACACACACGGAGTGTTTTATACAGTATATATCATCTGAATACACACACACACACGCAGTGTTTTATACAGTATATATCATCTGAATACACACACACACGGAGTGTTTTATACAGTATATATCATCTGGATACACACACACACGGAGTGTTTTATACAGTATATATCATCTGAATACACACACACACACACGCAGTGTTTTATACAGTATATATCATCTGAATACACACACACACGGAGTGTTTTATACAGTATATATCATCTGAATACACACACACACACACGCAGTGTTTTATACAGTATATATCATCTGAATACACACACACACGGAGTGTTTTATACAGTATATATCATCTGAATACACACACACACACACACACACAGTGTTTTATACAGTATATATCATCTGGATACACACACACACACACACACACACGGAGTGTTTTATACAGTATATATCATCTGAATACACACACACACGGAGTGTTTTATACAGTATATATCATCTGAATACACACACACACACACAGTGTTTTATACAGTATATATCATCTGAATACACACACACACACACACACACGGAGTGTTTTATACAGTATATATCATCTGAATACACACACACACACACACGGAGTGTTTTATACAGTGTATATCATCTGGATACACACACACACACACGGAGTGTTTTATACAGTATATATCATCTGGATACACACACACACACACACACACACACACACACACACGGAGTGTTTTATACAGTATATATCATCTGAATACACACACACACACACACACGGAGTGTTTTATACAGTATATATCATCTGAATACACACACACACACACACACACACGGAGTGTTTTATACAGTATATATCATCTGAATACACACACACACACACGGAGTGTTTTATACAGTATATATCATCTGAATACACACACACACACACACGGAGTGTTTTATACAGTATATATCATCTGGATACACACACACACACACACACACAGTGTTTTATACAGTATATATCATCTGAATACACACACACACACACACACACACGGAGTGTTTTATACAGTATATATCATCTGGATACACACACACACACACACACACAGTGTTTTATACAGTATATATCATCTGGATACACACACACACACACACACACAGTGTTTTATACAGTATATATCATCTGGATACACACACACACACGGAGTGTTTTATACAGTATATATCATCTGGATACACACACACACACACACGGAGTGTTTTATACAGTATATATCATCTGAATACACACACACACACAGAGTGTTTTATACAGTATATATTATCTGAATACACACACACACACACACAGAGTGTTTTATACAGTATATATCATCTGAATACACACACACACACACACGGAGTGTTTTATACAGTAAATATCATCTGAATACACACACACACACACACGGAGTGTTTTATACAGTATATATCATCTGAATACACACACACACACACACACGGAGTGTTTTATACAGTATATATCATCTGAATACACACACACACACGGAGTGTTTTATACAGTATATATCATCTGAATACACACACACACACACGGAGTGTTTTATACAGTATATATCATCTGAATACACACACACACACACACGGAGTGTTTTATACAGTATATATCATCTGAATACACACACACACACACACACACGGAGTGTTTTATACAGTATATATCATCTGGATACACACACACACACACACACACAGTGTTTTATACAGTATATATCATCTGAATACACACACACACGGAGTGTTTTATACAGTATATATCATCTGGATACACACACACACGGAGTGTTTCATACAGTATATATCATCTGAATACACACACACACACACGGAGTGTTTTATACAGTATATATCATCTGAATACACACACACACACACACGGAGTGTTTTATACAGTATATATCATCTGAATACACACACACACACACAGAGTGTTTTATACAGTATATATCATCTGAATACACACACACACACACGGAGTGTTTTATACAGTATATATCATCTGGATACACACACACACACACACGGAGTGTTTTATACAGTATATATCATCTGAATACACACACACACACACACACACACGGAGTGTTTTATACAGTATATAACATCTGAATACACACACACACACACAGAGTGTTTTATACAGTATATATTATCTGGATACACACACACACGGAGTGTTTCATACAGTATATATCATCTGAATACACACACACACACACGGAGTGTTTTATACAGTATATATCATCTGAATACACACACACACACACACACGGAGTGTTTTATACAGTATATATCATCTGGATACACACACACACGGAGTGTTTTATACAGTATATATCATCTGGATACACACACACACGGAGTGTTTCATACAGTATATATCATCTGAATACACACACACACACAGAGTGTTTTATACAGTATATATTATCTGAATACACACACACACACACACAGAGTGTTTTATACAGTATATATCATCTGAATACACACACACACACACACACGGAGTGTTTTATACAGTATATATCATCTGAATACACACACACACGGAGTGTTTTATACAGTATATATCATTTGAATACACACACACACGGAGTGTTTTATACAGTATATATCATCTGGATACACACACACACACACGGAGTGTTTCATACAGTATATATCATCTGGATACACACACACACACACACACACACGGAGTGTTTCATACAGTATATATCATCTGAATACACACACACACGGAGTGTTTTATACAGTATATATCATCTGGATACACACACACACACACAGAGTGTTTTATACAGTATATATCATCTGGATACACACACACACACACGGAGTGTTTCATACAGTATATATCATCTGAATACACACACACACACACACACACGGAGTGTTTCATACAGTATATATCATCTGAATACACACACACACGGAGTGTTTTATACAGTATATATCATCTGGATACACACACACACACACGGAGTGTTTTATACAGTATATATCATCTGGATACACACACACACACACACACGGAGTGTTTTATACAGTATATATCATCTGGATACACACACACACACACGGAGTGTTTTATACAGTATATATCATCTGGATACACACACACACACACACACACACGGAGTGTTTCATACAGTATATATCATCTGAATACACACACACACGGAGTGTTTTATACAGTATATATCATCTGGATACACACACACACGGAGTGTTTTATACAGTATATATCATCTGGATACACACACACACACACGGAGTGTTTCATACAGTATATATCATCTGAATACACACACACACACACGGAGTGTTTTATACAGTATATATCATCTGGATACACACACACACACACACACACGGAGTGTTTTATACAGTATATATCATCTGGATACACACACACACACACGGAGTGTTTTATACAGTATATATCATCTGAATACACACACACACACACACACGGAGTGTTTTATACAGTATATATCATCTGGATACACACACACACACACGGAGTGTTTTATACAGTATATATCATCTGAATACACACACACACACACACACACACACGGAGTGTTTTATACAGTATATATCATCTGGATACACACACACACACACACGGAGTGTTTTATACAGTATATATCATCTGGATACACACACACACGGAGTGTTTTATACAGTATATATCATCTGGATACACACACACACACACGGAGTGTTTTATACAGTATATATCATCTGAATACACACACACACACACGGAGTGTTTTATACAGTATATATCATCTGAATACACACACACACACACACGGAGTGTTTTATACAGTATATATCATCTGAATACACACACACACACACGGAGTGTTTTATACAGTATATATCATCTGAATACACACACACACACACACAGAGTGTTTTATACAGTATATATCATCTGAATACACACACACACGGAGTGTTTTATACAGTATATATCATCTGGATACACACACACACGGAGTGTTTCATACAGTTTATATCATCTGAATACACACACACACACACGGAGTGTTTTATACAGTATATATCATCTGAATACACACACACACGGAGTGTTTTATACAGTATATATCATCTGAATACACACACACACACACAGAGTGTTTTATACAGTATATATCATCTGAATACACACACACACGGAGTGTTTTATACAGTATATATCATCTGGATACACACACACACGGAGTGTTTTATACAGTATATATCATCTGAATACACACACACACGGAGTGTTTTATACAGTATATATCATCTGAATACACACACACACACACACACAGAGTGTTTTATACAGTATATATCATCTGAATACACACACACACGGAGTGTTTTATACAGTATATATCATCTGGATACACACACACACGGAGTGTTTCATACAGTATATATCATCTGAATACACACACACACACACGGAGTGTTTTATACAGTATATATCATCTGAATACACACACACACACACACACACACGGAGTGTTTTATACAGTATATATCATCTGAATACACACACACACACACGGAGTGTTTTATACAGTATATATCATCTGGATACACACACACACGGAGTGTTTCATACAGTATATATCATCTGAATACACACACACACACACGGAGTGTTTTATACAGTATATATCATCTGGATACACACACACACGGAGTGTTTCATACAGTATATATCATCTGAATACACACACACACACACGGAGTGTTTCATACAGTATATATCATCTGAATACACACACACACACACACGGAGTGTTTTATACAGTATATATCATCTGGATACACACACACACACACGGAGTGTTTTATACAGTATATATCATCTGAATACACACACACACACACACACGGAGTGTTTTATACAGTATATATCATCTGGATACACACACACACACACACACACACACACGGAGTGTTTTATACAGTATATATCATCTGAATACACACACACACACACACGGAGTGTTTTATACAGTATATATCATCTGAATACACACACACACACACACGGAGTGTTTTATACAGTATATATCATCTGAATACACACACACACACACACGGAGTGTTTTATACAGTATATATCATCTGAATACACACACACACACACGGAGTGTTTTATACAGTATATATCATCTGGATACACACACACACACACACACACGGAGTGTTTTATACAGTATATATCATCTGAATACACACACACACACACACACACACGGAGTGTTTTATACAGTATATATCATCTGAATACACACACACACACACACGGAGTGTTTTATACAGTATATATCATCTGAATACACACACACACACACACACACACACACGGAGTGTTTTATACAGTATATATCATCTGAATACACACACACACACACAGAGTGTTTTATACAGTATATATCATCTGGATACACACACACACACACGGAGTGTTTTATACAGTATATATCATCTGAATACACACACACACACAGAGTGTTTTATACAGTATATATCATCTGGATACACACACACACACACGGAGTGTTTTATACAGTATATATCATCTGGATACACACACACACACACACACACAGTGTTTTATACAGTATATATCATCTGGATACACACACACACAGAGTGTTTTATACAGTATATATCATCTGGATACACACACACACACACACAGTGTTTTATACAGTATATATCATCTGGATACACACACACACACACACACACACACACAGTGTTTTATACAGTATATATCATCTGGATACACACACACACACACACACACAGTGTTTTATACAGTATATATCATCTGGATACACACACACACACACACACACACAGTGTGTTTTATACAGTATATATCATCTGGATACACACACAAACACACACACACACACACACAGTGTGTTTTATACAGTATATATCATCTGGATACACACACAAACACACACACACACACAGAGTGTGGTTTATACAGTATATATCATCTGGATACACACACACACACACACACACACACACACACACACACACACACACACACACACACACACACACACACACAGAGGCTCTACTATTGGCTGCTTTTTCTTACATTTCTGTCCCATTAAAAAGCATTTTGAAAAATTCATAAAAAATCTCAATTAATAAAAAAATCTAAACTACAAAAAAAATATCTGTCAGATTTTCTGATGAGTTTTTTATTTTGATGTAAAACCGTTCTTTATTCTTTTTTTTTAATCATTGATTAATGAAAACCGTTTTTTTTTTTTTTTGGATCAGTACCAGCCTCACGGATCTTTTTTTTTTTTTTTTTGGATCAGTACCAGCCTCACGGATCTTTTTTTTTTTTTTGGATCAGTACCAGCCTCACGGATCTTTTTTTTTTTTTTTGGATCAGTACCAGCCTCACGGATCTTTTTTGGATCAGTACCAGCCTCACGGATCTTTTTTTTTTTTTTTTGGGATCAGTACCAGCCTCACGGATCTTTTTTTTTTTTTTTGGATCAGTACCAGCCTCACGGATCTTTTTTTTTTTTTTTTTGGATCAGTACCAGCCTCACGGATCTTTTTTTTTTTTTGGATCAGTACCAGCCTCACGGATCTTTTTTTTTTTTTTTTTTTGGATCAGTACCAGCCTCACGGATCTTTTTTTTTTTTTTTGGATCAGTACCAGCCTCACGGATCTTTTTTTTTTTTTTGGATCAGTACCAGCCTCACGGATCTTTTTTTTTTTTTTGGATCAGTACCAGCCTCACGGATCTTTTTTTTTTTTTTTTGGATCAGTACCAGCCTCACGGATCTTTTTTTTTTTTTTGGATCAGTACCAGCCTCACGGATCTTTTTTTTTTTTTTGGATCAGTACCAGCCTCACGGATCTTTTTTTTTTTTTTTTTTGGATCAGTACCAGCCTCACGGATCTTTTTTTTTTTTTTTTTTTTGGATCAGTACCAGCCTCACGGATCTTTTTTGGATCAGTACCAGCCTCACGGATCTTTTTTTTTTTTTTGGATCAGTACCAGCCTCACGGATCTTTTTTTTTTTTTTTTGGATCAGTACCAGCCTCACGGATCTTTTTTTTTTTTTTTTTTGGATCAGTACCAGCCTCACGGATCTTTTTTTTTTTTTTTTTGGATCAGTACCAGCCTCACGGATCTTTTTTTTTTTTTTTTTGGATCAGTACCAGCCTCACGGATCTTTTTTTTTTTTATTTTTTTTGGGTGGGGAGGATGGGGGTACCGTACCAGCCTCACGGATCTTTTTTTTTTTTTTTTTTTTTTTTTGGGGGGGGGGAGATATCGGTACCAGCCTCACGGATCGGTACAAAGTTCTAAACAGTAAATTTAAAATGTGCTTCAGACAAAAAGCTGCTGGTTTCTATGGCAACAGGGTTAAACTTTCCAATGCAGTGAAGCAGGATGCGCGCGCATCCAAGAGGAGTCATTGGGTTCATTGTGACCTCAGATAAACTCAGGGTTCCCCCCACAGAATCAAAGCAGAACCAACACAGACCAGAACCAAAACCCACGCAGAACCAAGACAGACCAGAACCAAACCAGAACCCAAGCAGAACCAGACATGAACCAAACCAGAACCTGAAGGAAACCTAGAAGCAGACTGACCTGGTGGAGCCGGATGGAGCAGAACTGCTGCAGAAAGTAAAAAAAAAAAAAAAAATCCAGGAGAAAAAGCAGCAGAACACACAGGAAGAGGAGCAGCAGGAGCAGCAGGAGGAGCGAGATGAGGAGGAAACAAGCAGCAGAGGAAAAGCCTGCAACAGGAGCAGCAGCAGGAGCTGCAGCAGCAGCAGTCAAACAGGCTGCAATAAAAAGTAAAAAAAAAATCTGCAGAAAATTCAGCAAATTATAAAAACAGTAAAAAAAAAAACCAAAAGTTGAGGTCTGGCGGCTGGAAACAAGCAGCCAATCACAGCGCGAGGCGGAAAGGGGTCGAAACGTGTTTGCAGGCTGATTGGTTCTTTGTGGGGTGCGTGTCTGCGGAGGGCGGAGCCAGGGTCAGCGGGGTCACAATGAACCTACTGACCCCCGCACGCGGCGCGCAGGCGCATCTCTAACTAATGCAACAAAGAAGGAAAAACCACCAGGAGCTGGACTTGGTTCTCCAAAAGAACCTAGTCTAGGACCCAGTCCTCCAGTAGGACTGGATCCTACATCAGGTCCTGGTCCCCCACCCCAGAATCCCTCTCTGACTGCAGCAAGAACAAAGAAAATAAAACATGCACTAAAATTAATCCTCATTTTTGTTTATTTGTTTACCTTTTTTAATGATTCCTGTGCTGCTGTAACAATAATAATAACAACACATTTCTCTTGTTTGGAATCAATAAAGTGATTCGAAATCAATAAATTAAAACAATCCAATCCTGACAAACAATTTAAAAAACATCTGGAAATAAATAAATAAATAGCTTCATTGATCCATTCAGGTTGTTTGTTTTTTAGCAGCACAGAAATCATAAAAAAAAAATATATACAAAAATAAAAAAGGAATAAAATAATCCGAAGGTAAACAATGATTTTATTTAAATTTAAGAACCAGCAGTCACATCTGGTCCAGGTATTGAATGAACTCAGAAAATCAATTCAATTAGATTTTTAAAGCCAAAAATCACAAAACAAACGCCTCAATGAAGATTGAAAAAAAAAAATGAAAGAACAAAATATAAACATGTAAAAAAAGAACAAACAAAACATGTTAACAAAAAAAAAGAACAAAACAAAAAAATATTTACATAGATAAACAGAAACACCGCTAAAAACTAGCTAAACGATTTCAGCACATTCCTGTCCTTAGACCCTCCTTCGAGGTGAGGAAAAACTCCCGAATGATGCTGGAGAGGGTTTACCCCTCTCTGGAAGGACCCAGCACCTCAGTACCCATCATGTTCTTGACCTTCAACATCATCTGAGCAAGAACGGACCGAGGAGTACCTGACTGGTCCACCTCAGCTTGTCTGACCTCGGCCCTCCGATAGGGAACTGGTCTATGCCCGTTCCCTTTTACCAACTACAATGACCGTCAATGTTCTGGGCGGGTACAGGGACCTGGTGGTGTGTGGAGAACAGAGGGCAGAGCAGGTACAGGGACCTGGTGGTGTGTGGAGAACGGAGGGGAGAGAAGGTACAGGGACCTGGTGGTGTGTGGAGAACGGAGGGCAGAGCAGGTACAGGCACCTGGTGGTGTGTGGAGAACGGAGGGGAGAGCAGGTACAGGGACCTGGTGGTGTGTGAAGAGCGGGTACAGGAACCTGGTGGTGTGTGGAGAACGGGTACAGGGACCTGGTGGTGTGTGGAGAACGGAGGGCAGAGCAGGTACAGGCACCTGGTGGTGTGTGGAGAACGGAGGGCAGAGCAGGTACAGGCACCTGGTGGTGTGTGGAGAACGGAGGGCAGAGCAGGTGGTGTGTGAAGAGCGGGTACAGGAACCTGGTGGTGTGTGAAGAGCGGGTACAGGGACCTGGTGGTGTGTGGAGAGCGGGTACAGGGACCTGGTGGTGTGTGAAGAGCGGGTACAGGGACCTGGTGGTGTGTGGAGAGCGGGTACAGGGACCTGGTGGTGTGTGGAGAACGGAGGGCAGAGCAGGTACAGGCACCTGGTGGTGTGTGGAGAACGGAGGGCAGAGCAGGTACAGGCACCTGGTGGTGTGTGGAGAACGGAGGGCAGAGCAGGTACAGGGACCTGGTGGTGTGTGGAGAACGGAGGGCAGAGCAGGTGGTGTGTGAAGAGCGGGTACAGGAACCTGGTGGTGTGTGAAGAGCGGGTACAGGGACCTGGTGGTGTGTGGAGAGCGGGTACAGGGACCTGGTGGTGTGTGAAGAGCGGGTACAGGGACCTGGTGGTGTGTGGAGAGCGGGTACAGGGACCTGGTGGTGTGTGGAGAACGGAGGGCAGAGCAGGTACAGGCACCTGGTGGTGTGTGAAGAGCGGGTACAGGGACCTGGTGGTGTGTGGAGAGCGGGTACAGGGACCTGGTGGTGTGTGGAGAGCGGGTACAGGGACCTGGTGGTGTGTGGAGAGCGGGTACAGGGACCTGGTGGTGTGTGGAGAGCGGGTAAAGGGACCTGGTGGTGTGTGGAGAGCGGGTACAGGGACCTGGTGGTGTGTGGAGAGCGGGTACAGGGACCTGGTGGTGTGTGGAGAGCGGGTACAGGGACCTGGTGGTGTGTGGAGAGCGGGTACAGGGACCTGGTGGTGTGTGGAGAGCGGGTAAAGGGACCTGGTGGTGTGTGGAGAGCGGGTACAGGGACCTGGTGGTGTGTGGAGAGCGGGTACAGGGACCTGATGGTGTGTGGAGAGCGGGTACAGGGACCTGGTGGTGTGTGGAGAGCGGGTACAGGGACCTGGTGGTGTGTGGAGAGCGGGTACAGGGACCTGGTGGTGTGTGGAGAGCGGGTACAGGGACCTGGTGGTGTGTGGAGAGCGGGTACAGGGACCTGGTGGTGTGTGGAGAGCAGGTACAGGGACCTGGTGGTGTGTGGAGAGCGGGTACAGGGACCTGGTGGTGTGTGGAGAGCGGGTACAGGGACCTGGTGGTGTGTGGAGAGCGGGTACAGGGACCTGGTGGTGTGTGGAGAGCGGGTAAAGGGACCTGGTGGTGTGTGGAGAGCGGGTAAAGGGACCTGGTGGTGTGTGGAGAGCGGGTACAGGGACCTGGTGGTGTGTGGAGAGCGGGTACAGGGACCTGGTGGTGTGTGGAGAGCGGGTACAGGGACCTGGTGGTGTGTGGAGAGCGGGTACAGGGACCTGGTGGTGTGTGGAGAGCGGGTAAAGGGACCTGGTGGTGTGTGGAGAGCGGGTACAGGGACCTGGTGGTGTGTGGAGAGCGGGTACAGGGACCTGGTGGTGTGTGGAGAGCGGGTACAGGGACCTGGTGGTGTGTGGAGAGCGGGTACAGGGACCTGGTGGTGTGTGGAGAGCGGGTACAGGGACCTGGTGGTGTGTGGAGAGCGGGTACAGGGACCTGATGGTGTGTGGAGAGCGGGTAAAGGGACCTGGTGGTGTGTGGAGAGCGGGTAAAGGGACCTGGTGGTGTGTGGAGAGCGGGTACAGGGACCTGGTGGTGTGTGGAGAGCGGGTACAGGGACCTGGTGGTGTGTGGAGAGCGGGTACAGGGACCTGGTGGTGTGTGGAGAGCGGGTACAGGGACCTGGTGGTGTGTGAAGAGCGGGTACAGGGACCTGGTGGTGTGTGGAGAGCGGGTACAGGGACCTGGTGGTGTGTGGAGAGCGGGTACAGGGACCTGGTGGTGTGTGGAGAGCGGGTACAGGGACCTGGTGGTGTGTGGAGAGCGGGTACAGGGACCTGGTGGTGTGTGGAGAGCGGGTACAGGGACCTGGTGGTGTGTGGAGAGCGGGTACAGGGACCTGGTGGTGTGTGAAGAGCGGGTACAGGGACCTGGTGGTGTGTGGAGAGCGGGTACAGGGACCTGGTGGTGTGTGGAGAGCGGGTACAGGGACCTGGTGGTGTGTGGAGAGCGGGTACAGGGACCTGGTGGTGTGTGGAGAGCGGGTACAGGAACCTGGTGGTCTGGTTAGAACTTGATTTTTTGTTCCGTTTTTCAATCAGTTTTCTTTCATTTAATTTTTTATGGTTTTGTTTATGTTTTTTATTTGTTTTTTTATGATTCTGTTTATTTTTACGCGTCATCGTGTTTTTCTGTAAATAAAACTAACAAACTTCAAATTTAAATCAAAGACTAAAAAACAGAGAATCGACTTCTTTCAAAACAGATTTAAAGTGTTTTTATTGGTTGTCGCTTTTTTTTTAACCATAAAACTTTTTAATAAAAAACAGATTTAAATTTCAACGATTTCTATATTTTAATGTTTTTATTTTAATCAAAGTGCTCGACGTCTGACGCAGCGCCCCGCCTTTCTGATGCAGCTCCCCACCTTTCTGATGTAGCACCCCGTCCCTCTAAAGCGGAGTCCCGCCCCTCAAACGCAAAGCCCCGCCCCTCAAAAGCAAACCCCCGTCCCCTCGACACAGCGCTCCGTCCTCTCGGCACGGCGCTCCGTCCTCTCGGCACAGTGCCCCATCCCCACGTCAAAACGTCGCGTCCATCCGGCACAGGGCACCATCTGTCTGGAGAAGAGCTCCGTCTCTCAAATGAAAAGCCCGGTCCCTTTGACACAGTGCCCTGTCCTTCTGAAGAAGAGCCCCGCCCCAATGAAGCAGAGCCCCGTCCGTCAAACCCAAAGCCCCGCCCAAATGAAGCAGAGCGTCGCCGCTCAAATGTAGAGCCCCGTCCCTCAAACGCAGAGCCCCGTCCCTTCGGCACAGCACCCCATTCCTTCGGCACAGCGCCCTGACCCTCTGAAAAAAACCTCCGTCCCTCAAACGCAATGCCCCATCCCTTTGACATAGCGCCCTGTTCCTTCGGCCTAGCGCCAAGTTCCTTCGGCCTAGTGCCAAGTTTCTTTAACGCAGCACCCTGTCCCTCTGAAGCAGAGCCCCAACCCTTAAACGCAGTGCCCCGTCCCTTCGAGACAGCGCCCCATCTCTCTAAAGAAGAGCTTGGTCCCTCAAACGCAAAGCTCGGTCCCTCAAATGCAGCAACCTGTCCCTCAAACGCAGAACTTGGTCCCTCAAACGCAGAACTTGGTCCCTCAAACGCAGAGCTCGGTCCCTCAGACGCAGAGCTTGGGTCCTCAGACGCAGAGCCCCGTCCCTCAGACGCAGAGCCCCGTCCCTCAGACGCAGAGCCCCGTCCCTCAGACGCAGAGCCCCGTCTCTTTGACACAGCATCCCGCCCCTCTGAAGCAGAACTCGGTCCCTCAAACGCAGAGCTTGGTCCTTCAAACGCAGCACCCCGTCCCTTCGACGCAGCGCCCTTTCCCTTCGATGCAGCGCCCTTTCCCTTCGACGCAGCCCCCTTTCCCTTCGACGCAGCGCCCTTTGCCTTCGACGCAGCGCCCTTTCCCTTCGACGCAGCGCCCTTTCCCTTCGACACGGCACCCCATCTGCCCCGCTTCCGCTCTGGGTAGAGTCTGCGCTCCAGCCGCCGAACCTCCTGGTACAGATAGTCCTCCTCCACTTCCAGCAGATAGCAGAACATCTGGAGCAACCAGATGAAAGAATGAGGCAGCTTGGACTTCAGGACCTGGAGACGCTTCCTGCACATGGACACGTTGGACCATCAGACCCAGAACGAACCAGAACAACTCTGAATCTTAACAATCATTTACCTGGAGCTGGTCTTCTTGAGGAATACACATCGGGGGCGCCAGTAGAACGGGTTACGGGGATTCGTCTTCTTGTCCAGAAGAACATCCAGCTTCTTGTGGTGCAGACTGGGACCATCACATCCAGCCTCATCCCCCCAGCAGAACCTGAAACTGGACGGCCTGACATCCTGGATCCCCGCAGGGCGCAAGGACAATTTCTCAAAGCACATCCGGATCTGCTCGGCTGTTCCTGAAGGAAGAAAACATCTGGTTACTGAACCTGAAAGACCTGGATCTGATTCACTGAACGCTGCTCCAGTCAGTCCAATCTGAGAGACTGCTGGTCGAACCTGCAGAGTGCAGAATTATTATGATTACTTTCATTATTTAAAACCAGTTTTATTCTTAATCAATAAATGACTGTTTTTGTTTGTTTAATAGTTTTCACTCCTTTTAAAAGAAAAAAGATGTTATGATAATAAACTTTTTAAAATCCATATCTTCATTTTTTGGCGGTTGTCATGACTACTAGTTCTATTTTAAGTGCCATGCTGTTCTTCTAACCTCCATCCAGTAGGTGGCGATCCTTGTCACTCCCACTGTGTGTCTACTGATTCTTAAACACTTGTGAGTTTATGTTTTTTGGTTTATTTGACAGAAAAAAAGACTAAACATCATCAATACATGTGGTTTTATTTTTTTTTTTTTACATACTCTATTGATCCTTAAACGGGGAAATTTGTGTGTTGCACTACTACACCGCAGCAGGCTGCCACGACGGCACCAATGGTTGGAGAACAGGGCGTTAGGTGTCTTCTCCAGGGACCCCAGACGTGAACTCAGTGGGAATCAAACCCACAAACTTCTGGTTAATCTCCAGTACGTGGACGAACGCTCTACCACGGAGCCACCGTCTCCCCCAGCACTCGGTTTAACAAGTATACGATCATTCTTTTTTTCGTAAAAGCAATACTTTTAGAGCGGCACGGAGGCGGAGTTGGTAGCATGGTGGCCTCACTGCAAGAAAATCAAGGGTTCAGGTCCCGAGTGGGGACGAGGCTTGGAACACTGGCCTTTCTGTGTGTAGTTTGCATGTTCTCCCTGTGTATGTGTGGATTTTCTCTAGTTTCCTCCTAAAAACATGCCCGCTAGGTTGATTGGCTGCCATGAAATAACTCCTTGGAATGAGTGTAGGGATGGTTGTGTGTGTGTGGCCTCGCGACAGACTGGCGACCTGCTCGGAGTGTATCCTGCCTCTCGTCTTAAATAAACCGGGACAGGCTCCGTTACACCAACCCCCCCTCCAGCCTTCCCCGAAACTCCGTTACGGATGGACTGTGCAGAAGACGACACGATAATCTTACATCTCCCACCTGCGGACGCAGTGTGAACCGAGGACAGTCAAACAAAACATTTGAAGCAGCGAGGAAACGATTCGAATGCCCGTCAGTGTAGGACCGTACATAAGAACATTGTTAATTAATCACCAGAGGTGTCAAGTACCGAAGTAAGACTACTTTGTTACCTTACTCAAGTAGAAAATCTCGTTATCTCGTTGGGGAAGGGTGGCTCGGTGGGTAGGGCGACCGCTCCGTAACCGGAAGGTCGCAGGTTCGATCCCCCGCCCAGAGTCCATGCCGAGATGTCCTTGAGCAAGACACCGAACCCCCAGTTGCTTCTGATGATAGTGGTCTGCGCCTTGCATGGTAGCTCCCATCATCAGGAATGAATGTTATGTGTGTGTGAATGATTGTATGGAGTGAATGAATAATGCATGTATATATGTAAAGCGTCTTTGAGTGTCTAGAAAAGCGCTATATAAGTTCAATGCATTATTATTATCTTCACTTTAACGAAGTAATTATTTTTTTGTCTACTTTTTACTTTTACTCACTCCTTTTTTATTCGATTATCTGTACTTTTACTTCGTTAATTTTATAAAAAGTAGTCGCTACTTTCGCCATTTTGTCACCGTTAAAAAGCCGCAACTGTTTGTCTGAGTTTTTTTCTTTTTTTTTATGAACCCTGAATGCATCAAACAAAGGAACAGATGAATGATTGGCTGAAAGGTCCAATCAATCATTACTTTGGGGCGAGTAACCCCGCCCACAAACATTTAAAGAGCAGGAACGTCAATTTCCGTGTTTGAGACTTGTTGCGGGCTCGGAAATCAAAGTGTTTCTGATGCTGCAACACTGAACTTTGATTGAATTATCAGTTTTTTTTAAAAAACAACAACAAAGAAATGTTTTATTATTATTATTATTTTCAGTTTGTGGTTATTGTAAACGTCTTTGCAAAAAATGTTGTAGATGGTATTTTTATAAAAATAACTTTGATCTGTGACGCACTATTTTATCTTTAAAAACAAAGCTAATTGAACTGATTAATCCATAAATAGTAGTGGCAGTGGCGGCTGGTGACGTGTGGCGCAGGGGCGCCACCCCCCCGTCCTGATCACCAAAACTAACAATGAAAAAAATATATAAACTGTCTTGTGTAAATATTATATGCATTTTAATAACGTTTTACACCGTTTTATTTTATTTTCTTATTTTATTTTCTTACTTATTTTATTTTCTTACTCATTTTATTTCTACTTCCTATGAAAACCGGAAGGAGGGAGTAGGTTATCTACGTCCTCCTAGAAAAACATATTAGTGTGTATGTGGCATCCGGTTTTTATGGAAAAAACGTGACATCAGCGCTAATTTTTTTTCCATTATTGTATTGCATATGTATTGCAAACCATAACCACGCCCGCGGGGCGCATTTAAATACGCCCATCATGCGTGTGATTGGTTGTCCTCTCTGTCAGTCTGTTACATGAACCAATCAATTAGCTTTGAGCTGACCTATAAATCCCACCCACGCCACGCCCTTTGTTTTCACTGCGGAATTCTGGGAAACAGCCTTCATCATGGCGTCAGAAGCTCGTTCAGTTAACAATTCAAGTTACTTTTTAAAAGAGAATTTAGTGTCGTGGCTTCTACAGAATCTGTTTTCTAAGCGTTCTGAAGAAGAAAAAAGGAGAGTCTGTCTTCATAAGAAGGAGCATCCAACAGTTCCAACTAGAAATACAGAAAATCAGGTAGAGTAACTTTCTTTCTTCTTCTAGTTTTATATGTTAGACTATTGTTGTGTTATTGAAACTAAAATAAGTCACATTAGTTGTATTTGTGTCTGAGCACAGATTCAATTCATTATGAATAATGTTGTTTATTAGAAATTATATTGATTAGTGGTTTTAAAATGTTTGAATGACAAGAATATTTTTTTTATCTAATTTAGCTCTTTATTTTTTTTTTGTAAAACTTTATAGAAATGTTCATTTCAAATTTGAATTTAACATTCTTATTTCTACTGTAATTGAAAATTATTTAGGAAAGAGGAGCAGCATGTGTGGTCCAGAAGAGTGTGGCAAAATTGCTAAAGA
Organism: Neostethus bicornis; assembly: GCA_902685375.1. NCBI lineage: Eukaryota > Metazoa > Chordata > Actinopteri > Atheriniformes > Phallostethidae > Neostethus > Neostethus bicornis. Next base: position 204,915 of record CACRXE010000008.1, read on the forward strand.
TGTAAGTACAATACAAAAATAAAATGATTTTCTGATACTGTGTACTGTTCATTTCAGGACGGCCACATGTGGCCCTCTTGGAATCCAGCTACACAACAGTTGCAGTGTTCTACAATGTACTTGCAGTTCTGCCCTTTTATTCTGGGCTGAATCAAGTTTATTTATTAAAAGGAGTAGATTGTGTTCTGCCTGTAGTTGACAGAGGCATGGAGAAAGTAGGGTGGATCATTATTGTGTGAAAATAAAACTTTTAAATATTTATTTACTGGCATGTGATATCTTTTATATAATATATCTAAAAAAAATTTGTGTGTGTTTGAACAATGTGCGTCCCCCAGTTTTTTTTTACCACCAGCCGCCACTGAGTAGTGGATGAAGTATTTGTGCTTAAAAGCATCCAAAATGTTATTGATTAGTTTATAAAGACTGACTGAGGAGATTAAAACTACACATCGCTTAGATTTTGTATCATGTAGATGTTTGGGTTAACATTAAAAAAACCTTATATGTACACATATATATGTAGATACAGATATATGTAGATATACGTATGTATATACTGTATATAAATTTATATATACCGTCTCCTAAGTCCCGCTCCTACTGGTTTCTTTCTGGGTTTCTTAAAATCTTATTTCCCTGGTTATTTTGTCATTTTTACAGTTCTTAAAATTTTAGAAAAAAAATCCAAGGATTTTGCCTCCTGTGTGTTTCCTTCACTCCCACTGCCTTACGAGTGCATGTAAAGGGTGTTATTTTGTCAATGGGCGTGGTTTTACGGGGTGTACGATTTTTTTGTAAAATACGATAATTTTACATCATTGGTACGATAATCCAGCACCTCCCACCTGGCAACGCTGGTTCCAGGTGTCACGCAGGCTTTATGTGGCACTCCCAACCTTATCAACTTGTGAAAGACTATTCAGTATTGCCTCAAAGAACTTTGAAAACTAGCTGCCTTCAAGGCTTAAAAAAGCCTTTTGGTCATTTTTTTTCATTTATTTATTTTTTTTAACATTGAGTGTGTTTGTGTCTGCTGAAGTTGGTTAAATTAGGTGATGCAGAATGAAGCTTGATAGCTGAAGGGACGTTACATAATGCCCTGCTTATGATAATACATTTGATTGTGTTCATTAATCGATTTCCGATAAAGATTATTAAGAAATAAATGTTTCTGATTCATAAAGTTTAACACCAAAACACTTTCATTTATTATCATATTTTCTGCTCCTTAAAGCATGTGATAATAGTTAAAAAATATGTTCATACGCTTTTGTTAACAATATTCCTTTTTTTCTGAAAATTACTTTTACTTTTCTACTTTAAGTAGTTTTAAAATAGGTTACTTTTTACTTTTACTTAAGTAGAAAACTTGAGTTGATACTTCTACTTTTACTAAAGTAGTTTTTTAACTCTGTATTTATACTTCTACTTGAGTAGAAAATGTTGGTACTTTTGACACCTCTGTTAATCACCATGTTTGAACTCGTTTAAAAACCATGTGATTCTTTTTTATGACAAAACTTCTAAAATAAAAGTTCGTCTACAAGGAGAAGAAAGTTCTTACTTTGTCTCTTCAAGCCAAAGCGTTTGGTGTCTTTGCTCAGGGGCACGTCGTCCTGGGTTTTCCACTGTCTTCTAGGAGACAGAGAGACACAGACGCTAAACCAGCTGTGCTAGCAGTGTTAGCATGCTATACTGGTTGGTGTGTCCGTACCTGGCGATGACCTCTTCGTCTTTCCGGCGGCCCCGGATCAGGGCGGGCTGAACGATCCGGTACCACTTCCGAAGGGAAAACTGGTCCTCACTTTTACACAGAGAGGAAAGCTCCCTAGAGAAGGGTTCAGAGGTTACACGTGCTGGCAGGGAGCCAGGTGTGTGTGTGGTGTGTGTGTGGTGTGTGTGTGGTGTATGCATACCATTCGACTCGATCGTTCATCCCGAACAGGACCTTCATGGTGATGATGACGACGGCCACCGCTTGCAGATCGTAACGCGGTAGCCTGCCACCTGCTTGCACGCTCACATTCTCATGGTCGGCCATTTTGATTCGGTCCAGAAGCGCTAGAACCCATTGGTGGAGGTCGTCTGGAGGGGGAGGAGTCACAAGGGTATTAGTGAGGGGTGGCGTTAGTAGGTGGTTTACTACTGAGGGGGAGGAGTTATAAAAAAAAAAGCCTTGAAAATTTTGGATAAAAACCCATTGTCTTGCATCATCGTAATTAAAAATATCCTTTCAAATTAAAATTTGATGAGATTTAAAAACTTAATGACATTTTAAAAAAGCCTGTTTAAGCCTCATGGATTAGCCCCGCCTCCTTTAAGAGAGACAGGAAACAGAAATAAGATGCACGGTGTGTATGTGTGATTGGTGCTGTGTAGAAGGGGCGGGGCGAACAAGGACAGATACACGTGTGTGAGACAAGAGCGCACTACCTGGGCACACAGATGAGGAGTGTCAGGGCTGGTTTTGTTATCATATTTCATCCTTTTTTTCCACATTTCTATTGTTTTTGCTGCTGATGGCTCTGAGTGTGCAGCCATAAATAAACCTATAAAACACAGGTTGGATCTCAGCGTAGGTTTGAGAACAGTAGGTCCAAGCGCGTCACAAAGCTACGGAAGGATGGCTCAGTGAATAGAGCAACCATCCTGTAACCGGGGGGTTGCTGGTTCGATCCCCAACTTGGAGTTTATGCCAAGATGTCATTTAGCAAGACACCGAACCCCCAATGTCTCCTGATGGTAGTTGCACCTTGCATTGCAGCGCCCCCATCAGGTATGAATGTGTGTGTGAACGTGAGCTACAATGTAAAACACTTTGAGTGCCAATGCAGCGGGAAGAGAGCCGTAGAAACATTACCTATCTGACTCCCCTCGTGGCACCAAGGCTGGTTTAAAGAAGCCCTATGTATACACACAGATGTGTGTGTGTGTGTGTCTTACTATAATTAAAGAATATTTAAGGAGTGTCTAAAATCTAATTATCTTTTTTAATAAATAACTAATGAACAAACTAATAAAATTAGTGCAAAACACACTTTAAATTTTTATAAAAATTTTTTTTTTGGAAGATTTTTTTGCTGTTTTCATAGAATTGTTTTAGATTTTTTTGTTGCTTTTTTTGAGAGGGGCGGGGTGTCGAGTGAGGGTTATTTTCTTTTTTTCTAAATTTTCTTAACATTTTTAAACATGTTTTATTTTTTTTAAATTTACCAATTTATTTTAGAATTTTTTAGCTTTTTTTTTTTTTTTTTGTTTAGTTTTTGGCTTTTTTTTTTTTTTTTTTAGAATTTAACATTTTTTTGTATTTGTTTTTGAAACTTAATCAGTTTAATGAGTTGTAAATAATGAGTTTTCTTAATGAAACCTCCTGAGTTTATGTCAACCCGTCCAGGACCAACAGATGGATCAAATCTGGTTTATTTACAAATATATTAATGTTCATTAATATGAATCAATCTATTATCATTACCAGGTAGATTGGCGTCTATCAGGATCCGCACGCTGAGCATGGCGGGGTGCAACAGATCCGTGCTGCTGATTGGAGGAAAATCAGGAAGGTTCAAGAACTTCAGCAGACGCTGAGCATCACTGTGAACGTCATGGTGTGACGGGAGTTTCTACGGAGATATGAGATGGTAACCATTGTGACCGGTTGCTGGTAACCACGGTGACAGGATGCCAGTAACCACGGTGAATGGATACCGGCCACTGCTGGTAACCACGGTGACAGGATGCCAGTAACCACGGTGAATGGATACCGGCCACTGCTGGTAACCACGGTGACAGGATGCCAGTAACCACGGTGAATGGATGCCGGTCACTGCTGGTAACCACGGTGACAGGATGCCAGTAACCACGGTGAATGGATACCGACCACTGCTGGTAACCACGGCGCTGTGACTAACCTGCACCACAAAGAGAAGAAGGTGTTTCCCACACTGCTTCATCTCCTCTGGAAGGTTCTGGTGGGCCTTCAGGTACGGGACCGAGTCATCTTTCACCAGCCTACAGGTGACACACACACACACATAAAACACACTGCTGCACCCTGATCCTGCTGCAGCAGAAACTGATCTACCTGAGCAGGTCGCCCAGCGTCAGGGCCTGGCGGCTCCAAACCAGAGCCAGATGGATCAGAGAGAGGGTCCGCATCATGCTCATCGACCAGCGACTCTTCCGGTACTCTGACGTCTGCTGACGCATGCTATTGGTGGAGATCGACCAGTTACTGCTGCTCTCTGAGGAACATACAGAACACACACAGACCAATCACTGCTGCTCTCTGTGAAACACACAGACCAATCAGGAAGTAGATGCTACCTGAACAGGAAGTACCGGCTGTGCTTGATTCTCCGTCTGTTTCACTGGCCGACTTTTTGGATGACCTAACTCTGTCTACGCCCTGATTGGTAAAACAGGCAGATTGGGGGCGGAGCTTACACAGGACGGAGCGGTTGATAGGTGGAGGAGGGGCTTACACATGTGAAGGTGAGTCGTTTCTCCGGCTTTGAAACGAAGGCTTGTCGGCTTTTCTGCAGATAAAGTTTCCACAACGAGAACAAAACCTGGTCCTGAGAAGAAGAGGAGTGGTTAAACCAAAACAAACGCCAGGGGAGCGGGCACAGGGGGCAGACTGACCTTAAAGAGGGGGTGGACCCCGAGGCGGACCAGAGCGTCGGCCTGGTTCCTCAAAATAACCTGGAAACCCTCTGTGACGCCCCATTCGATGGCCCACCCTGGAACCGGGGTCAAAGATCAGAAAACCCAAAGTCAGAGAAGGTCAGAGGGAGATGAAGTACAGGGAAGGTCATGGACCCCTGGTGGTTCCATGGGAACCGGGTCAGATGAGGAGGTGGTCCGGTGCCACCGAGGCCAGACTTACCGGACACCCTGGTCTTGTCTGTGGCCCTGATGGAGCTGATCTGACTGGAGCCGAAGTAAGAACTGGGGTCCTCCACCTCCCTGGTTCTCTGAGAAGACACGGTACGCCCCAAAAGTTAGGCATGCTGGCTCTGAACCGGACCCAGGTGGGCATAGACCCACTGGGTCTGAACTGGATCCAGGTGGGCATAGACCCACTGGGTCTGAACTGGATCCAGGTGGGCATAGATCCACTGGGTCTGAACTGGATCCAGGTGGGCATAGATCCACTGGGTCTGAACTGGATGCAGGCGGGCATAGACCCACTGGGTCTGAACTGGATGCAGGCGGGCATAGACCCACTGGGTCTGAATTGGATCCAGGTGGGCATAGATCCACTGGGTCTGAACTGGATCCAGGTGGGCATAGATCCACTGGGTCTGAACTGGATCCAGGTGGGCATAGACCCACTGGTTCTGAACTGGATCCAGGTGGGCATAGATCCACTGGCTCTGAACTGGATCCAGGTGGGCATAGACCCCCTGGTTCTGAACTGGATCCAGGTGGGCATAGATCCACTGGCTCTGAACTGGATCCAGGTGGGCATAGACCCCCTGGTTCTGAACTGGATCCAGGTGGGCATAGATGCACTGGGTCTGAACTGGATCCAGGTGGGCATAGACCCCCTGGTTCTGAACTGGATCCAGGTGGGCATAGATCCACTGGCTCTGAACTGGATGCAGGCGGGCATAGATCCACTGGCTCTGAACTGGATCCAGGTGGGCATAGACCCCATGGCTCTGACCTGGATCCAGGTGGGCATAGACCCCCTGGTTCTGAACTGGATCCAGGTGGGCATAGATGCACTGGGTCTGAACTGGATGCAGGCGGGCATAGACCCACTGGTTCTGAATTGGATCCAGGTGGGCATAGACCCCCTGGTTCTGACCTGGATCCAGGTGGGCATAGATCCACTGGCTCTGAACTGGATCCAGGTGGGCATAGATCCACTGGGTCTGACCTGGATCCAGGTGGGCATAGACCCCCTGGTTCTGACCTGGATCCAGGTGGGCATAGACCCCATGGCTCTGAACTGGATCCAGGTGGGCATAGATCCACTGGGTCTGAACTGGATCCAGGTGGGCATAGACCCCATGGCTCTGAACTGGATCCAGGTGGGCATAGACCCACTGGTTCTGAACTGGATCCAGGTGGGCATAGACCCCATGGCTCTGAACTGGATCCAGGTGGGCATAGATCCGGGTCTTACCTCGATGACGTTGTGGCATGATTTGCAGAAGAAGCGTTCGTCCTCCTCAGAGATCCCCCAGTTCACCATGCCACACTGAGAACATGGTTCCCTGTACGAGGCCTGGAGGGGGAGACGCACACACACACACACACACACACACACACACACACACACACACACACACACACACACACACACACACACACACACACACACACACACACACAGGAGAAAGAGAGAGGAACACACACACACACACACATACACACACAGGGGACAGAGAGAGGAACACACACACACACAGAGGAACACAAACACACACACACACACAGGAGAAAGAGAGAGGAACACACACACACACACAGAGGAACACACACACACACACACATACACACACAGGAGACAGAGAGAGGAACACACACACACATAGGAACACACACACACAGAGGAACACACACACACACACACACACAGGAGACAGAGAGAGACACATACACACGCACACATACACACATACACACAGGCAAACACGGAAGACAGAGAGAGGAACACACACACATACACACAACCCACACACACACACACACACAAACAGGAGACAGAGAAAGGAACACACATACACACAAACACACAAGAGAGAGAGAGGGACACAAACACACACACACAGGAGTCAGAGAAAGGAACAAACACACACACACACACACACACACACACAAACAGGAGACAGAGAAAGGAACACACATACACACAAACACACAAGAGAGAGAGAGGAACACAAACACACACACACAGGAGTCAGAGAAAGGAACAAACACACACACACACACACACACAAACAGGAGACAGAGAAAAGAAACACACACACACACAAACAAAAAGAAAGCGCATCATTAAAAAAAGTTCATCTTTTTTCTAAATAAAATAATTGATTTAAATCCATTGATAATTTTACTATAAATTGAATCTGATTTAATTTAATATTTTCTTCTGTTTTTTTTTTTTTTTAACGTTCTGATGTTTTTAGAAACTTTTAAATTAAAAGCAGCAAAAAAAAAGGATTTTATCGTAATATGACCGAAAAAAAAATTTTTTTTTTTTGAGAAAACAAACAATATTCAAAGAAAACGGAGAATTTTTCTACTTTAAGTTTTAAAAAATCATAATAAAGTAAATTGAATGACTTAAAACAGACTTTTCTGATAAATTAAGTTATAAACAAAAATAAATAAATATAAAATTACCGTTTCTTCTTCATCCATCACGTTTAAGATTTTATTTCATATAAAAAATAAAACATGCTTTAAGTGTTTTTCTTCTTCTACGCTCTTATTTTCAGTCTGGTTCTTCTTCTTCTTCTTCCACTTCAGCCTGAGCTAATGTAGCGCCCTCTGAAGGCAGAGTCTGCAATGAAAAAAAAAATCACCAAAAAGCAAATGAGAAGCAGTTGTTGTTGTTGTTGTTGTTGTTGGTGTGTGTGTGTGTGTGTGTGTGTGTGTGTGTGTGTGTGTGTGTGTGTGTGTGTGTGTTTTTCAGGATTAAATCAGATTTATAAAATCCCTCCAGATGTCTCTGACGTCACTGCCCTGTTTTTTTCACCGCTGGAGAAACTCTGAATCCACACGCACGCGGTGTGTGGGATTTAACACGCACACGCCTGTGGATCAACAAGACAAACTTCTGAATTTTCAAAATAAAACCAGTTGAGCATATTTTTGTTTTAAAAAGTTTCTAAACTCAGATTTTTTTTTACGTTTAATAAATTAAATAAACTTTAATTCAATTTTATTTCAAACATTAACCCGAACCAGTCCATCTGGCTCCTCTCCACCATGGTGAGGGTAGGAATGTAGATCCTGGTTACCATGGAGAGGGTAGGAACGTAGATCCTGGTTACCATGGTGAGGGTAGGAACGTAGATTCTGGTTACCATGGTGAGGGTAGGAACGTAGATCCTGGTTACCATGGTGAGGGTAGGAACGTAGATCCTGGTTACCATGGTGAGGGTAGGAACGTAGATCCTGGTTACCATGGTGATGGTAGGAACGTAGATCCTGGTTACCATGGTGAGGGTAGGTGAGTATATTTACTTATTTTAATGTTTTTTTTTCTGTTTTTAAACACTTTGAATTAAGTTTTGTTTTAATTGTGTAACAAATAAACTTGCCTCTCCTCCCCGCCCCCTCACCGCTCACCCCGCCCCTTCAACTCTCAGATTAAAATAATAAGGATTAAAATCTGTTTGTGAGATTAAACTTGCTTTATTTTGAAGGTCTGCAGCTCTTATTTCCGGTCCAGCTTTCAGCGTTTCCTGGTTCCGAGCGCACCCTGAATTACTTTGTGACCCTGATTTCATCTGAACTCTGATTTCTATTGAATCCGGTTCCTGGTTTGGTTCCAGACTCTGAAACTGAACCAGTTCTTTTAAAGAATGATTTTCAGATTCTTTTTATTCTTCTGATTTTTCCAGAGATGATTTTTCTGTTTTTTTTGCTCCTGGGGGGTCAGGCAGCCCCTCCCTCAGAGTTTGGTAAGTTTATTAAATCACACTGATGACGTCAGAATTAACTTTTTATTTTCTTCTGGAAAAAAAAAGTTTGGTTTTATTACAACTTTATCACTTGTTTATAAACATTCTTGTTTATTTTGATTAAAATTCTTTGAATAAAGCTTGTTTATTATTGTTTGTACTTTAATTATTTTATTCATTTTTTGTTGTTTATGTAAATTATTTTCAGACTTTATCAGTTTTTCTAAAATAATCTGAATTATTTTGAAATTTATTTATTTTTTGGTTGTTTTTTTTGTCAGTGTTTTTATTTTTAAACCAAACTCAGTTTTTTGTTTTTTTTTTTTTTTTTAAAAACAGTAAATTTTTAAAGATTTTTTTTGCTTTGTTTAAATAACTTTTAATGACTTGTTGCTTTTTGTTTCATTTGTTCGCCTTGAACTTGGAATAAGTTCACTTTGTTCCGGGTTGCATGGTTTCTGACGATAGACGGTAAATACCGCGGTATTTACCGGTATTTACCGTCTCGGTGGAAACAGGTTTCTGACGATAGGCGGTAAATACCGCGGTATTTACCGTCTCGGTGGAAACAGGTTTCTGACGTCTAAAGTTTCAGACACTGTCTGAAACTCAAAACATTCTTCATTTTCACTACAAATAAATAAAAACCTGTTTGTGATGCAGAATGAATGAATCGTAGCTGTACCTGGTCCAGTACGGACTCAGAATGTCACGATCTTTTTATGGTTATTTTGGTAAATGAGGTCTTTAAATAATCTTTACACCTAAATCTAATGTTTTATTGGGATTACATTTCTGGTGTCTTTAAGTGGAATAAACTATTTAATCCTTCTTTCGGCATTTTCCTTCAGGGGGCGCCACATCAAGTCAGTTTCTTCCATCTAACCCTATCTGCTGCATCCTCTTCAGTCACACCAACTATCTTCATGTCTTCCTTCACTGTATCCATGAACCTCCTCTTTGGTCTTCCTCTAGTCTTCTTTCCTGGTGGTTCTAAACCCAGCATCCTTCTTCTGATGTACTCTCTCTCTCTCCTCTGCACATGTCCAAACCATCTCAGTCTGACCTCTCTGACTTTAAAACCTCTAACATGTGCTGTTCCTCTGATCCTGTCCATCCTGGTCACTCCCAGAGAGATCCTCAGCATCTTCATCTCTGATACAAACGTCTCTGTTTCCTGTCTTTGAATCAGTGACACTGTCTCTAGACCAATCAGCATGGCCGCTCTCACCACACTGTCTCTAGACCAATCAGCATGGCCGCTCTCACCACACTGTCTCTAGACCAATCAGCATGGCCGCTCTCACCACACTGTCTCTAGACCAATCAGCATGGCCGCTCTCACCACACTGTCTCTAGACCAATCAGCATGGCCGCTCTCACCACACTGTCTCTAGACCAATCAGCATGGCCGCTCTCACCACACTGTCTCTAGACCAATCAGCATGGCCGCTCTCACCACACTGTCTCTAGACCAATCAGCATGGCCGCTCTCACCACATTGTCTCTAGACCAATCAGCATGGCCGCTCTCACCACACTGTCTCTAGAACAGCGGTCGGCAACCTTTGACACCGAAAGAGCCATTTGAACCCGGTTTCCACGGAAAAGAAAACACTGGGAGCCGCACATCTAAAATGAAAAAAAAAAAACTTCTACTACTTTACCGCAGCATGTTTCTTATGAAATCCACGTGCTACAGAGAAAATGACATTTTATTCATTTAATGAACACATTTTGAACATTTTGAATTCTTGAAAAATAATAACAATGAATGTCTCTTTCAAATAAATTTAAAAGTTGAATTTAAATTGTCCATGTAGCAAACGAAAGCAGAAAAATGCCATGAGGCGTCATCCTTATATCCATTTATCTTAAATGAAGATAACACTGTATATATTGCTTTTTCTTACCTTTACACTTTGTATAAACAACTATAGTGTGGTTATGTCTTATGAAGTGCTACGGAGAAAATTAAATTTTACCGATGTAATGAACACATCTTGAATTCTTGAAAAAATATTAATGTCTGAATGTCTCTTTCGAATAAATTAAAAAGCTGAATTTAAATTGTGCATGCAGCAAACAAAAGGGAAAAATCCGTGAGCCGTCATCCTTATATCGCCTTGGGCTTTCAAAGTATGCAGCGGAGCATACTTTGTGATATTTCAAGATCACAATAATCTTCAAATTTAGAACTAAAATAATATAAAAACTAACACAAATAAAACACACTTCAATTAAATACAAAAAAAATTTTTTTAGTAATTTATTTTCCCAACCAATCAGAGCCGCATTATAAGGATGAAAGAGCCGCATGAGGCTCCGGAGCCGCGGGTTGCCGACCGCTGCTCTAGACCAATCAGCATGGCCACTCTCACCACACTGTCTCTAGACCAATCAGCATGGCCACTCTCACCACACTGTCTCTAGACCAATCAGCATGGCCGCTCTCACCACACTGTCTCTAGATCAATCAGCATGGCCGCTCTCACCACACTGTCTCTAGATCAATCAGCATGGCCGCTCTCACCACGATTTTGTACACATTCCCTTTCATTCTAGCTGAAACTCTTCTATCACATGTCACACCTGATATTTTTCTCCACCCGTTCCATCCTGCCTGAACATGCTTCTTCACCTCTTTTCCACACTCTCCTTTGCTCTGGACTGTTGATCCTAAGTACTTACAATCTTCCAACTTCTTTCTTGAAAATTTCTTATTCCAGACTCATTGAATTTCAAACTAAACTGAATACTGGAGGATTATTTCTGTTAAACCTTAAAAGGTAGAAGAGGAGGGAGACGATGGCTCAGTGGTTAGAGCGTTTCCCCGCCGACCTAAAGTTAACCGGAAATTCACAGGTTTGCATCCCACTGAGTGCACGTTTAGGGTCCTTGGAGAAGACACCTAAAACCCCTATTGGTGCTGTCATGGCAGCCTGCTGCGGTGTAAGGAGTGCAGCACACAAATGTCCCTGGTGAGGGATGAATAGAGTGAGTAAAAAATGACTGAATTTATAGACCATCCTTAATTTTTGCCAGAAATATGATTCTAAATTTAATCTGTACACAGCCGTACAGTGTTTATATGTTTCATGGTTCTATGGAACATAAGTGGACTACTACATGAATACAAGTCTTTGGTTTCTGACACCTCGACAGACGTTTAAGACAGTTTCTACCAGGTTTTGAAAGTTTACGCCACCGTCTCGTCAGAAACAGGTTTCCACCGGCGGAAATGCAACCCTTTGTGTACTCCACATGGAACAGGATACAAATTGAAGATATTACTTTAAATGATTTTAAATCCAGACTGAGACGACACCAGAAATCCTCTTTCCGTTCCATCGTCTTCTGCTTACCCGGGTCGGCGGGCACCATAGCCTCAGATGGAGACCCAGTCTTCTCTCACCCCGGCTGCATCCTCCATCTCACCCGGGAGGATCCTGAGGTGTTCCCTGTCCGGCTGTGAGACATAGTCTCTCCATCACGTCCGGGGTCTACCTCTGGGTCTCTTCCTGGTGGGACGGAACACCTCAAAAGCGAGGGAGGCATCCTAACCAGATGCCCAAACCACCCCATCTGGGTTCTCTTGATCCGGAGGGGAAACGGCTCTACTCCGAGCTCCTCCCTTTTACAACCGGATTCCAAAAAAGTTGGGACACTTTAGAAATTGTGAATAAAAACTGAATGCAATGATGTGGAGGTGCCAACTTCTAATATTTTATTCAGAATACAACATAAATCACAGGTCAATAGTTTAAACTGAGAAATTGTATGATATTAAGGAAAAATATGCTCATTCAAAATTTCATGGTGTCAACAAATCCCAAAAAAGTTGGGACAAGAACCTATTAGAGGCTGGAAAAAGTCATTTGAGCATACAACAAACACCTGGAAGACCAATCAGCACTAATCAGGTCAATTGGCAATATGATGGGTATAAAAAGTGCTTCTCAGATTGGCAGTGTCTCTCAGAAGCCAAGATGGGTAGAGGATCACCAACTCCCACAATGTTGCGTAAAAAGATAGTGGAACAGTATCAGAGAGGTGTTACCCAGCGAAAAATTGCAAAGAGTTTGCAGTTGTCATCATCAACTGTGAATAATATCATCAGAAGATTCAGAGAATCTGGAAAAATCTCTGTGCGTAAAGGTCAAGGCCGGAGAACCATACTGAATGCCCGTGATCTCCGGGCCCTTAAACGACACTGCATCAAAAACAGGAGTGCTACTGTGAAGGAAATCACAGCATGGGCTCAGGAGTACTTCCAGAAACCATTGTCAGTGAACACAATCCACCGTGCCATCCGCCGTTGCCAGCTGAAACTCTATTCTGCAAAGAAGAAGCCATTTCTAACAAAGATCCACAAGCGAAGACGTTTTCACTGGGCCAGGAGTCATTTAAAATGGAGTGTGGCAAAATGGAAGACTGTTCTGTGGTCAGACGAATCACGTTTTGAGGTTCTTTTTGGAAATCTGGGGCGCCATGTCATCAGGACCAAAGAGGACAGTGACAACCCAAGTTGCTATCAACGCTCTGTTCAGAAGCCTGCATCTCTGATGGTATGGGGTTGCATGAATGCGTGTGGCATGGGCAGCTTGCACATCTGGAAAGGCACCATCAATGCAGAAAAATATATTCAGGTTCTAGAGCAACATATGCTCCCATCCAAACGTCGTCTCTTTCATGGAAGACCCTGCATTTTTCAACAAGATAATGCCAGACCACATTCTGCATCAATCACAACATTATGGCTGCGTGGGAGAAGGATTCGGGTACTGACCTGGCCAGCCAACAGTCCAGATCTTTCACCTATAGAAAACATTTGGCGCATCATTAAGAGGAAGGTCAGACAAAGAAGACCCAAGACGATTGAACACTTAGAGGCCTGTATTAGACAAGAATGGGAGAACATTCCTATGTCTACACTTGAGAAGCTGGTCTCCTCAATGCCCAGACGTCTGTTGAGTGTTCTAAGAAGAAGGGGGGGTGTCACACAGTGGTGAAAATGGCCTTGTCCCAACTTTTTTGGGATTTGTTGACACCATGAAATTTTGAATGAGTTTATTTTTCCTTAATATCATACAATTTCTCAGTTTAAACTATTGACCTGTGATTTATGTTGTATTCTGAATAAAATATTAGAAGTTGGCACCTCCACATCATTGCATTCAGTTTTTATTCACAATTTCTAAAGTGTCCCAACTTTTTCGGAATCCGGTTTGTAAATGTAGTAGTATTTTTTATTATAATTTAGGCGGCACGGTGGCGCAGCGGTTACCACGGTAGCACAGTGGTTACCACGGTGGCGTCACAGCAAGAAGGTCCGAAATTCGAGTCCCGGGGTTTGAAATACTAGTCTTTCTGTTTGGAGTTTGCATGTTCTCCCTCTGTATGTGTGGATTTTCCTCCCACCCTCCATAAATAATAATAATAACACTTTAAAAGCAGAGCGATATTAAAAAAGCAAAAAATGCTCGTTCTGAAAATGATTGTTCAGAACGTCCAGCTGCTGATTGGTCAAGGTTTGACCAGTCTGGGTTCTGATTGGTCTACGTTTGCTCAGTCTGGGTTCTGATTGGTCCAGGTTCTGATCAATCCTGTCTTTGCAGATCCTCTCAGGTCCGTCCTCGATGATTTTGAGGTGCTGCCGTTCTCCAGCCTGCAGACCCATTCGGTCCGTCGCCGTGACGTCCAATCTCACGCGGAGAAACTGCTGAGCTTTAGCGCCCTCCACAGGTCAGACACATTTATCCCCCTCGTCTGATTGGTGCATTCTAATCCCGCCTCGTTCGTGTGCTGCAGGTATTTCCGTCTCTACCTGAGGAGCAACCGGGAGATCTTTACCGATGACTTCAAAGCCATCGTCGTGGACGAGGACGGTCGAGAGGAGGAGTACCCGGTTAACAGACACGCCTACTTCACCGGCCACGTTATCGGTAACATGCCCGTCTGTCCTTCTCTGAACCGGTTTATCAGCAGACGGATTGTTGCTCGTGTGGAAGGTGGAGTGTTTTATTTTGTAATCCACGCCACCTCCTACCACGTGGTGTTGCAGTATCTGATTGCTTAATAATGGGCAGCGAGGGGCGAGAAGCAAAGAGTGAAAGAACTGGGAGACGATGAGGGGGGCTGTCGCTGCGGACTGTGGTGGTGGCGCGACTGGCTGCACACGACCGAGCTGTGACGGACAAGGTTCCCCCTGGAAACCATGACAGTCCTCACCTGGGAGGCGGTCGGGGTTTGGCATCAGGAAGTGTCCGACTCTGAGAAAGGACTCTCTTTTAAGAAACTGCTTTTTTAGTTATTTCGGGGGTTTTTTTTTTAAATCCTTCTATATGGTTTTCTCAGTCTGTTCCTCAGTTTTCCTGGTGCTCACCGCCTGATCCGGTTGATGATGTCAGAACCAACCGATCGGGAAAATTAGTTCATGGAGGCAAAAACTTAACTTTGCTCTTACAGTGTGAGCGGTTCACTCACAGCAGACTATCTGATCGTAGCGTGTGCTCACTGTGAAGCTCCGATTCTGTGAGATTTAGTCTCGCAGTGAGGACGGAGGTTCTACTTAGACCCTCCATCCTCTCAGGGGGTCCAGGGTTAGGGTTCTAAGAGGTTCTACTTAGAACCTCCGTCCTCACTGTCCAATCAGAACACAGCTTTCTTCCTGTCTACAACCAATCCCGGTCTGTCTTTCTTCCAGGTGAGGAGAACTCTCGTGTCCAGGCTCACCTGGACGACAACGTATTCTTCGCCCACATTCTGACTGATGAGGCAGAGTATCATGTGGAGGTAATCTGATTACTCTGGACGTTTGATTTGATTTTGTTGTGACTGCAACCCTTTGATTTTTTAAAATGTTTTTTTAATTTGTAAACAAAACAAACAAATATTTATTTTTTAATCTAATAAATAATAAAAAAGGGCCTGTTTTTAATAATAATTTTATGATTTACTGAATTTGAGCCAAAATTAAAGAATCCCCTTAGTTTTTAATTAGAGTTTAGTTCTCGCTAACGAACCATAAATTTAATTTTTTTTCACCGGATTTGCATCATTAAAAATTAGCAAAAAATTGCAAAAAATGTCAAGTTTTGCAAAATTGCCGAAAATTTCAACTTTTGCAAAATTTCTCAATTTTACACAAATTTTGCGAAATTCTGGAAAAGTCCTCAAATTTTGCGAAATTCCAAGAAAATTTTCAAAACTTTGTGAAAAATTGCATAAGATTAAAAATGTCATAAAAATGGTAAAAAAAAAAAAAAAAAAATCCATAATTTTGCAGAAAACCGCATGATTTGTGATTTTTTTCAAAAAGTGAAATTTTATCCATAGAAACTGTTTTCAGGTTGTTTGTTTTTATCAGACTGAAGTTGAAACGTTTCAATAATCGAGATCACATTTCTCAAACACAGTGTCCTCTAAACAGATGGACGGACGAGGGATTCCACCGACTATCGATCAATAATTAATCATCTTTCATTAAAGCATTAATTCTGACAAACGTTTTTTTTCAGCCTCTGTGGAGGTTCACGTCAGCCCCTCCTGATGGCCGCCTGCTGATCTACCGCTCAGACGACATCAGGAACATCAGCCGTTTGCCTTCGGTGTGCGGTTACGTTAGCTCTGACATCCTTCCTGAAAGCGTCAGAGAGGTCAAAGTGGAGCCGGAAGAAGGTGGGTGCAGTAGGTGGATGGAGCAAGGCGGGGGGCATTGATTCATCCCTCTCCATTCTCACCTGTGTTTCCAGGTCCCACCAGGAGGAGACGCCAGGTCTCTGACCACCAAAAGAACACGTGTCCTCTGCTGCTGGTGGCAGATCATCGATTCTATCAGCACATGGGGAGGGGCGAGGAGAGCACCACGCTGAGCTACCTGGTAACTGGCCCCGCCTCTTTATGACACATCTGTCAGTTAACCCTTTCTCTAGCCCCGCCTCTCTGAGATCCTTTGTAACTAGCCACGCCTCCATCTGAGATACCTGTTAACTAGCGCCGCCTCTTTATGACATACCTAGTAACTAGCCCTGCCTCATTATGACATCCCTGATTACTCGCCCCGCCTCATTATGACATACCTGGTAACTAGCCCCGCCTCCATCTGATATATACCTGTTAATTGGCCCTGCCTCATTATGACATACCTGGTAACTAGCCCTGCCTCATTATGACATCCCTGATTACTAGCCCCTTCTCCTTCTAACATACCTAGTAACTCGCCCCGCCTCATCATGACATTCCTGGTAACTAGCCCCGCCTCCATCTGATATATACCTGTTAATTGGACCTGCCTCATTATGACATACCTGGTAACTAGCCCTGCCTCTGTCTGAGATACTTGCTAACTAGCTCCGCCTCTTTATGACTTACCTGGTAACTCGCCCCTTCTCCTTCTGAGATACCTGGTTACTAGCCCCGCCTTTTTAATGCATACCTGGCAAATAGCCACGCCTCTTTCTGACATACCTGGTAACTAGCCCCGCCTCTATCTGAGATACCTGTTAACTAGCCCCGCCTCTTTATGACATACCTGGTAACTAGCCCCTCCTCTCCATCTCTTCGTGATGTTCCACAGATCGAACTGATCGATCGAGTTGACGACATCTACAGAAACACTTCATGGGACGAGGAGTTCAGTGGCTACGGCGTTCAGATCCAGCAGGTGAGAACGGGGGATGAGTCACCGCGGTGCCTCCCGGTGCCAGAAACCGACATCTTTTTATTTCTGGTGAAACATTCAGATCATCATCGAGACGCGACCGACTCGAGTGGAACCGGGAAGGAGCCACTTTAACATGAGAGGGAGTCCGGTGGCAGGGCGTGACGTCTGGGACGTTAAGAAGCTTCTGGAGGTAGGGGGTGTTGGCTACAGTGGGGGTGTCAGAGTGGGTTTGCAGCGGGCGTTAGCAGGTTACAGTGGTGCGTTACACGGGGGAGTACTAACTGACCGTCCCTCTGTAAACCCCCCTGCAGCAGTTCAGCCTTGACGTTGCAGAAAAAGCCTCCAACGTCTGCCTCGCCCATCTCTTCACCTACCAGGACTTTGATGAGGGGACGCTCGGTCTTGCCTACGTGGCACCCTCCAAACCTGACATTCCCGGGGGTCTCTGCTCTAAAGGTGAGTGTCTGCTGCAGGTGCTCCTGTGACCTCTAATCTTTCACTGACCCCTATCCGACCCGCAATGCAGGGTGTCCAGCCAACGGCAACGAGCTGGGGATGATTTACCTGAACACAGGGCTCACCAGCACCAAGAACTACGGCAAGACCATCCTCACCAAGGTGGGTGGGCGGGGACAGGAAGTGACATCACATTGTTTTTAGTTTAGAGCTGGGGTGGGCAAACTTTTTGACTAGCGGGCCACATTGAGTTCTAACATTTGACAAGCCCCCGCCCCTCTGTCTAGGTTGACAAAAAAATTGTTCTTACTACTTGAATTATTGTAAACTTCAGTTAAAATATGAACCAAAATACAGAAAAATTATTCAAAAAGGTTTAGGGGGGACCCCTCTATACTGACGAGGACCATAGGTGCTGGTTTTATGCCCCCCCCTCCTTTAGAAAATCCTGTATTCGCCCCTGGGAACAGGAACAGATGGATGTCATGTTTTGGTAACCTCTAGATTAGACCGATAGAATGTGTGTGTATGAGTGTGTGTGTGTGTGTGTGTGTGTGTGTGTTTTGGTAACCTCTAGATTAGACGATAGAATGACGCTAGATTTTAAACAAGTACTAAATGTTACATCAAGAGCGTTAAATTTAAAATCTAGCGGCGCCAGGTTTGAAATCTAAACGCTTGATGTAACATTTTGTTTGTTTTAACATCTAACACACTTGTTTACGTGTGTGTATTGGTCCCAATGGCTTTCCATATCTGTACACACTGTTTATTTTGTGGGCATCACAAAGACACACACATTTTAATGGAAGCAGTGTTGTTGGATTTTTGGCGTCATATAGTGATGAACATAAAAAATCAAGAAAAATCAAACTAACATGGTTTATTTTTTGTACTTCAGTGGGCCGGATTAAAACGTTTAAACGGGGCGCATGTGGCCCGCAGGCCATAGTTTGCCCATGCTTGGTTTAAATCTAGTTTTCAATTATAATACCTCCTGAGATCTAACACACTCACACACACACATATACAGTGGTGGTCAAAAGTTTACATACACTTGTAAAGAACATAATGTCATGGCTGTCTTGAGTTTCCAGTTATTTCAACAACTCTGATTTTTCTCTGATATAGTGATTGGAACAGATCCTTCTTTGTCACAAAAAACATTCATGAAGTTTGATTCTTTTATGACTTTATTATGGGTAAACTGAAAATGTGACAAAATCAGCTGGGTCAAAAATATACATACAGCAACATGAATGAGCAATTTTGGAGACTTAGAAAGTTGTGTCAATGACATGAGCTTCATAGCATGACCTCTTAACTTCTTGTGAGTGATTATGAGTGACTACAGCTGGTGACTTCTCTGAGGCCATTTAAAAAGGGCTCATTGGATAAAAACACCCACAAACGCTACAATGGGAAAGTCAAAGGAGCTCAGCACAGATTTGAAAAAGAGAATCATTGACTTGAACAAGTCAGGAAAGTCACTTGGAGCCATTTCAAAGCAGCTGCAGGTTCCAAGAGCAACAGTGCAAACAATTGTTTGTAAGTATAAAGTGCATGGCACTGTTTTGTCACTGCCACGATCAGGAAGAAAACGCAAGCTGTCACCTGCTGCTGAGAGAAAACTGGTCAGGAGGGTGAAGAGTCAACCCAGGAGCACCAAAAAGCAGATCTGCCAAGAATTAGAAGCTGCTGGAACACAGGTGTCAGTGTCCACAGTCAAGCGTGTTTTGCATCGCCATGGACTGAGAGGTTGCCGTGCAAGAAGGAAGCCCTTGCTCCAAAAGCGGCACCTTAAGGCTCGACTAAAGTTTGCTGCTGATCACATGGACAAAGTTCTGTGGTCAGATGAAACAAAAATTGAGCTGTTTGGCCACAATGCCCAGCAATATGTTTGGAGGAGAAAAGGTGAGGCCTTTAACCCCAAGAACACCATGCCTACCATCAAGCACTGTGGTGGTAGTATTATGCTGTGGGCCTGTTTTGCTGCCAATGGAACTGGTGCTTTACAGAGAGTCAATGGGACAATGAAGAAGGAGGATTACCTTCAAATTCTTCAAGAAAACCTGAAGTCATCAGCCCGAAGGTTGGGTCTTGGGCGCAGTTGGGTGTTCCAACAGGACAATGACCCCAAACACACATCAAAATTGGTAATGGAATGGCTAAATCAGGCTAGAATTAAGGTTTTAGAATGGCCTTCCCAATGTCCTGACTTAAATCCCATTGAGAACATGTGGATAATGCTGAAGAAACAAGTCCATGTCAGAAAGCCAACAAATTTAACTGAACTGCACCAATTCTGTCAAGAGGAGTGGTCAAAGACTCAACCAGAAACTTGCCAGAAGCTTGTGGATGGCTACCAAAAGCACCTAATTGAAGTAAAAATGGCCAAAGGACATGTAACCAAATATTAGCATTGCTGTATGTATATTTTTGACCCAGCTGATTTCGTCACATTTTCAGTTTACCCATAATAAAGTCATAAAGAATCAAACTTCATGAATGTTTTTTGTTCCAATCACTATATCAGAGAAAAATCAGAGAAACTCAAGACAGCCATGACATTATGTTCTTTACAAGTGGATGTAAACTTTTGACCACCACTGTATACTCACACACTCAAACACACACATATACATACACACAAACACGCACACACCAAACCTCCTGAGATCTAACACACACACATATAGATACACACAAACACACCAAACCTCCTGAGATCTACACACGCACGCACACACGCACACACACAGAGTTACACACAACAAACCTGAGATCTACACACACACTCTCTCTCTTACACACACTCAGGAGGTTTGGTGTGTGTGTGATTGAGATTACACACACCAAACCTCCTGAGATCTACACACACACACACATTTACACCAATGTTTACGTTAAATTTAAAAACCCTGTTCGTGATAAAATAAAAACCCCTCCGCAG
The DNA here is from genome assembly GCA_902685375.1 of Neostethus bicornis. NCBI lineage: Eukaryota > Metazoa > Chordata > Actinopteri > Atheriniformes > Phallostethidae > Neostethus > Neostethus bicornis. The sequence continues at coordinate 225,633 of CACRXE010000008.1, forward strand.
GAAGCCGACCTGGTGACGACACACGAACTGGGACATAATTTCGGGGCAGAGCATGATCCGGACAACGTGGCATACTGCGCACCGCCGGAGGACCAGGGGGGCAAGTTTGTAATGTACCCCATCGCTGTGAGCGGTGACCACGCCAACAACAAGGTGAAGCCCCGCCTCCTACTCCACCTCTCCACTCGTCCCCACCCCGTCCTAACGACCAGGTGTGTGTCCAGCTTTTCTCCAACTGCAGCAAACGTTCCATCGTCAAGCGTCTGCGCTCGCAGGCGCCATCTTGCTTCAGAAAGAGGAACAGCAATGTGTGCGGGAACTCAAGGGTGGAGCAGGAGGAGGAGTGTGACCCGGGACTGGTGAACCTGGGTTTGGACCGATGCTGCACGGCCGAATGCAAGCTGAAGGAGGACGCTCAGTGCAGGTACCCGGGCATCCTTTTCAGACCGCAACCCCCATTTTTAAGCTAATGATTAGCAGCATGCGGGGGCTGCACTGAGGTTACCATGGTGACCTCACAACAAGAATGTTGGGGTTCGAGTCCTGGAGTGGGGCGAGGCTTGAAACACTGTTCTTTCTGTGTAGAGTTTGTATGTTCTACCTGTGTGTGTGTGTGTTTTCTCTGGTTTCCTCCTAAAACATTCATGTTAGGTTGATTGGCTGCTAGGAATGAGTGTGTGTGTGTGTGTGTGTGTGTGTGGCCCCTCAACAGACTGGCGACCTGTTCGGGTGTACCCTGCCTCTCTCCTGAAAGGGATTAACGGTTCAGAAGACGAAACGAATCTGAGAACCACCTTCCGTCACTATGGCAACCCCCCCACTTTGGGATGATCTCTAATCTGCCCGCTCTCGTTTCTCAGCGACAGGAACAGCGCCTGCTGCAAAAACTGCCGATTCCAATCCCGCGGGGAAGTGTGCCAGGAACCCATCAACGCCACCTGTAAAGGCCACGCCTACTGCACAGGTACATACACACACCTGTAAACCCTGACGAATGGTTTGTGTATATATGTACATTGTGTGTGTGTGTGTGTGTGTGTGAGAACAGGAGACAGCAGTGAGTGCCCCCCGCCAGAGGACGCTCCTGATAAGACCGTGTGTTTGGATAACGGCGAGTGTCTGAATGGGGAGTGTATTCCGTTCTGCCGTGCCGTTATGAAGCTGGAGCCCTGCGCCTGCAACGGTACCACATCTTTACCGGGCAGTGTCTGGGGTTCCTGACCTATGGGGGGTCTGGCCTTTGGGAGGTGAGGGTTCTGATCTCGGTCTTTGTTTCTAGACACGGATTTTTCGTGTAAAGTCTGCTGCCGAAGCGCCAGCGGCTCCTGCTCTCCGGTAAAGAACGCTAACGGGGACTTCCTGTTGCTGAGGAAAGGCAAGCCGTGCCCGGTGGGGTTCTGTGGAGATGAGGTGAGGTCTGATATGATTAGGAGAGGTGATGGAGGGGGTGCTGATGGGGAGGGGTTGTGTCGTATCTGTGTTGGGTAGAGAGTACTTAAGCTCTCACCCCGAGCCGTCCGACCAGAGAACAAAGACACTCTTAGTTTTACTTGCTGTAAGTCGGACCACATCCACCCCCCCTTGTAGAGCCTGTCATGAGTTGTGTGTACCTAGAGTCCATAGTGATCGACGATGGAGACCAATCCGGAGATAAAGAAGAACCCTGGCAGCCTCAGCCCTTTATTAAGGGTGGCGGTGGTGTGTGATGGTGGTGGCGAGGAAGCGGAGTCTACAGTGGTGATGGGGGAGTCTGTCAGGGCATGGGGTGTCATGGGGTCTTTGACTTTCCTAAAGTCCACGATCATCTCCACTGTGTTCTGAGCTCCAGGTTGTTGTTGCTGCACCAGGACACCAGCCGGTCTACCTCCATCCTGTAGACCGACTCATCACCATCAGAGCCCGATGAGGGTGGTGTCCTCCATCCACACCTGATCCAGGTTCATGAGTCAGTCAGTCACCTTCTTAACACTCTAGTACACGGTTCCGTGGGGTGCCGGAGCCCAGCTGATTCAAGGCGAGGGGCACGGTACACCCCGAACAGGTCACAAGTGTGTCGTGGGGCCACACACATACAACCATACACACACACACTCATGCCTAGGGGCAATCTGGCACCGGCCAATCAGCCTAACATGCATGTTTTTGGAGGAAACCAGAGAAAACCCCCCCACACACGGGGAGAACATGCAAACTCCACACAGAAAGGCCAGTTTTCCAAACCTCGTCCTCACCCGGGACTTGAACCCATGACCTTCTTCCTGTGAGGCCACTGTTCTACCCACTGCGCCACCGTGCCACCGGTTATTGAGTCATTGTGCCAAATTTTATTGGCTGATGTTGATTTCTGTGCATCAGCTGTTGAACCAGAAACTCATGGAAAGCCTTCAGGACACCGGTCCTCGAGGACACACCCCTCCTCTAGAGGGTCTGAATACTTCTTAAAAATAGCATTAGAAACACTGACTTCCTGTCATTTCATTTCTACACACCTGGCGGTCGACTGGTGGGGTACACCTGGTTCAGTGACTAGACTGTTATAATATGATTTTACCTACCAGTCTGAATCTGTGCGTGTGGGCAGGGCCGGTGCATGAAGCAGGTGCAGGACATGGTGGAACGGCTCTGGGAGTTCATCGAGCGCCTGAACATCAACTCCTTCGGAAAATTCCTGGCAGACAACATGGTGGGCTCCGTGGTGGCGTTCTCTCTGCTGCTGTGGGTCCCGCTCAGCATCCTGGTGCACTGCGTGGTCAGTACCGCCCGTTTCCATGGCGACCACTATGCCACACCCCCACCCTCTCATCCTCTTTGTACTTCCAGGACAGGAAGATGGACCAGGACTACGAGGAGACCACCAGGAACCTTTTCTTCCCCAGCGTAAGTTTGTTTCTATGGAAACCCAGATGTTTGATTCCTCATACGTTCCTATGGAAACCATGATGATTCATTCCTCACGTTTCTATGGAAACCGCCTGGGATTAAAACCCAGATGTTTCATTCCTCATACGTTTCTATGGAAACCATGATGATTCATTCCTCACGTTTCTATGGAAACACGCTGGGATTAAAACTCAGATGTTTCATTCCTCTACAGCAGCTGTATTTGGGAGAGACGGTGGCTCAGTGGTTAGAGCGTTCGCCCGCGGATCGGAAGTTGACCAGAAGTTAACGGGTTTGCATCCTACCGAGTTCACGTCTAGGGTCCTGGGAGAAAACGATAAACTCCCCGTTTGTCCCACCACTGACGTTATAGGTGGCAGCCTGCTGCGGTATTACGCAGCACATAAATTTCCCGGTCAGGGATGAATAGAGTATATTAAAAAAAATTAAACCCTGTTTTTGCGGGGATTCCGCGCCTAATGATCGACTCGTGTATGTTTGAGTGCTTGGACTCTAACAGTAAAGACCCGGGCACACTGCCCGGGTGTTGCTGGTCATTCCTCGTGCTTTAGGAAGAGGCGCCAACGCTCGTCATCGCGCACAAAATGGGATAAAACAACCTTAAACGCGGCGTTGGCTTAGCGGTAGCGAGCGGTGACAACGCCAAATCAAAGATCATCACCGCCATGGCTCGCTGCTTCAACGCCCGACACCATTCCAGCAACGCCGTGCCCGCTCATGAAAAACTTACAACTGCTAACGCTGGTGAAGCAGCGATGGTCCAGGATTGACCTAGTGGACCCAAGCGCTCACCAACTTGCGTCCAGCGGTGGCACACTTTGGGCGTTGGTGGAGCGGGTGAACTTTGCCGTTTTTTTTTGGAGATTTTTTAAAAACTTTACTAAAAATTGACAAATTTTATTTTTTTGAAAAAAAACCCCACAATTTTAAAAAATGTTTGATTTGCAAAAATTCGTGGCAAAAAATCTAAAAATTTTTGCAAAAAATAAAAAAAAAACATAAAAAATCAAATTCTCCATATTTTTGTTTCTCAGACTAATATTTTTTTTCCCCAGAATGCCGAGCTGCTAAGCAGCCTTGACTCCGCCCCTATCCGGATCTTTAAGCCCCCTCCACACCTGTTTGCGTCCCCCCCTCCTTTAGAAGTCCCCCCGCTTCCCTCTATCCAAGAAGACCCCCCTGAGGCGTTCGGCAGCCAGACGAGTCGCCGCTGGAGTCGAAGGTCCTTCGAGGACCTGACGGAGAGCGGAAAGGAGACGCAGTGCTGATACACGACCACCTGGAGGCGCCACAATCACAGGTACCTTTTCAAAGGTGAAAATTTCTAAATTACGAAAATGTAGGTTTTTTGGTTTTTTTAAACTATATATTTTTTTTTGGAAAAGTTGGATTTTTTTTTTTTTTCACAATGAATGGACTTTTTTTGTTTTTAATGCAAAACATACAATTTTTACTTTTTGAATTTGCAAAATGTGAAATTTTCCAAAGTTTTCTCGAATTCTCAAACTTCCCAAAATTTCCCATAAATTCTCAAAATTAATAATAAAAAAAGTGTTTTATAGAAAAACAAAGTTTATTGAATATTTTGAATTATTAATCAGACAATTTTAAACAAAGACTGTTTAGACTGTATGTGGTAGGTAACTGAGGGTGGGGCCTATCATAGTGTGGGCGTGGCCTGGTGGAAGGAGGGTTTCAGGGTGTCATGGAGACGACGAACAGAAACTTCGATCATTTCTCTCAGAGACTCGTCATCGGGACACAAAACCATCTGGAAAACATGATGTAGTCTGTAATCCCAGATCCTCCTCTGGGGTCTCAGATCGGCTCTAAAGACCCGCCCCCGCCGTGTGTACTTACACAGGTCTTGGGATCCACGGTTGCCGTGGCGCCGTCCACCGTCACGGTGAAAGTGTTGCCGTCTTTAGAATTCACACATTCGTCTCCAAACATGTCGCTGCAAAACACAGACGACAGGGGGCGCTGAGAGAGGGAGGAGTTTAGGGCAGGGACGGCAGAATGCGTGTGTGTGTGTGTGTGTGTGTGTATATATATGTGTATATACACTCAACAAAAATATAAACGCAACACTTTTGTTTTTGCTCCCATTTTTCATGAGATGGACTTGAAGATCTAAAATTCATTCCAGATACACAATATTACCATTTCTCTCAAACATGGTTAACAAATCTGTCTAAATGTGTGATAGTGAGCGCTTCTGCTTTGCTGAGATAATTCATCCCACCTCACAAGTGTGCCACATCAAGATGCTGATCTGACATCATGATTAGTGCACAGGTGTTCCTTATACTGCCCACAATAAAAGGCCACCCTGAAATGTGCATTTTGTTTTTGCTTTATTGGTGGTCTGGGGACTCAGAACCAGTCAGTATCTGGTGTGACCACCATTTGCCTCATGCAGTGCAACACATCTTCTTCACATAGAGTTTATCAGATTGTCTATTGTGGCCTGTGGAATGTTGGTCCACTCCTCTTCAATGGCTGAGCGAAGTTGCTGGATATTAGTGGGAACTGGTGCACGCTGTCGTATACGCCGGTCAAGCACATCCCAAACATGTTCAATGGGTGACATGTCCGGTGAATATGCTGGCCATGCAAGAACTGGGACATTTTCAGCTTCCACGAATTGTGTACAGATCCTTGCAACATGGGGCCGTGCATTATCTTGCTGAAACATGAGGTGATGTTCATGGATGTATGGCACAACAATGGGCCTCAGGATCTCATCACGGTATCTCTGTGCATTCAAAATGCCATCAATAAAATGCACCTGTGTTCTTCGTCCATAACAGATGTCCGCCCATACCATAACCCCACCACCACCATGGACCACTCCATCCACAACATTGACATCAGCAAAGCGCTCACCCACACGACGCCACACACGCTGTCTGCCATCTGCTCTGGACAATGTAAACCGAGATTCATCCGTGAAGAGAACACCTCTCCAACGTGCTAGACGCCATCGAATGTGAGCATTTGCCCACTCAAGTCGGTTACGGCGACGATCTGGAGTCAGGTTAAGACCCCGATGAGGACGACGAGCATGCAGTTGAGCTTCTCTGAGACGGTTTCTGACAGTTTGTGCAGAAATTGTTTGGTTATGCAAACCAATTGTTTCAGCAGCTGTCTGAGTGGCTGGTCTCAGACGATCTCGGAGGTGAACCTGCTGGATGTGGAGGTCCTGGGCTGGTGTGGGTACTCGTGGTCTGCGGTTGTGAGGCCGGTTGGATGTACTGCCATATTCTTTGAAACGCTTTTGGAGACGGCTTATGGTGGAGAAATGAACATTCAATGCACGAGCAACAGATCTGGTTGACATTCCTGCTGTCAGCATGCCAATTGCACGCTCCCTCAATGCTTGTGGCATCTGTGGCGTTTTGCTGTGAGACAAAACTGCACATTTCAGGGTGGCCTTTTATTGTGGGCAGTATAAGGAACACCTGTGCACTAATCATGATGTCAGATCAGCATCTTGATGTGGCACATCTGTGAGGTGGGATGGATTATCTCAGCAAAGCAGAAGTGCTCACTATCACACGTTTAGACAGATTTGTGAACAATGTTTGAGAGAAATGGTAATATTGTGTATCTGGAATGAATTTTAGATCTTCAAGTCCATCTCATGAAAAATGGGAGCAAAAACAAAAGTGTTGCGTTTATATTTTTGTTGAGTGCAACATGGGATCCAGACGTTCCTCTGTGTGTATGTGAATAAATGTGTGTGTGTGTACGTACTATAACATGAATTCCCGACGTTCCTCTGTGTGTGTGTGTGTGTGTGTGTGTGTGTGTGTGTGCTTACTGCAACATGAGTTCCAGACGTTCCTCTGTGTGTGTGTGAATAAATGTGTGTGTGTGTACGTACTATAACATGAGTTCCCGACGTTCCTGTGTATTTGTGTACATGTGTGTGTATGTAAATGTGTGTGTATATCTGTGTGTGTGTGTACTTACTGCAACATAAGTTCCCGACGTTCCTGTGTGTGTTTGTGTAAGTGTGTGTGTATATGTGTGTGTGTTTCTGTAAGTGTGTGTGTATATGTGTGTGTGTGTGTGTGTGTGTACGTGTGTGTGTACTTACTGCAACATGAGTTCCAGACGTTCCAGAAAAATCTCCAAATCAAACGTTTCTATTTTTCCTTCCAGAACTGAAAAAAAAAGAACAACAAACTTTAGATTTTCCTTCTGGTTCCTGAAGGCATCGTGGTCTGTGGTTCCTGAAGGCATGATGGTCTGTGGTTCCTGAAGGCATCATGGTCTGTGGTTCATGAACGGTCTGTGGTTCCTGAAGGCATCATGGTCTGTGGTTCCTGAAGGCATCACGGTCTGTGGTTCCTGAACGGTCTGTGGTTCCTGAAGGCATCACGGTCTGTGGTTCGTCTGTACTGCATTCACTTACATTTCTGAGCCATCGGATTGGACTGGACCTCCAGGATGACCGTTGTCACGGCGTCCGCGTACATGTCGTTCAGCGGGTTGGCGATCCACTGCAGAACCACCAGGACGCACAAACACAGACGCACGCACGCACGCACACAGACGCACACACACAGACGCACACACGCAGACGCACACACGTGAAGACTTTGATAAATTATAGTTTTTTTTTAAAAAATAATCTGAAATTTAAATTTGAAAGGTTTTTAAACAGTTTCCAAATTTTTTTTACACTCAAATTTGCATAAAAACACACAAAAATTTTTTATTTAAAAAACAAATTTAGAATATTTTTATTAAATTATTTCTTACATTTTAAATAAAAAACATGCAGAAAAAAGATGATGAAAAATGTTAAGCATTAAATAAAAATTTGCTTGGATTTTCTTAAAAACAAAAAAATAAAAAAACTATTTCTATGCAGTAAGAAATGATGTCATCATGATGTCATCATCAAAACTTTTAGAATAAAACACTAAAAATACATTAAAATATTATTTTTTATTGAGTTTATTTGAATAGTTTTTACTATTATTCTGCAGGTTTTTGTATAAAAACGTAATTTACCTACTCGACCTGCAGGGGTCACTCTAATCCTCTGACACTAATGATTAAAATATCGTGTTTTCACGATCATAAGGTGCAGCGTACTAAAACCCAGTACGGAGACCAGCAGTTGGCTGAGCTCTGCCATGCCTGCTGGCTCCTCCCACAGCTCCGAGTGCGGCTCCTCGGAAACGATGCCGGCTCAGATGACCCGTTAACCCAAAAAATCTACAATCCAGTGGCGTAACTCGCTCCGCGCTGCTCTGTGGTCTCCGTCGGTATTACAAACACACACACACGCGGGGCGCACAGTGCCACAAGCTACGCCGCACACTTTGAAGGAAATCAAAGACTTTTAGGTGCGCCCTACGGGCGTGTAAATCCAGTGCATGTATATGTTACATAACGAAGCAACGACCGTCCGTCGCATCGTAGGAAAGTCTTCAAAGTGTCTTCATGACGGTGTGTTTGAAGATCGTTGTTTTGACTTCCAATCACAATCATTTTCAATCTAAACGTCTCGATCTTCACACACACTTTGAAGGTTTGTCTACGATGGATTACACTGACCCGTTCATCCCATAATTTATCTTTATTTTGGTTAATCTTTAAACGACCTGTTGATCCGGTGCAGAGACGTGTTCGCTTCGTCACATCGTTTTGATTAAGTGTTTGTGTACGGACTGGGAGAAGATGGCGTCCTGACGAGATCTGCGACTTTCCACCTCAGCACGTGCTCAGAACGCTCCCCCTCCCTTCCAGATGATCTAACCAGCGTTAGGGTTAGTTTTCAGAACTCCGATCCGAAAACTAACGGATCGGACTTAGTTTTCGATCCGAAACCACTTTGATCAGATAGTCTGTTTTTATTATTTTATTCACATGTAATTTTCTGGATTTTTAAAATTTGATGTTTTTTTGTTTTTAAAGTTTGATGTTTTTTGTTTTTAAAGTTTGATGTTTTTTTGTTTTTAAAGTTTGATGTTTTTTTGTTTTTAAAGTTTGATGTTTGTTTTTTAAAGTTTGATGTTTTTTGTTTTTAAAGTTTGATGTTTTTTTGTTTTTAAAGTTTGATGTTTTTTTGTTTTTAAAGTTTGATGTTTTTTTGTTTTTAAAGTTTGATGTTTTTTTGTTTTTAAAGTTTGATGTTTTTTTGTTTTTAAAATTTGATGTTTTTTTGTTTTTAAAATTTGATGTTTTTTTGTTTTTAAAGTTTGATGTTTTTTGTTTTTAAAGTTTGATGTTTTTTTGTTTTTAAAGTTTGATGTTTTTTTGTTTTTAAAGTTTGATGTTTTTTTGTTTTTAAAGTTTGATGTTTTTTTGTTTTTAAAGTTTGATGTTTTTTTGTTTTTAAAGTTTGATGTTTTTTGTTTTTAAAGTTTGATGTTTTTTGTTTTTAAAGTTTGATGTTTTTTTGTTTTTAAAGTTTGATGTTTTTTTGTTTTTAAAGTTTGATGTTTTTTTGTTTTTAAAGTTTGATGTTTTTTGTTTTTAAAGTTTGATGTTTTTTTGTTTTTAAAGTTTGATGTTTTTTGTTTTTAAAGTTTGATGTTTTTTTGTTTTTAAAGTTTGATGTTTTTTTGTTTTTAAAGTTTGATGTTTTTTGTTTTTAAAGTTTGATGTTTTTTGTTTTTAAAGTTTGATGTTTTTTTGTTTTTAAAGTTTGATGTTTTTTTGTTTTTAAAGTTTGATGTTTTTTTGTTTTTAAAGTTTGATGTTTTTTTGTTTTTAAAGTTTGATGTTTTTTTGTTTTTAAAGTTTGATGTTTTTTTGTTTTTAAAGTTTGATGTTTTTTTGTTTTTAAAGTTTGATGTTTTTTTTGTTTTTAAAGTTTGATGTTTTTTTGTTTTTAAAGTTTGATGTTTTTTGTTTTTAAAGTTTGATGTTTTTTTGTTTGTTTTTAAAGTTTGATGTTTTTTTGTTTTTAAAGTTTGATGTTTTTTTGTTTTTAAAGTTTGATGTTTTTTTGTTTTTAAAGTTTGATGTTTTTTTGTTTTTAAAGTTTGATGTTTTTTTGTTTTTAAAGTTTGATGTTTTTTTGTTTTTAAAGTTTGATGTTTTTTTTGTTTTTAAAGTTTGATGTTTTTTGTTTTTAAAGTTTGATGTTTTTTTGTTTTTAAAGTTTGATGTTTTTTTGTTTTTAAAGTTTGATGTTTTTTTGTTTTTAAAGTTTGATGTTTTTTTGTTTTTAAAGTTTGATGTTTTTTTGTTTTTAAAGTTTGATGTTTTTTTGTTTTTAAAGTTTGATGTTTTTTGTTTTTAAAGTTTGATGTTTTTTTTTTTGTTTTTAAAGTTTGATGTTTTTTTGTTTTTAAAGTTTGATGTTTTTTGTTTTTAAAGTTTGATGTTTTTTTGTTTTTAAAGTTTGATGTTTTTTGTTTTTAAAGTTTGATGTTTTTTTTTTTGTTTTTAAAGTTTGATGTTTTTTTGTTTTTAAAGTTTGATGTTTTTTTGTTTTTAAAGTTTGATGTTTTTTTGTTTTTAAAGTTTGATGTTTTTTGTTTTTAAAGTTTGATGTTTTTTTGTTTTTAAAGTTTGATGTTTTTTTGTTTTTAAAGTTTGATGTTTTTTGTTTTTAAAGTTTGATGTTTTTTTTTTTGTTTTTAAAGTTTGATGTTTTTTTGTTTTTAAAGTTTGATGTTTTTTTGTTTTTAAAGTTTGATGTTTTTTTGTTTTTAAAGTTTGATGTTTTTTTGTTTTTAAAGTTTGATGTTTTTTTGTTTTTAAAGTTTGATGTTTTTTTGTTTTTAAAGTTTTATGTTTTTTTTTTTTTTAAAGTCTGATGTTTTTTTGTTTTTAAAGTTTGATGTTTTTTTGTTTTTAAAGTTTGATGTTTTTTTGTTTTTAAAGTTTGATGTTTTTTTGTTTTTAAAGTTTGATGTTTTTTTGTTTTTAAAGTTTGATGTTTTTTTGTTTTTAAAGTTTGATGTTTTTTTTTTGTTTTTAAAGTTTGATGTTTTTTGTTTTTAAAGTTTGATGTTTTTTTGTTTTTAAAGTTTGATGTTTTTTTGTTTTTAAAGTTTGATGTTTTTTTGTTTTTAAAGTTTGATGTTTTTTTGTTTTTAAAGTTTGATGTTTTTTGTTTTTAAAGTTTGATGTTTTTTTGTTTTTAAAGTTTGATGTTTTTTGTTTTTAAAGTTTGATGTTTTTTTGTTTTTAAAGTTTGATGTTTTTTTGTTTTTAAAGTTTGATGTTTTTTTGTTTGTTTTTAAAGTTTGATGTTTTTTGTTTGTTTTTAAAGTTTGATGTTTTTTTGTTTTTAAAGTTTGATGTTTTTTTGTTTTTAAAGTTTGATGTTTTTTGTTTTTAAAGTTTGATGTTTTTTTGTTTTTAAAGTTTGATGTTTTTTTGTTTTTAAAGTTTGATGTTTTTTTGTTTTTAAAGTTTGATGTTTTTTGTTTTTAAAGTTTGATGTTTTTTGTTTTTAAAGTTTGATGTTTTTTGTTTTTAAAGTTTGATGTTTTTTTGTTTTTAAAGTTTGATGTTTTTTTGTTTTTAAAGTTTGATGTTTTTTTGTTTTTAAAGTTTGATGTTTTTTGTTTTTAAAGTTTGATGTTTTTTTGTTTTTAAAGTTTGATGTTTTTTTGTTTTTAAAGTTTGATGTTTTTTTTTTGTTTTTAAAGTTTGATGTTTTTTTTTTGTTTTTAAAGTTTGATGTTTTTTTGTTTTTAAAGTTTGATGTTTTTTTTGTTTTTAAAGTTTGATGTTTTTTTTTTTGTTTTTAAAGTTTGATGTTTTTTTTTTGTTTTTAAAGTTTGATGTTTTTTTGTTTTTAAAGTTTGATGTTTTTTTGTTTTTAAAGTTTGATGTTTTTTTGTTTTTAAAGTTTGATGTTTTTTTGTTTTTAAAGTTTGATGTTTTTTTGTTTTTAAAGTTTGATGTTTTTTTGTTTTTAAAGTTTGATGTTTTTTTGTTTTTAAAGTTTGATGTTTTTTTGTTTTTAAAGTTTGATGTTTTTTTGTTTTTAAAGTTTGATGTTTTTTGTTTTTAAAGTTTGATGTTTTTTTGTTTTTAAAGTTTGATGTTTTTTTGTTTTTAAAGTTTGATGTTTTTTTGTTTTTAAAGTTTGATGTTTTTTGTTTTTAAAGTTTGATGTTTTTTTGTTTTTAAAGTTTGATGTTTTTTTGTTTTTAAAGTTTGATGTTTTTTTGTTTTTAAAGTTTGATGTTTTTTGTTTTTAAAGTTTGATGTTTTTTTGTTTTTAAAGTTTGATGTTTTTTTGTTTTTAAAGTTTGATGTTTTTTTGTTTTTAAAGTTTGTTGTTTTTTTGTTTTTAAAGTTTGATGTTTTTTTGTTTTTAAAGTTTGATGTTTTTTTGTTTTTAAAGTTTGATGTTTTTTTGTTTTTAAAGTTTGATGTTTTTTTTGTTTTTAAAGTTTGATGTTTTTTTGTTTTTAAAGTTTGATGTTTTTTGTTTTTAAAGTTTGATGTTTTTTGTTTTTAAAGTTTGATGTTTTTTTGTTTTTAAAGTTTGATGTTTTTTTTTTTGTTTTTAAAGTTTGATGTTTTTTTGTTTTTAAAGTTTGATGTTTTTTGTTTTTAAAGTTTGATGTTTTTTTTTTTGTTTTTAAAGTTTGATGTTTTTTGTTTTTAAAATTTGATGTTTTTTTGTTTTTAAAGTTTGATGTTTTTTTGTTTTTAAAGTTTGATGTTTTTTTGTTTTTAAAGTTTGATGTTTTTTTGTTTTTAAAGTTTGATGTTTTTTGTTTTTAAAGTTTGATGTTTTTTGTTTTTAAAGTTTGATGTTTTTTTGTTTTTAAAGTTTGATGTTTTTTTGTTTTTAAAGTTTGATGTTTTTTGTTTTTAAAGTTTGATTTTTTTTGTTTTTAAAGTTTGATGTTTTTTTGTTTTTAAAGTTTGATGTTTTTTTGTTTTTAAAGTTTGATGTTTTTTTGTTTTTAAAGTTTGATGTTTTTTTGTTTTTAAAGTTTGATGTTTTTTTGTTTTTAAAGTTTGATGTTTTTTTGTTTTTAAAGTTTGATGTTTTTTTTGTTTTTAAAGTTTGATGTTTTTTGTTTTTAAAGTTTGATGTTTTTTGTTTTTAAAGTTTGATGTTTTTTTTGTTTTTAAAGTTTGATGTTTTTTGTTTTTAAAGTTTGATGTTTTTTTGTTTTTAAAGTTTGATGTTTTTTTGTTTTTAAAGTTTGATGTTTTTTTTTTTTTTAAAGTTTGATGTTTTTTTTGTTTTTAAAGTTTGATGTTTTTTTTTTGTTTTTAAAGTCTGATGGTTTTTTTGTTTTTAAAGTTTGATGTTTTTTTGTTTTTAAAGTTTGATGTTTTTTTGTTTTTAAAGTTTGATGTTTTTTTGTTTTTAAAGTTTGATGTTTTTTTGTTTTTAAAGTTTGATGTTTTTTTTGTTTTTAAAGTTTGATGTTTTTTGTTTTTAAAGTTTGATGTTTTTTTGTTTTTAAAGTTTGATGTTTTTTTGTTTTTAAAGTTTGATGTTTTTTGTTTTTAAAGTTTGATGTTTTTTTGTTTTTAAAGTTTGATGTTTTTTTGTTTTTAAAGTTTGATGTTTTTTTTGTTTTTAAAGTTTGATGTTTTTTTGTTTTTAAAGTTTGATGTTTTTTTTTTTTAAAGTTTGATGTTTTTTTGTTTTTAAAGTTTGATGTTTTTTTGTTTTTAAAGTTTGATGTTTTTTTGTTTTTAAAGTTTGATGTTTTTTTGTTTTTAAAGTTTGATGTTTTTTTGTTTTTAAAGTTTGATGTTTTTTTGTTTTTAAAGTTTGATGTTTTTTGTTTTTAAAGTTTGATGTTTTTTGTTTTTAAAGTTTGATGTTTTTTTGTTTTTAAAGTTTGATGTTTTTTTGTTTTTAAAGTTTGATGTTTTTTTGTTTTTAAAGTTTGATGTTTTTTTTTTTTGTTTTTAAAGTTTGATGTTTTTTTGTTTTTAAAGTTTGATTTTTTTTTTGTTTTTAAAGTTTGATGTTTTTTTGTTTTTAAAGTTTGATGTTTTTTTGTTTTTAAAGTTTGATGTTTTTTTGTTTTTAAAGTTTGATGTTTTTTTTGTTTTTAAAGTTTGATGTTTTTTTTGTTTTTAAAGTTTGATGTTTTTTTGTTTTTAAAGTTTGATGTTTTTTTTTTTGTTTTTAAAGTTTGATGTTTTTTTGTTTTTAAAGTTTGATGTTTTTTTGTTTTTAAAGTTTGATGTTTTTTTGTTTTTAAAGTTTGATGTTTTTTTGTTTTTAAAGTTTGATGTTTTTTTGTTTTTAAAGTTTGATGTTTTTTTGTTTTTAAAGTTTGATGTTTTTTTGTTTTTAAAGTTTGATGTTTTTTTTGTTTTTAAAGTTTGATGTTTTTTTTGTTTTTAAAGTTTGATGTTTTTTTGTTTTTAAAGTTTGATGTTTTTTTGTTTTTAAAGTTTGATGTTTTTTTGTTTTTAAAGTTTGATGTTTTTTTGTTTTTAAAGTTTGATGTTTTTTTGTTTTTAAAGTTTGATGTTTTTTGTTTTTAAAGTTTGATGTTTTTTTGTTTTTAAAGTTTGATGTTTTTTTGTTTTTAAAGTTTGATGTTTTTTTGTTTTTAAAGTTTGATGTTTTTTTGTTTTTAAAGTTTGATGTTTTTTTGTTTTTAAAGTTTGATGTTTTTTTTTTTTTAAAGTTTGATGTTTTTTTGTTTTTAAAGTTTGATGTTTTTTTGTTTTTAAAGTTTGATGTTTTTTTGTTTTTAAAGTTTGATGTTTTTTGTTTTTAAAGTTTGATGTTTTTTTGTTTTTAAAGTTTGATGTTTTTTTGTTTTTAAAGTTTGATGTTTTTTTGTTTTTAAAGTTTGATGTTTTTTGTTTTTAAAGTTTGATGTTTTTTGTTTTTAAAGTTTGATGTTTTTTTGTTTTTAAAGTTTGATGTTTTTTGTTTTTAAAGTTTGATGTTTTTTTGTTTTTAAAGTTTGATGTTTTTTGTTTTTAAAGTTTGATGTTTTTTTGTTTTTAAAGTTTGATGTTTTTTTTGTTTTTAAAGTTTGATGTTTTTTTGTTTTTAAAGTTTGATGTTTTTTTGTTTTTAAAGTTTGATGTTTTTTTGTTTTTAAAGTTTGATGTTTTTTTGTTTTTAAAGTTTGATGTTTTTTTGTTTTTAAAGTTTGATGTTTTTTTGTTTTTAAAGTTTGATGTTTTTTGTTTTTAAAGTTTGATGTTTTTTTGTTTTTAAAGTTTGATGTTTTTTTGTTTTTAAAGTTTGATGTTTTTTGTTTTTAAAGTTTGATGTTTTTTTGTTTTTAAAGTTTGATGTTTTTTGTTTTTAAAGTTTGATGTTTTTTGTTTTTAAAGTTTGATGTTTTTTTGTTTTTAAAGTTTGATGTTTTTTTGTTTTTAAAGTTTGATGTTTTTTGTTTTTAAAGTTTGATTTTTTTTTGTTTTTAAAGTTTGATGTTTTTTGTTTTTAAAGTTTGATGTTTTTTTGTTTTTAAAGTTTGATGTTTTTTTGTTTTTAAAGTTTGATGTTTTTTGTTTTTAAAGTTTGATGTTTTTTTGTTTTTAAAGTTTGATGTTTTTTTGTTTTTAAAGTTTGATGTTTTTTGTTTTTAAAGTTTGATGTTTTTTTGTTTTTAAAGTTTGATGTTTTTTTGTTTTTAAAGTTTGATGTTTTTTTGTTTTTAAAGTTTGATGTTTTTTTGTTTTTAAAGTTTGATGTTTTTTTGTTTTTAAAGTTTGATGTTTTTTTGTTTTTAAAGTTTGATGTTTTTTTGTTTTTAAAGTTTGATGTTTTTTTGTTTTTAAAGTTTGATGTTTTTTTGTTTTTAAAGTTTGATGTTTTTTTGTTTTTAAAGTTTGATGTTTTTTTGTTTTTAAAGTTTGATGTTTTTTTGTTTTTTAAAGTTTGATGTTTTTTGTTTTTAAAGTTTGACGTTTTTTTGTTTTTAAAGTTTGATGTTTTTTTGTTTTTAAAGTTTTGTGTTTCTTTGTTTTTAGTTTTACATGAATTTGTTTTTTTTTTAGCAATTTTATTCGACACTTGAAAATGACGCGTACGGAGATCCCGCCGTACGGGGATCCCGCCGTACGGAGAACCCGCCGTACGGGGATCCCGCCCGTACGGAGATCAAACCGTACGGAGATCCCACAATCTGACCGAGTCAAAGGCCCAAATTATGTCATAAAACCTCTTTGTTTACGATCAAATAGCGTTTTATTTTTTTTATTTTTCTCTGAACAACCATCATTTTTAAAGCAGATTGTCGGTATACAGCGCTAGCGGCTACAACGCCACCCACTGGCCGTTAGACTGCGGCACCGTGATCCGACGCCACCGTACACACACATCATAGCAGATTGTGTGTGGTTTTTTTCTGGACTTTGTAAACTTATTGTTTTTATTGTTTTGTTTACATCTGATGGGTTGTTTGTTTTATCTTCGGTTTTTCTTTGTTTTTATGCTTTAAAACATAAAAATAAAATTCAGTTTGAACTCATTATTTACCAATAAATGATGTCATCGATACAAGAAAAAAATAAAAGATTCAGCAGTTTTTAAATAAACGGTGTGTGTGTGTGTGTAACCTCTAGTAAAACCAGTGTGTGTGGTGTATGTGTGTGTGTATCTATCTGTGTGTGAGAGAGTGTGAGCTTGAGTCTGTGTGTGTGTATATGAGTGTGTGTGTGTCTAACCTCCAGTAAAACCATTCCAGCTTCATGAGTCAGCGTGATGTTTTTAAACACTTTTATGGTGATTTTTTCCGTTCCTTCCACCTGCTGCACCTCACCTGGGACGACACACACACACACACACACACACAAACACACACACCTTTAGACTGAGGGGCGGGGTCATACTGCCCAGGTAGGGATGTAGGGGGCGGAGTTTACCTGCCAGGTTCTTCAGCTGTCCAACCAGCAGTGAGATTGGCCCTGTGAACGGTATGGCCTGAGTCTGCGTTACCGTGCCGACCGCCAGGTCTGTGTAATCTGCAGAGAGGTGAGAGGTCAGAGGGGGCGGAGACTTAGCCACCAGGAAGGTCAGACTTACCGCAGAGGTCAGACGGCGTCAGGATGTGATAGTTAAAGTTCCTCTTCACCAGGATCCCCGACACTCTCCCTCCCTGAACACACTTCCTGTCGGCCAGCGACCCCATCACCTGCAGCAAAGCAGCATGGGAGTCAGACGGGTACGCGCCCCGGCCCCGGCCCCTCCCACATACACACACACACCTTGGCCAGCTTCTCTCCTCTGAAGTTCAGCGTGACGGCCTCTGTGTTCCTGGGGTTGTGCACCTCGATGTGAACCTCCTCGTTGTCCTCGTACTCGCGAACTAACGCAGCCTTCAGACGCGCCATCTCGTTCTGCTCACCGTGCACCAGGATCTGGACAGGTTAAAGGGTCAGAATCCCTCCGATGGGCAGTGTGTGTGTGTGTGTGTGTTTACCACGTGGGGGGGTTTCAGGGCTCTGATGAACTCGCTGGTCTGCTGGTAGTCGGTGTGAGCGGAGAATGAAATGTAGTCGACGGACATCTTCAGAGGAAGTTTCTGACCCGACATGGTGCAGATCTCCTCCGGTTCTGTCATGATGTGCTGCGGATACAGTGTATATATAGAGAGTACTGATGTCCTTTTAAAGACAAGAATAAAAATCTTTTAGAAGTGGACAAAAACGATGGAACGAACCGGAGCCAACAAACTAATCAGATTTATTATAAAAGTACGACTGGTTCCGAGGACTGTCCCATCCGTCCTCAGAGAGAAGGAGGATCTAAAGACAGGATGTGTTTGGCCCCCCCACCTTGGCCAGGGTCCCCTCCACACAGTATCCAGCGATGATCACCCCGTTCCTCTTGTCGGTGCACCAGCTCTCAAACAGTTCCCTGGAGAGGCCGCTCTGCATCATACCCGGGGACGCCATCACCACGCTGGGACCGATGTCGTCAAAGTGGTCCATGCTCTGGAACGGACCAGAACGGACGGTCAGAGTGAACCCCAACACACACACAGAACCCAGCGGGGCTCGCCCGCCTTACCTTCAGGTTACTGATGTGCTTGAAGACGAAGGGATTGTTGACGTTAATGGCTTTGCGGATCTTGTCGTTCATGGCGTTGATGTAGGTTTGGTAGACCGCCATGCACTTCCTGGCCAGAGACGAGGCGTAGTAGATCGGAATGTCGTGGAGTTCCGGATGGTTCTGCCAGTACTCGTCTGTCAAAGAGAGAACGGGTAAATACCGAGCCCCCCGGCAGGCCGTGACAAGAGGGAGGAGCTTACCGAGGATGAGGAGGAGCTCCTGAGCACGGCCCAAAGCAAAGACGGGGATCAAACAGCGACCTTCTCGGTTCACGATGTCGTGCACGGTGTTGCAGAACCGAGCTTCCCGCTCCTCTCGCTTCTCGTGGATGTGCGTCCCATATGTCGACTCCTGTGGGAATAACAGGGTGTCACACGGCGCCGGGAACCCCCCGCCCGCCCCGATCACTACCACAACGCTCTCACTGTGATGAGAATGTCTGGTTTCACGCTGGGAATCTCCGCCGCCATCAGATGGCGGTCTTCCTGTCGGGAGAAGTCTCCGGTGTAGAGAAGCTGCAGAAAAAAAAAACATGCTGAGAGGAACGCAGTGCGACCAACGACCCTGTTACCGTCCGTGGGCCCCAGACTCCCTCTGATGCCACACCCCTCTTCTTCTGACTCAGACTGCTGAGGACGTCACTCTCTCTTCTCAAAAAACTTCATTATTTACTTTTAGAACTCCAAAAACATGCACGGTCGCTTGATTGGCTCCTAGGAATGAGTGTGTGTGGATGGTTGTGTGTGTGTGTGTGTGTGTGTGCATGGCCCTGCGACAGACTGGTGACCTGTTGGGGGTGTATCCTGCCTCTTGTCTTTAATCAGCCGGGATGGGCTCTGGCACCCGTCCAACCCCGTTAGGGATGGACGGTTTAAAAATGAATGAATGATAAACAGTTTTTTTCAGGCTGATTTATTTATTTTTAAACCTTTAAACTGGTCCCTGAAAATATTAACACACACTAACCCGGTCAGATGGGGTGGTTTGAGAATCTGGTCAGGATGCCCCCCGAGCGCCTCGCGGGCGAGGTGTTTTGGGCATGTCTCATCAGGAGGAGACCCAGAGGCAGACCCCAGACCCGCTGGAGAGACTATGTCTCACAGCTGTCCAGGGAATGACTTGGGATCCTTCCAGGTGAGCTAGAGGATGCAGCCGGGGTGAGAGAGGCCTGGGCTGCCCGTTTGAGGCCGTTGCCCCCGCGACCCGACCCCGGAACAAGCGGAAGATGACGGAACAAACTAACTAACCGGTCCGTGGTGCAGAAAAGGTCGGGGAGTCATTAGAAAATGTCTGACCTTAACGCCGGCGATCTCGATCATGAACATGGCCGCTCCCAGGACGTGGCCGGCGTGGTAACACCAGAACTTTATCCCAGCGACTTCTTTCACTTCATGGAAATTTATGGTTTCTATTTTCTCCATGCTGTCCTCCAGGTCCGTCTCCGTGTACAGCATGTCGTCAGCAGAGATGTTACTATGGAAACACGCTACGTCAGACAGGCAGCGACACACACAGGAAGTAACAAACAGGAAGTGGCAGACCTGACTTTAACGTAGTCCGACAGCAACCAGCGGTAAATGGCTTTGGTGGCGTGCGTCATGAAAGTTCTTCCTTTGAAACTGGTTTTCTGCAGGAACCAGGGCAGCGCCCCGCAGTGGTCCAGATGGAAACTGCAGGACAGGAAAAGATGGGGAAACGGTTACCAGGGGGAGTGGTTACCAGGGAAACCGGTTACCAGGCGGAGCTGTTACCAAGGGGAGCGGTTACCAAGGGGAGCGGTTACCAGGGGGAACGGTTACCAGGGGGAACGGTTACCAGGGGGAACGGTAACCAGGGGAAACGGTTACCAGGGGAAACGGTCACCAGGGGAACGGTTACCAGGGGGAACGGTCACCAGGGGGAACGGTTACCAGGGGAGTAGTTACCAGGGGAGCGGTTACCGGGGGGAGCGGTCACCAGGGGGAAAGGGTTATCAGGGGAACGGTTTCCAGGGGAACGGTTTCCAGGGGCAGAGCACCAGGGTACTTACTGGCTGATCAGCAGCAGATCGATCTCAGCTGGATCGATCAGGTCGATGTACGGTAGAGCGTCCATTCCTTCCAGACCGGGATGGATGCCGCAGTCCATCTGGTGGACACACACGTGGTTACACACACCCAGACATGATTCTACATACACACACACATCATTTTTCTTACCATAATTTTTCTCCCTTTAAATTCCAGGATGATGCAGGAACGACCAACTTCCTGTCCCGCTCCCCTGTAGAAACACACACACACAGTTATTCACACACACACACACACAGTTATACACACACATACACAGTTATACACATAGTTATAACTGGCGCAAATATGACCATATCACTCCTATCCTCAAATCCCTCCACTGGCTACCCGTTAAATACAGAATTCAGTACAAGCTCTGCCTCCTCACCCATCAGTGCATACACGGCACTGCAGAACTCCTAACCCTCCACACCACTGTCTGAAGCCTGCGCTCCTCCTCCTCCTCCTAACCCTCCACACCACTGTCTGAAGCCTGCGCTCCTCCTCCTCCTCCTAACCCTCCACACCACTGTCTGAAGCCTGCGCTCCTCCTCCTCCTACCTAACCCTCCACACCACTGTCTGAGACCTGCGCTCCTCCTCCTCCTCCTAACCCTCCACACCACTGTCTGAGACCTGCGCTCCTCCTCCTCCTCCTAACCCTCCACACCACTGTCTGAGACCTGCGCTCCTCCTCCTAACCCTCCACACCACTGTCTGAAGCCTGCGCTCCTCCTCCTCCTACCTAACCCTCCACACCACTGTCTGAGACCTGCGCTCCTCCTCCTCCTCCTAACCCTCCACACCACTGTCTGAAGCCTGCGCTCCTCCTCCTCCTACCTAACCCTCCACACCACTGTCTGAGACCTGCGCTCCTCCTCCTCTTAACCCTCCACACCACTGTCTGAGACCTGCGCTCCTCCTCCTCCTCCTAACCCTCCACACCACTGTCTGAAGCCTGCGCTCCTCCTCCTAACCCTCCACACCACTGTGTGAGACCTGCGCTCCTCCTCCTCCTCCTAACCCTCCACACCACTGTCTGAGCCCTGCGCTCCTCCTCCTCCTAATCCTCCACACCACTGTCTGAGACCTGCGCTCCTCCTCCTCCTCCTCCTCCTAACCCTCCACACCACTGTCTGAGACCTGCGCTCCTCCTCCTCCTAACCCTCCACACCACTGTCTGAGCCCTGCGCTCCTCCTCCTCCTCCTAACCCTCCACACCACTGTCCGAGACCTGCGCTCCTCCTCCTAACCCTCCACACCACTGTCCAAGACCTGCACTCCTCCTCCTACTGCCTGCACCAACCAAGGACCAAACTCTCCACTATGGAGGACAGGGCCTTCCAGGCAGCTGGTTCACGGCCCTGGAACGATCTTCCAGAGAGCTTGAGGGCTCCACAGAGAAGACTGAAGACATTTTTATTTCTAAAGGATGAAAAACAAAGTTTTTACTGTTGTTTTTGTGGTTTTATTAATTTTTTTCTGTTTGTTGTTCCTTTTTTTTTTATCATTGTAGCACTTTGAGATCTCCACTGGAGATAGAAATAAAATTTTTATTATTATTATACACACACACGCAGTCTCTCACTCACACACACACACACACACACACACACACACACACACACACACACACACACACACACACACACACACAGATTAAACTAGTTTCTCTGAGGTTAAACTGGTTTTCACTGGTGTTTAAAGTCGTTTTGAAGGAATTTAACTAGAGTTAAATTGGTTTTAAACTGGGAGTGAGGCGTTTCTGTTGGTTTTAAACTGGTTTTAAACTCACAGCGGTCGGATTAAGAGTTGATCACTTTCCTCTGCTGGAACAATGATGTCTGCTTTGCGTTTTGACGCCATTTTTATTCATTCAAAAAACTTTCTCATGAAAAACTTCTTCCCGCAACAGAAGAACCACTTCCGGTTCCGTCTCTTATTGATGTCCGGGAGGAACCAGCATCTCAAAGGAGAAAAGATCCTTCTTAACGTTTTGGTTTTTTAACAATTAATATTATTTAGATGTAAAATAATATTATTGGTGGAAATCAATATGGTTTATTTATATGACTTTATTTATGATATTATTTAGATGTAAATTAATGTTACTTATATATAAAATAATATTATTGGTGGAAATGAATATGGTTTATTTGCAAAACTTTATTTATGTAAAATAATATTATTTAGATGTAAATTGATATTATTGGTTTATCTGTATGTAAATTAATCATTTGGGGTGTTTTTTCTGATTGATGTGTTTTTAGGTTTTATCATTTTTCAAAATGAACCGTTTCAGCTTTTATTTTTCTGAAATCTTTTTACTGATTCAGTGGAATCGATAAAAATCACCGGCTTTAAACTTTCTTTGAGACAATAAATAAATAGGGAGGCGGTGGCTCAGTGGTAGAGAGTTCGTCCTCGGACCGGAAGTTCACAGATTCGATTCCCACTGAGTACTCGTCTAGGGTCCTTGGGGAAGACACCTAACTCACCATTGGTGTCTTACTGGCAGCCTGCTGCGGTGTCACGCAGCACCCAAATTTCCCCGGTGAGGGATCAATAAAGTTTTTATTATTATTGAACACTTTTAATCAGTACAGCTGACTCTGAAAGATTATTGATTGATAAAGATCACAGACGATTGGGTTAGTGAGTGCACGATGTTAAAAATGAGGCAGTAAAACCAGACCAATCATGACCCTCTGATAAAATAAGATTGACTTTATTTTGACTTTACAGAAAATATGGAAATTCTTAGAAGAAAAGTCCAGTTTTTATTTTTTAAAACATCTCTGTCTAAAATATTTCATTTAAAAAGTTCATCGTGGCTCAAAAAGGGTTAAAAAACACTTGAGTTATTAAGTCGGTTAGCAGGTCATTGAGCTGGTCGGATTGCGGGTCCTAGGCCCAGGGTCATGGTTGTCATGGAAGCCGCTCCTGGTAGAAGTGTTGACTCTGTTTTGGATTCTGGTCGGGTTTTGCTCACTCTGTGATAAAGTGAACAAACGTGACCGGAAAAACTCCTCGTCTGCCAGGATCCGATTCCACGTGTCCGATCTGAAACGGAGAGGAAAACGTCACACCCCCATAAAAACAGAAATCCTCCATTGTTTTCAGACGCTAAGTTTACCAGATTGGGTTTCTATGGTAACGCTGATAAAAAATAAACCAATCTTTCAGTCAGTCTCTGTCTGAATGAATGGAAGATGAAACCAGTAGCTGCTGGTTAGTGACAGATTGGAAAAGCCCGGTCCGACTGGTATCCGTCCTGTTTCAGACTCTTTTCTTTTCTACTACAACCTGACAATCCAGAGATGGGACCCTCATTATCCCAGGGGGTTAATGAGGTTGGAGGAGGTTGGAGTGATAGACCACCCATAGAAGGGTGAGAAGGGAATTTTTTTCTCATATACACATATATGTATTTTTTTTTGTCTAAATTTGCACGTCATTTTAAACTATTATTGTATGCTTTTATATGTAAATATGTCGTATGGCTTTAGGGCCCAGAAAGTTGTCCTACAAGTAAAATGATTACTATTGTTAAATTTTTATATCCCACCCTTCTTAAACATAGATCCTGGTTATCATGGTGAGGGTAGGAACGTAGATCCTGGTTACCATGGTGAGGGTAGCACGTAGATCCTGGTTACCATGGTGAGGGTAGCACGTAGATCCTGGTTACCATGGTGAGGGTAGCACGTAGATCCTGGTTACCATGGTGAGGGTAGCACGTAGATCCTGGTTACCATGGTGAGGGTAGCACGTAGATCCTGGTTACCATGGTGAGGGTAGGAACGTAGATCCTGGTTACCATGGTGAGGGTAGGAACGTAGATCCTGGTTACCATGGTGAGGGTAGCACGTAGATCCTGGTTACCATGGTGAGGGTAGGAACGTAGATCCTGGTTACCATGGTGAGGGTAGGAATGTAGATCCTGGTTACCATGGTGAGGGTAGGAACGTAGATCCTGGTTACCATGGTGAGGGTAGGAACGTAGATCCTGGTTACCATGGTAAGGGTAGCACGTAAATCCTGGTTACCATGGTGTGGGTAGGAACGTAGATCCTGGTTACCATGGTGAGGGTAGCACGTAGATCCTGGTTACCATGGTGAGGGTAGGAACGTAGATCCTGGTTACCATGGTGAGGGTAGGAATGTAGATCCTGGTTACCATGGTGAGGGTAGGAACGTAGATCCTGGTTACCATGGTGAGGGTAGGAACGTAGATCCTGGTTACCGTGGTAAGGGTAGCACGTAAATCCTGGTTACCATGGTGTGGGTAGGAACGTAGATCCTGGTTACCATGGTGAGGGTAGCACGTAGATCCTGGTTACCATGGTGAGGGTAAGAACGTAGAACCTGGTTACCATGGTGAGGGTAGCACGTAGATCCTGGTTACCATGGTGAGGGTAGGAACGTAGATCCTGGTTACCATGGTGAGGGTAGGAACGTAGATCTTGGTTACCATGGTGAGGGTAGGAATGTAGATCCTGGTTACCATGGTGAGAGTAGGAACGTAGATCCTGGTTACCATGGTGAGGGTAGCACGTAGATCCTGGTTACCATGGTGAGGGTAGGAACGTAGATCCTGGTTACCATGGTGAGGGTAGGAATGTAGATCCTGGTTACCATGGTGAGGGTAGGAACGTAGATCCTGGTTACCATGGTGAGGGTAAGATTGTAGATCCTGGTTACCATGGTGAGGGTAGCACGTAGATCCTGGTTACCATGGTGAGGGTAGGAACGTAGATCCTGGTTACCATGGTGAGGGTAGGAACGTAGATCCTGGTTACCATGGTGAGGGTAGGAACGTAGATCTTGGTTACCATGGTGAGGGTAGGAATGTAGATCCTGGTTACCATGGTGAGGGTAGCACGTAGATCCTGGTTACCATGGTGAGGGTAGGAACGTAGATCCTGGTTACCATGGTGAGGGTAGGAACGTAGATCCTGGTTACCATGGTGAGGGTAGGAACGTAGATCTTGGTTACCATGGTGAGGGTAGGAATGTAGATCCTGGTTACCATGGTGAGGGTAGCACGTAGATCCTGGTTACCATGGTGAGGGTAGGAACGTAGATCCTGGTTACCATGGTGAGGGTAGAAAGGTAGATCCTGGTTAACATGATGAGGGTAGGAACGTAGATTCTGGTTACCATGGTGAGGGTAGGAACGTAGATCCTGGTTACCATGGTGAAGGTAGGAACGTAGATCCTGGTTACCATGGTGAGGGTAGGAACATAGATCCTCTTTACCATGGTGAGGGTAGGAATGTAGATCCTGGTTACCATTGTGAAGGTAGGAACGTAGATCCTGGTTACCACATGGTGAGGGTAGGAACATAGATCCTCTTTACCATGGTGAGGGTAGGAACGTACATCCTGGTTACCATGGTGAGGGTAGGAACATAGATCCTCTTTACCATGGTGAGGGTAGGAACATAGATCCTCTTTACCATGGTGAGGGTAGGAACGTAGATCCTCTTTACCATGGTGAGGGTAGGAACGTAGATCCTGGTTACCATGGTGAGGGTAGGAATGTAGATCCTAGTTACCATGGTGAGGGTAGGAACGTAGATCCTGGTTACCATGGTGAGGGTAGGAACGTAGATCCTGGTTACCATGGTGAGGGTAGGAACATAGATCCTCTTTACCATGGTGAGGGTAGGAACGTAGATCCTGGTTACCATGGTGAGGGTAGGAACGTAGATCCTGGTTACCATGGTGAGGGTAGGAACATAGATCCTCTTTACCATGGTGAGGGTAGGAACGTAGATCCTGGTTGCCATGGTGAGGGTAGGAACGTAGATCCTGGTTACCATGGTGAGGGTAGGAACGTAGATCCTTGTTACCATGGTGAGGGTAGGAACGTAGATCCTGGTTACCATGGTGAGGGTAGGAAGGTAGATCCTGGTTACCATGGTGAGGGTAGGAACGTAGATCCTGGTTACCATGGTGAGGGTAGGAACGTAGATCCTTGTTACTATGGTGAGGGTAGGAACGTAGATCCTGGTTACCATGGTGAGGGTAGGAACGTAGATCCTGGTTACCATGGTGAGGGTAGAAAGGTAGATCCTGGTTACCATGGTGAGGGTAGAAAGGTAGATCCTGGTTAACATGATGAGGGTAGGAACGTAGATTCTGGTTACCATGGTGAGGGTAGGAACGTAGATCCTGGTTACCATGGTGAGGGTAGGAAGGTAGATCCTGGTTACCATGGTGAAGGTAGGAACGTAGATCCTGGTTACCATGGTGAGGGTAGGAACATAGATCCTCTTTGCCATGGTGAGGGTAGGAATGTAGATCCTGGTTACCATGGTGAGGGTAGGAACGTAGATCCTCTTTACCATGGTGAGGGTAGGAACGTAGATCCTGGTTACCATGGTGAGGGTAGGAACGTAGATCCTCTTTACCATGGTGAGGGTAGGAACGTAGATCCTGGTTACCATGGTGAAGGTAGGAACGTAGATCCTGGTTACCATGGTGAGGGTAGGAACATAGATCCTCTTTACCATGGTGAGGGTAGGAACATAGATCCTCTTTACCATGGTGAAGGTAGGAATGTAGATCCTGGTTACCATGGTGAGGGTAGGAATGTAGATCCTGGTTACCATTGTGAAGGTAGGAACGTAGATCCTGGTTACCATGGTGAGGGTAGGAACATAGATCCTCTTTACCATGGTGAGGGTAGGAACATAGATCCTCTTTACCATGGTGAGGGTAGGAACGTAGATCCTGGTTACCATGGTGAGGGTAGGAATGTAGATCCTGGTTACCATGGTGAGGGTAGGAATGTAGATCCTGGTTACCATGGTGAAGGTAGGAACGTAGATCCTGGTTACCACATGGTGAGGGTAGGAAGGTAGATCCTGGTTACCATGGTGAAGGTAGGAACGTAGATCCTGGTTACCATGGTGAGGGTAGGAACATAGATCCTCTTTACCATGGTGAGGGTAGGAATGTAGATCCTGGTTACCATGGTGAGGGTAGGAACGTAGATCCTCTTTACCATGGTGAGGGTAGGAACGTAGATCCTGGTTACCATGGTGAGGGTAGGAACGTAGATCCTCTTTACCATGGTGAGGGTAGGAACGTAGATCCTGGTTACCATGGTGAGGGTAGGAACGTAGATCCTGGTTACCATGGTGAGGGTAGGAATGTAGATCCTGGTTACCATGGTGAGGGTAGGAATGTAGACAGACTTGTAAATCCAGGGCTTTGCTTTTCGGCTCAGCTCTTTCTGTACCAGAACGGATCGATGCAGCGTCGTACTTATTTCTGATGCTGCACCGATCCATCTGTCGATCTCCCGCTCCATCCTTCCCCCACTCGTGAACAAGACCCCGTGATACTTAAACTCCTCCACTTGGGGCAGAACCCTTCCCAGAACTCTCGGATTTGGAGGTACTGATTCCCATCCCGGCCGCTTCACACCCGGCAGTAGAATCCAGTTTTAAATCTTAACTCTATCTTAAGGAGTTTGACCCAATCAGAACCAGCCAGTTTTGTGACGGGTAAGAAGATCCGTTTTTGCTCCACTGTTCTACCATCTCTTTGTCGTGGGTATGATGAGATCTCAGAAGAACGGACCAAAGAAAATCTGTGCACTCCTGTTTATGAGGATTGAGATTGGATCCTCACCCACCACTCGCTGTCCTCTTCCCCCTCCACCACAATCACCTCCCCCTCCGTAAAGGTCAGCTCGTCAGGATTATCAGCAGAACAGTTATAGATGGCCTTCACCCTCTGAGGCTTCTGCTTCTACACACAGGGAAACAAAGAAAAACTCAGACTCTGAACTGTGTGTGTGTGTGTGTGTGTGTGTGTGTACGTACAGAGAAGGTGCTCCTGGGTTTAGGTGCAGGAGGAGCTGAACTCTGAGGAGACTTTGATTGAAGACCTGCAAAACAAAGAATCCAGCTGTGAGATTTTTGGAGAAACTAAAGTTTCTTTCATTGTTTTTCACGTTTTTCTACAAACTATTCATAGTTTTAAAGAAAGAAAAACGGTTCCTACTTTTCAGACCTGCAGTCCCCCTGTGGAACCTGGTCTTCAGAAACCCCTGAACCTGTACGTGTTGCCAGTTAGGTAACATCACCTCATGACCTCATGACCCTCCTGCTGTGTGACCTCATGACCCTCCTGCTGTGTGACCTCATGACCTCATGACCCTCCTGCTGTGTGACCTCATGACCTCATGACCCTCCTGCTGTGTGACCTCATGACCCTCCTGCTGTGTCTCCGTACCCGTCTATAAGCTGCATGTGTCCACTCTGAAACATGAGATAGTTACGGTCCACAGAGAGAGTCTAAAAACCTTAGCTTTTCTTTCCAAACAGTGCCTGTGACGCTGCAGTAACACAGCAGGAATACAGTAGCACAGCACTAACAGAGCAGGTTAAAAAAAACATAGCGGTAAAAGTCACAGAGAGCCATCTTCATCTTCCTCCTGTACATTTAAATCTAAGACACCATGACGGTCCTCCTTTGAAATCCTACATTTTCTTTTTTGTGGTGATTGTTTTTGCTTTCAGTCCGATCTGCACGGTGGAAACACCTCGGTCATCTGCTCTGTGTGTTCACCAGTCTTCAAGAATGTTTTCTAGTTCGGGCCATCTGCTTTTAGTATCGTTTTCAGCGTCTCACCATCGATTCATTTATGCCATGTTTACGTGCAGCAGCTCTGTTTCCTTCTTTATCGACCTGATCGATCGCTTTTAATTTGAAAGCTGCTGCATTTCTTCTTGTATTTTCTACGATGAGAATCTGTTCACGCTCATTTTAATTATGGATAAAGTTACATTAAACTCACATCTTTCTTGACATATATATTCCACCCGTCTCACTCTGACCTTTTCTGCTCGAGCGCCCCCATGGCGGCCGTTAAAAAATGCATTACTTAGCCGTATCATTGCATAAGCCGCACGGTTGAAAGCGTGTGACAAAAACCAGACCCGGTGGAGAGAATGTCCCACATCTGGACAGGGAACACCTCAGGATCCTCCTGGGTGAGATGGAGGATGCAGCCAGGGTGAGAGAAGCCCGGCCTTCCCGTCTGAGGCCATTACCCCCGTGACCCGGCCTTGGATAAGGATTTGTCTCATCCAGGTTGGACGACTGTAATGTGCTCCCTGACCCCCGTCAGGTAACGTGGGTAACGTGGGTAGTCTACTGTTACCACGGTAACGTGTGTAGTCTAACTCCACGTCCTACTGTTACCACGGTAACGTGGGTAGTCTAACTCCACGTCCTACTGTTACCACGGTAACGTGGGTAGTCTAACTCCACATCCTACTGTTACCACGGTAACATGGGTAGTCTAACTCCACGTCCTACTGTTACCACGGTAACGTGGGTAGTCTAACTCTACGTCCTACTGTTACCACGGTAACGTGGGTAGTCTAACTCCACGTCCTACTGTTACCACGGTAACGTGGGTAGTCTAACTCCACGTCCTACTGTTACCACGGTAACGTGGGTAGTCTAACTCCACGTCCTACTGTTACCACGGTAACGTGGGTAGTCTAACTCCACGTCCTACTGTTACCACGGTAACGTGGGTAGTCTAACTCCACGTCCTACTGTTACCACGGTAACATGGGTAGTCTAACTCCACGTCCTACTGTTACCACGGTAACGTGGGTAGTCTAACTCCACGTCCTACTGTTACCACGGTAACGTGGGTAGTCTAACTCCACGTCCTACTGTTACCACGGTAACGTGGGTAGTCTAACTCCACGTCCTACTGTTACCACGGTAACGTGGGTAGTCTAACTCCACGTCCTACTGTTACCACGGTAACGTGGGTAGTCTAACTCCACGTCCTACTGTTACCACGGTAACGTGGGTAGTCTAACTCCACGTCCTACTGTTACCACGGTAACGTGGGTAGTCTAACTCCACGTCCTACTGTTACCACGGTAACGTGGGTAGTCTAACTCCACGTCCTACTGTTACCACGGTAACGTGGGTAGTCTACTGTTACCACGGTAACGTGGGTAGTCTAACTCTACGTCCTACTGTTACCACGGTAACGTGGGTAGTCTAACTCCACGTCCTACTGTTACCACGGTAACGTGGGTAGTCTAACTCCACGTCCTACTGTTACCACGGTAACGTGGGTAGTCTAACTCTACGTCCTACTGTTACCACGGTAACGTGGGTAGTCTAACTCCATGTCCTACTGTTACCACGGTAACGTGGGTAGTCTAACTCTACGTCCTACTGTTACCACGGTAACGTGGGTAGTCTAACTCCACGTCCTACTGTTACCACGGTAACGTGGGTAGTCTAACTCTACGTCCTACTCTTACCACGGTAACGTGGGTAGTCTAACTCCACGTCCTACTGTTACCACGGTAACGTGGGTAGTCTAACTCCACGTCCTACTGTTACCACGGTAACGTGGGTAGTCTAACTCCACGTCCTACTGTTACCACGGTAACGTGGGTAGTCTAACTCCACGTCCTACTGTTACCACGGTAACGTGGGTAGTCTAACTCCACGTCCTACTGTTACCACGGTAACGTGGGTAGTCTAACTCCACGTCCTACTGTTACCACGGTAACGTGGGTAGTCTAACTCCACGTCCTACTGTTACCACGGTAACGTGGGTAGTCTAACTCCACGTCCTACTGTTACCACGGTAACGTGGGTAGTCTAACTCCATGTCCTGTTGTTTCCACAGTAACGTGGGTAGTCTAACTCCATGTCGTACTGTTACCACGGTAACGTGGGTAGTCTAACTCCATGTCCTACTGTTACCACGGTAACGTGGGTAGTCTAACTCCACGTCCTACTGTTACCACGGTAACGTGGGTAGTCTAACTCCACAGATAAAAGTGTTCATTAGGTATGGTCCTACTAAGAATAGAATGATAGAAACACCAGGTTAATATTATCATAGGTTTTGTTTCTCCACTGGTTGATTAATTCATCAGATAATGTCACAACTGTAAAATAAAACCCCAAAACAACTGTTTGTATTCACTAGGTCGCTCATCTCGACAGAGTGAAGCTTTAGGGGAGGAAGAGTGGATTATGAGTTCTGAGCATGCTCAGAAGCGCTAGGTTGCTCATCTCGATGGGGTTAGTCACTCAATTCGTCAGGAATTGCGTCATGGGATGGAGTTTGGTTGCGTCATGCCGAGTCTCGCATCTCGACGGGGAGAGCAGCTGAGAAGGGAGGGGGGAGTGGATCCCGAGTTCTGGGCATGCTCAGAAGGCGCTCAGTCCCACATCTCGATGGGAGACCGGACTACACTGACCAATCAGGTGCATTTCATACGCCACGTCTGGTCCCCACCAGAAAGGAATGATTGGTTAAATAAAAAAGACCCCGCCCACCCCGATGCTGGGAGGTCAGACTGTTTCCATGAAGATAAAGAAACAGTGATGATCAGGATGAAACTCTCACTGTGTGTGAAGCTACCTGGTTTGGCTACAGATCCGGTCCTGACTGGAGGTCTCTGAGGAGGAGTTTTGGCTGACCTGAAACCAAAGGAGAAAAAACGGGGTCACACTCGGTGGGGTTTTCATCCTGGTTCAAGAAAATCTTCAGAAAGTCAAACTAAAAGGAAAATGTTAGAATTGATCAGGTATCTCATCCATACCCTGATTGATAAGTAAGTGTAAAAACAAGCAGTGTGGGCGTCACGGTGGCGCAGGGGGTAGCACAATGGCCGAACAGACAGCAGGTCGCGGGTTTGAGTCCTGGGTCGGGACGAGGTTTGGAACGCTGTTCCTTCTTTTTTTCTTTTCTTTGTGTTTGAGTTGGACTGTGAGCAGCCCCAAGGGGAATCTAACCAGGTTCTACCGGTCAAAAGACGGTAACTCTACCACTAAGCCAACGCCCCCTTGGACCAGGAACACTGTTCTTTCTGTGTGTAGTTTGTATGTTCTATCTGTGTATGTGTGGGTTTTCTCTGGTTTCCTTTAAAAACATACATGTTAGGTTGATTGGCCCTAATAATGACTGGTTGTGTATTTATGGCCCCACGACAGACTGGTGACCTGTTCATGGTGTACCCTGCCCCTCAATTCGCCCCCCCCCCCGGTCTTCCCCCTGTGGGACTATAAATGGTACCATTTGTTCTGCACACACTGCAGCATAACGCTGTGTCCTTATTAAAATACAAGAGAATTAAAAAGAAATATGGATGAATTTAAAACAAAGAAGAGCTTTATTAACTGTAACACTGAGCTCCCTGAGAGCGCCCCCGCCCTCATCCTCCCCCTCACCCGTCCCGTCCCCACACACACACTATTTGAGAACCACTGAAGCAGAGGAAGACAAACAAACTCTGTGGATGAAACCAAACGATGTAAAACAAATTAAATTATTAATGTAAGTCAGTCACCATCTTATCCCTTATGAGGTTGCAGGGGTGCCGGAGCCCATCCCAGCTGATT
The DNA here is from genome assembly GCA_902685375.1 of Neostethus bicornis. Classification (NCBI taxonomy): domain Eukaryota; kingdom Metazoa; phylum Chordata; class Actinopteri; order Atheriniformes; family Phallostethidae; genus Neostethus; species Neostethus bicornis. The sequence goes on from CACRXE010000008.1 coordinate 257,996, forward strand.
TAAGGCGAAGGGCAGGGTACATCCCGAATAGGGAGCCAGTCTGTCGAAAAGGGCCACACACATACAACCATCCACACACACACACTCATTCCTAGAGGCAATTTTGGCACCAGCCAATCAGCCTATTCAATTCAATTCAATTTTATTTTTTAGCCCAAAATCACAGAATGTCCGTCTCAATGGGTTCACAAGAAAAAGAGGAATGTATTAACACAAATACACAACAAGAAAAATAACTAACAAATGCTAACTAAACAAGACTAGCACATTAATGCACTTAGACTCTCCTTCTCGGTGAGGAAAAACTCCTAAAAAACCCATCAGTGGGGAAAAAATAAGAAACCTCATGGGGATCCACACGAAAGAGAGATCCCTCCCTGGGACGAGCAAACAATGTGTCAAAGATTATTGTTTAAATATTAGTTTAATCTAATCTACAGCTAAATATCTAAAGAAGTCAATAAATGTTCTTCATCCTGATGGAAACACTGGGGGACTCCTCAGCCCGGAGATGTCCAGAACGGGGATGAGTAGATGTTCTTCATCCTGATGGAAACACGGGAGACTCCTCAGCCCGGAGATGTCCAGTACGAGGATGAGTAGATGTTCTTCATCCTGATGGAAACACTGGGGGACTCCTCAGCCCGGAGATGTCCAGAACGAGGATGAGTAGATGTTCTTCATCCTGATGGAGACACTGGGGGACTCCTCAGCCCGGAGATGTCCAGAACGGGGATGAGTAGATGTTCTTCATCCTGATGGAAACACTGGGGGACTCCTCAGCCCGGAGATGTCCAGAACGAGGATGAGTAGATGTTCTTCATCCTGATGGAGACACTGGGGGACTCCTCAGCCCGGAGATGTCCAGAACGGGGATGAGTAGATGTTCTTCATCCTGATGGAAACAAGGGAGACTCCTCAGCCTGGAGATGTCCAGAACGGGGATGAGTAGATGTTCTTCATCCTGATGGAAACACGGGGGACTCCTCAGCCCGGAGATGTCCAGAACGGGGATGAGTAGATGTTCTTCATCCTGATGGAAACACGGGGGGCTCCTCAGCCCGGAGATGTCCAGAACGGGGATGAGTAGATGGAAGCCTAGCATGCATGTCTTTAAAGGGTGGGAGGAAACCCACGCTGACACAGGGAGAACATGCAAACTCCACACAGAAAGGACAGTGTTAATTATTAATGTAAAGAAGTTTAAATTAATATTTTAATTTGAATTGTTTCAAAATAAAAGCTTTAGTTGGATCCGCGTCGAGGAGTTCGTTTGTCTTCTAGGGGAGGCGATAGCTCAGTGGTTGAACGTTCGCTCTAGGACGGAAGTTCATGGGATCAAATCCCACTGAGCTCATGTCTCAGGTCCTTGGTGAAGACATCTAACCCCCCGTTTCTCCCACCATTGGCACCCTCGTGGCAGCCTGCTGCGGTGTAATGCAGCACACAGATTTTGAGGGATGAATAAAGTCCGTTTCTATTCTACTTTTTTTTCACTAAAAAAAGCATTGATACGTCCGCATGGTGGTGCAGCGGTTACCACGGTGACCTCACAGCTAGAAGGTCAGGAATTGCAGGGGTGGGACGCGGCTTGGAACACAGTCCTTTCCGTGTGTAGTTTGCATGTTCTTCCTGTGTATGTGTGGGTTTTCTCTGGTTTCCTCCAAAAACATACACGTTAGGTTGATTGGCTGCTAGGAATGAGTGTGTGTGTGTGTGGATGGTTGTCTGCGTGTGTGGCCCTGCAACAGACTGGTGACCTGTGTGGGGTGTATCCTGCCTCTCCTGAGATCACCCAGGATAGGCTCCGGCCCCCCTGCTACCTTCTTAAGGATAAACGTTTCAAAAGATAAAAATAAAAGTCTGACTAACCCTCCCTAACCCTGACCCTGCAGGATCCGGGTTGGCATCAGAACCAGGCTTACCCGCTGGGAGACTTTGGTCCTGGTGCTACTGGCAGTCGTTGACCTGGTGGGGGAGGGGGCGGAGCCTTCTTAAAGTCTCCTTTGATCTCCAACATACTGGCTCTCTTAATGGGAGGAGGAGGAGGGGCCGCTGGGAGAACTGGGAAGGAAACATCGGAATGAAAACAGGGAACCTGGAAAAATGGAACGGAAATCGGGGCGGGGCTCACCGTACGCTGAAGAGTTCCTCTCAGGGGTTAAAGGCATGGGGGGGTCAGACGAGGACCGCTGCCTCCCAACCACTTCCATTCCATCAGGACGGCTCGGACCTGGGGAGGGGTGGGGGGGTCAAAGATTTAGAATGTTTACTTAAAACCTGTAACACTCAGAGGATGCAGGGTTTGAAAAACGAACGGACGAACCAAACACTTTTAATGATTCCTCTTCACAACATGTTAGAGCAGAGGTGGGCAAACGCAGGTCACACTGAGTTCTAATATTTAACAAAGGGGGTGGATCAGGAGCAGATGGATGGCATGCTTTGATGACCTCACCTCATTGGAGAAAAAATACACATCTTAGGATGTGACGCTGTAAATGTGACACACTTTATGTGCTTTAAATTCCAATGAAATGAAGAAGAGGATTACAAGGATTTGTGTGTGTGTGTGTGTGTGTGTGTATGTATTTTTATATCTGTGCACACTGTTTATTTTGATAATAGACACACATTTTTATGGGTGCAGTGTTATTGTTTCTTTGGCGCCATCTAGTGACAAACATCAGAATCACAGAGAAATAAAACTTTAACAAGGTTTATTTATTGAATTTTTTCAAGTTTGGCGGCCGGATTAAAACGTTTAACGAGCCAAAAAAAACATGAGGGTAAAAAATCTTAAAAAGATAAAATAATTATTTCTGTGCCGTGAATGATGATGTCACAGCATCATCATCACCGAAAAATACTTTAAAAACACTATGAAAGGTTAAAGCTTATCACAAACAAACACACCTTTGTTTGGAACTCGGGGGGGAAGCGGGGGCGTCGGCCTCGGAGGCGGCAGGTTAGCGTCCATCACGGTGCCGTACGTGTCGTTGCTGATGCCGGCGGGGGCGATGGGCATCAGCGGCTTCAGTTTGTCCCGCGCTGCGATAACTGTGTCCCGAGCCAGAGCGGCCATGTTGGGTTGACCGGGGACGAAGCAGCTGACGGGGCGGTCCTTAGCGATGGGCTGCAGGGACGCAGGACACACCCACTTTACAACCCGAGTACACCCTCAGGGTTAACCACACCCACCTTGTCCTCCATCTCGTCCTCGCTCTCGTCCAGCGCTTCGTTCTGTAGACGCCACTCGTACTCCACGTGCACGTGCACGTTGAACTTCCCAGTTTGTGCCTGCGTCAGCTGAAGAACAAAGAAATATCCTTCAATTTAAAACCAAACACCGTGCTGTAGAAAGGTGTCTTCTGGAGAGTGTGTTCACTCCTCCTACACACTGTCCAGAAGACGGCTCCTCTATGGTGGATCACTCCTAAAAACAGCCTTCTCTATGGTGGATCACTCCTAAACAAACAGCCTTCTCTATGGTGGATCACTCCTAAACAAACAGCCTTCTCTATGGTGGATCACTCCTAAACAAACAGCCTTCTCTATGGTGGATCACTCCTAAACAAACAGCCTTCTCTATGGTGGATCACTCCTAAACAAACATCCTTCTCTATGGTGGATCACTCCTAAACAAACATCCTTCTCTATGGTGGATCACTCCTAAACAAACATCCTTCTCTATGGTGGATCACTCCTAAACAAACAGCCTTCTCTATGGTGGATCACTCCTAAACAAACAGCCTTCTCTATGGTGGATCACTCCTAAACAAACAGCCTTCTCTATGGTGGATCACTCCTAAACAAACAGCCTTCTCTATGGTGGATCACTCCTAAACAAACAGCCTTCTCTATGGTGGATCACTCCTAAACAAACATCCTTCTCTATGGTGGATCACTCCTAAACAAACATCCTTCTCTATGGTGGATCACTCCTAAACAAACATCCTTCTCTATGGTGGATCACTCCTAAACAAACAGCCTTCTCTATGGTGGATCACTCCTAAACAAACAGCCTTCTCTATGGTGGATCACTCCTAAACAAACAGCCTTCTCTATGGTGGATCACTCCTAAACAAACATCCTTCTCTATGGTGGATCACTCCTAAACAAACAGCCTTCTCTATGGTGGATCACTCCTAAAAACAGCCTTCTCTATGGTGGATCACTCCTAAAAACATCCTTCTCTATGGTGGATCACTCCTAAACAAACAGCCTTCTCTATGGTGGATCACTCCTAAACAAACATCCTTCTCTATGGTGGATCACTCCTAAAAACAGCCTTCTCTATGGTGGATCACTCCTAAAAACATCCTTCTCTATGGTGGATCACTCCTAAAAACAGCCTTCTCTATGGTGGATCACTCCTAAACAAACAGCCTTCTCTATGGTGAATCACTCCTAAACAAACATCCTTCTCTATGGTGGATCACTCCTAAACAAACAGCCTTCTCTATGGTGGATCACTCCTAAACAAACATCCTTCTCTATGGTGGATCACTCCTAAACAAACAGCCTTCTCTATGGTGGATCACTCCTAAACAAACAGCCTTCTCTATGGTGGATCACTCCTAAACAAACATCCTTCTCTATGGTGGATCACTCCTAAACAAACAGCCTTCTCTATGGTGGATCACTCCTAAACAAACAGCCTTCTCTATGGTGGATCACTCCTAAACAAACAGCCTTCTCTATGGTGGATCACTCCTAAACAAACAGCCTTCTCTATGGTGGATCACTCCTAAACAAACAGCCTTCTCTATGGTGGATCACTCCTAAACAAACAGCCTTCTCTATGGTGGATCACTCCTAAACAAACAGCCTTCTCTATGGTGGATCACTCCTAAACAAACAGCCTTCTCTATGGTGGATCACTCCTAAACAAACAGCCTTCTCTATGGTGGATCACTCCTAAACAAACAGCCTTCTCTATGGTGGATCACTCCTAAACAAACATCCTTCTCTATGGTGGATCACTCCTAAACAAACAGCCTTCTCTATGGTGGATCACTCCTAAACAAACATCCTTCTCTATGGTGGATCACTCCTAAACAAACATCCTTCTCTATGGTGGATCACTCCTAAACAAACAGCCTTCTCTATGGTGGATCACTCCTAAACAAACAGCCTTCTCTATGGTGGATCACTCCTAAACAAACAGCCTTCTCTATGGTGGATCACTCCTAAACAAACATCCTTCTCTATGGTGGATCACTCCTAAACAAACATCCTTCTCTATGGTGGATCACTCCTAAACAAACATCCTTCTCTATGGTGGATCACTCCTAAACAAACATCCTTCTCTATGGTGGATCACTCCTAAACAAACAGCCTTCTCTATGGTGGATCACTCCTAAACAAACAGCCTTCTCTATGGTGGATCACTCCTAAACAAACAGCCTTCTCTATGGTGGATCACTCCTAAACAAACATCCTTCTCTATGGTGGATCACTCCTAAACAAACATCCTTCTCTATGGTGGATCACTCCTAAACAAACATCCTTCTCTATGGTGGATCACTCCTAAACAAACATCCTTCTCTATGGTGGATCACTCCTAAAAACAGCCTTCTCTATGGTGGATCACTCCTAAACAAACCAGCCTTCTCTATGGTGGATCACTCCTAAACAAACATCCTTCTCTATGGTGGATCACTCCTAAACAAACAGCCTTCTCTATGGTGGATCACTCCTAAACAAACATCCTTCTCTATGGTGGATCACTCCTAAACAAACATCCTTCTCTATGGTGGATCACTCCTAAACAAACATCCTTCTCTATGGTGGATCACTCCTAAACAAACATCCTTCTCTATGGTGGATCACTCCTAAAAACAGCCTTCTCTATGGTGGATCACTCCTAAACAAACAGCCTTCTCTATGGTGGATCACTCCTAAACAAACAGCCTTCTCTATGGTGGATCACTCCTAAACAAACATCCTTCTCTATGGTGGATCACTCCTAAACAAACATCCTTCTCTATGGTGGATCACTCCTAAACAAACATCCTTCTCTATGGTGGATCACTCCTAAACAAACATCCTTCTCTATGGTGGATCACTCCTAAACAAACATCCTTCTCTATGGTGGATCACTCCTAAACAAACATCCTTCTCTATGGTGGATCACTCCTAAACAAACAGCCTTCTCTATGGTGGATCACTCCTAAACAAACATCCTTCTCTATGGTGGATCACTCCTAAACAAACAGCCTTCTCTATGGTGGATCACTCCTAAACAAACATCCTTCTCTATGGTGGATCACTCCTAAACAAACATCCTTCTCTATGGTGGATCACTCCTAAACAAACATCCTTCTCTATGGTGGATCACTCCTAAACAAACAAGCCTTCTCTATGGTGGATCACTCCTAAACAAACAGCCTTCTCTATGGTGGATCACTCCTAAACAAACAGCCTTCTCTATGGTGGATCACTCCTAAACAAACAGCCTTCTCTATGGTGGATCACTCCTAAACAAACATCCTTGTCTATGGTGGATCACTCCTAAACAAACAGCCTTCTCTATGGTGGATCACTCCTAAACAAACAGCCTTCTCTATGGTGGATCACTCCTAAACAAACAGCCTTCTCTATGGTGGATCACTCCTAAACAAACATCCTTCTCTATGGTGGATCACTCCTAAACAAACAGCCTTCTCTATGGTGGATCACTCCTAAACAAACATCCTTCTCTATGGTGGATCACTCCTAAACAAACAGCCTTCTCTATGGTGGATCACTCCTAAACAAACATCCTTCTCTATGGTGGATCACTCCTAAACAAACATCCTTCTCTATGGTGGATCACTCCTAAACAAACAGCCTTCTCTATGGTGGATCACTCCTAAACAAACATCCTTCTCTATGGTGGATCACTCCTAAACAAACAGCCTTCTCTATGGTGGATCACTCCTAAACAAACAGCCTTCTCTATGGTGGATCACTCCTAAACAAACATCCTTCTCTATGGTGGATCACTCCTAAACAAACATCCTTCTCTATGGTGGATCACTCCTAAACAAACATCCTTCTCTATGGTGGATCACTCCTAAACAAACATCCTTCTCTATGGTGGATCACTCCTAAACAAACATCCTTCTCTATGGTGGATCACTCCTAAAAACAGCCTTCTCTATGGTGGATCACTCCTAAACAAACATCCTTCTCTATGGTGGATCACTCCTAAACAAACATCCTTCTCTATGGTGGATCACTCCTAAACAAACATCCTTCTCTATGGTGGATCACTCCTAAACAAACATCCTTCTCTATGGTGGATCACTCCTAAACAAACAGCCTTCTCTATGGTGGATCACTCCTAAACAAACAGCCTTCTCTATGGTGGATCACTCCTAAACAAACAGCCTTCTCTATGGTGGATCACTCCTAAACAAACAGCCTTCTCTATGGTGGATCACTCCTAAACAAACATCCTTCTCTATGGTGGATCACTCCTAAACAAACATCCTTCTCTATGGTGGATCACTCCTAAACAAACATCCTTCTCTATGGTGGATCACTCCTAAACAAACAGCCTTCTCTATGGTGGATCACTCCTAAACAAACATCCTTCTCTATGGTGGATCACTCCTAAACAAACAGCCTTCTCTATGGTGGATCACTCCTAAACAAACATCCTTCTCTATGGTGGATCACTCCTAAAAACATCCTTCTCTATGGTGGATCACTCCTAAACAAACAGCCTTCTCTATGGTGGATCACTCCTAAACAAACATCCTTCTCTATGGTGGATCACTCCTAAACAAACATCCTTCTCTATGGTGGATCACTCCTAAACAAACAGCCTTCTCTATGGTGGATCACTCCTAAACAAACATCCTTCTCTATGGTGGATCACTCCTAAACAAACAGCCTTCTCTATGGTGGATCACTCCTAAACAAACAGCCTTCTCTATGGTGGATCACTCCTAAACAAACATCCTTCTCTATGGTGGATCACTCCTAAACAAACAGCCTTCTCTATGGTGGATCACTCCTAAACAAACAGCCTTCTCTATGGTGGATCACTCCTAAACAAACAGCCTTCTCTATGGTGGATCACTCCTAAACAAACAGCCTTCTCTATGGTGGATCACTCCTAAACAAACAGCCTTCTCTATGGTGGATCACTCCTAAACAAACATCCTTCTCTATGGTGGATCACTCCTAAACAAACATCCTTCTCTATGGTGGATCACTCCTAAACAAACAGCCTTCTCTATGGTGGATCACTCCTAAACAAACATCCTTCTCTATGGTGGATCACTCCTAAACAAACAGCCTTCTCTATGGTGGATCACTCCTAAACAAACATCCTTGTCTATGGTGGATCACTCCTAAACAAACAGCCTTCTCTATGGTGGATCACTCCTAAACAAACAGCCTTCTCTATGGTGGATCACTCCTAAACAAACAGCCTTCTCTATGGTGGATCACTCCTAAACAAACAGCCTTCTCTATGGTGGATCACTCCTAAACAAACAGCCTTCTCTATGGTGGATCACTCCTAAACAAACAGCCTTCTCTATGGTGGATCACTCCTAAACAAACATCCTTCTCTATGGTGGATCACTCCTAAACAAACAGCCTTCTCTATGGTGGATCACTCCTAAACAAACAGCCTTCTCTATGGTGGATCACTCCTAAACAAACAGCCTTCTCTATGGTGGATCACTCCTAAACAAACAGCCTTCTCTATGGTGGATCACTCCTAAACAAACATCCTTCTCTATGGTGGATCACTCCTAAACAAACATCCTTCTCTATGGTGGATCACTCCTAAACAAACATCCTTCTCTATGGTGGATCACTCCTAAACAAACATCCTTCTCTATGGTGGATCACTCCTAAACAAACATCCTTCTCTATGGTGGATCACTCCTAAACAAACATCCTTCTCTATGGTGGATCACTCCTAAACAAACATCCTTCTCTATGGTGGATCACTCCTAAACAAACAGCCTTCTCTATGGTGGATCACTCCTAAACAAACATCCTTCTCTATGGTGGATCACTCCTAAACAAACATCCTTCTCTATGGTGGATCACTCCTAAACAAACAGCCTTCTCTATGGTGGATCACTCCTAAACAAACAGCCTTCTCTATGGTGGATCACTCCTAAACAAACATCCTTCTCTATGGTGGATCACTCCTAAACAAACATCCTTCTCTATGGTGGATCACTCCTAAACAAACATCCTTCTCTATGGTGGATCACTCCTAAACAAACATCCTTCTCTATGGTGGATCACTCCTAAACAAACATCCTTCTCTATGGTGGATCACTCCTAAACAAACAGCCTTCTCTATGGTGGATCACTCCTAAACAAACAGCCTTCTCTATGGTGGATCACTCCTAAAAAACATCCTTCTCTATGGTGGATCACTCCTAAACAAACAGCCTTCTCTATGGTGGATCACTCCTAAACAAACAGCCTTCTCTATGGTGGATCACTCCTAAACAAACAGCCTTCTCTATGGTGGATCACTCCTAAACAAACATCCTTCTCTATGGTGGATCACTCCTAAACAAACAGCCTTCTCTATGGTGGATCACTCCTAAACAAACAGCCTTCTCTATGGTGGATCACTCCTAAACAAACATCCTTGTCTATGGTGGATCACTCCTAAACAAACAGCCTTCTCTATGGTGGATCACTCCTAAACAAACATCCTTCTCTATGGTGGATCACTCCTAAACAAACATCCTTCTCTATGGTGGATCACTCCTAAACAAACATCCTTCTCTATGGTGGATCACTCCTAAAAACAGCCTTCTCTATGGTGGATCACTCCTAAACAAACATCCTTCTCTATGGTGGATCACTCCTAAACAAACATCCTTCTCTATGGTGGATCACTCCTAAACAAACATCCTTCTCTATGGTGGATCACTCCTAAACAAACATCCTTCTCTATGGTGGATCACTCCTAAACAAACAGCCTTCTCTATGGTGGATCACTCCTAAACAAACAGCCTTCTCTATGGTGGATCACTCCTAAACAAACATCCTTCTCTATGGTGGATCACTCCTAAACAAACATCCTTCTCTATGGTGGATCACTCCTAAACAAACAGCCTTCTCTATGGTGGATCACTCCTAAACAAACAGCCTTCTCTATGGTGGATCACTCCTAAACAAACAGCCTTCTCTATGGTGGATCACTCCTAAACAAACAGCCTTCTCTATGGTGGATCACTCCTAAACAAACATCCTTCTCTATGGTGGATCACTCCTAAACAAACATCCTTCTCTATGGTGGATCACTCCTAAACAAACAGCCTTCTCTATGGTGGATCACTCCTAAACAAACAGCCTTCTCTATGGTGGATCACTCCTAAACAAACATCCTTCTCTATGGTGGATCACTCCTAAACAAACAGCCTTCTCTATGGTGGATCACTCCTAAACAAACATCCTTCTCTATGGTGGATCACTCCTAAACAAACAGCCTTCTCTATGGTGGATCACTCCTAAACAAACAGCCTTCTCTATGGTGGATCACTCCTAAACAAACATCCTTCTCTATGGTGGATCACTCCTAAACAAACATCCTTCTCTATGGTGGATCACTCCTAAACAAACAGCCTTCTCTATGGTGGATCACTCCTAAACAAACAGCCTTCTCTATGGTGGATCACTCCTAAACAAACATCCTTCTCTATGGTGGATCACTCCTAAACAAACATCCTTCTCTATGGTGGATCACTCCTAAACAAACATCCTTCTCTATGGTGGATCACTCCTAAACAAACATCCTTCTCTATGGTGGATCACTCCTAAACAAACAGCCTTCTCTATGGTGGATCACTCCTAAACAAACAGCCTTCTCTATGGTGGATCACTCCTAAACAAACATCCTTCTCTATGGTGGATCACTCCTAAACAAACAGCCTTCTCTATGGTGGATCACTCCTAAACAAACATCCTTCTCTATGGTGGATCACTCCTAAACAAACAGCCTTCTCTATGGTGGATCACTCCTAAACAAACAGCCTTCTCTATGGTGGATCACTCCTAAACAAACAGCCTTCTCTATGGTGGATCACTCCTAAACAAACAGCCTTCTCTATGGTGGATCACTCCTAAACAAACAGCCTTCTCTATGGTGGATCACTCCTAAACAAACATCCTTCTCTATGGTGGATCACTCCTAAACAAACATCCTTCTCTATGGTGGATCACTCCTAAACAAACAGCCTTCTCTATGGTGGATCCCTCCTAAACAAACCAGCCTTCTCTATGGTGGATCACTCCTAAACAAACCAGCCTTCTCTATGGTGGATCACTCCTAAACAAACAGCCTTCTCTATGGTGGATCACTCCTAAACAAACATCCTTCTCTATGGTGGATCACTCCTAAACAAACAGCCTTCTCTATGGTGGATCACTCCTAAACAAACATCCTTCTCTATGGTGGATCACTCCTAAACAAACAGCCTTCTCTATGGTGGATCACTCCTAAACAAACATCCTTCTCTATGGTGGATCACTCCTAAACAAACAGCCTTCTCTATGGTGGATCACTCCTAAACAAACAGCCTTCTCTATGGTGGATCACTCCTAAACAAACATCCTTCTCTATGGTGGATCACTCCTAAACAAACAGCCTTCTCTATGGTGGATCACTCCTAAACAAACAGCCTTCTCTATGGTGGATCACTCCTAAACAAACATCCTTCTCTATGGTGGATCACTCCTAAAAACAGCCTTCTCTATGGTGGATCACTCCTAAACAAACATCCTTCTCTATGGTGGATCACTCCTAAACAAACATCCTTCTCTATGGTGGATCACTCCTAAACAAACCAGCCTTCTCTATGGTGGATCACTCCTAAACAAACATCCTTCTCTATGGTGGATCACTCCTAAACAAACATCCTTCTTTATGGTGGATCACTCCTAAACAAACAGCCTTCTCTATGGTGGATCACTCCTAAACAAACATCCTTCTCTATGGTGGATCACTCCTAAACAAACAGCCTTCTCTATGGTGGATCACTCCTAAACAAACATCCTTCTCTATGGTGGATCACTCCTAAACAAACATCCTTCTCTATGGTGGATCACTCCTAAACAAACATCCTTCTCTATGGTGGATCACTCCTAAACAAACAAGCCTTCTCTATGGTGGATCACTCCTAAACAAACATCCTTCTCTATGGTGGATCACTCCTAAACAAACAGCCTTCTCTATGGTGGATCACTCCTAAACAAACAGCCTTCTCTATGGTGGATCACTCCTAAACAAACAGCCTTCTCTATGGTGGATCACTCCTAAACAAACAAGCCTTCTCTATGGTGGATCACTCCTAAACAAACAGCCTTCTCTATGGTGGATCACTCCTAAACAAACATCCTTCTCTATGGTGGATCACTCCTAAACAAACAGCCTTCTCTATGGTGGATCACTCCTAAACAAACATCCTTCTCTATGGTGGATCACTCCTAAACAAACATCCTTCTCTATGGTGGATCACTCCTAAACAAACAGCCTTCTCTATGGTGGATCACTCCTAAACAAACATCCTTCTCTATGGTGGATCACTCCTAAACAAACAGCCTTCTCTATGGTGGATCACTCCTAAACAAACAGCCTTCTCTATGGTGGATCACTCCTAAACAAACATCCTTCTCTATGGTGGATCACTCCTAAACAAACATCCTTCTCTATGGTGGATCACTCCTAAACAAACATCCTTCTCTATGGTGGATCACTCCTAAACAAACAGCCTTCTCTATGGTGGATCACTCCTAAACAAACAGCCTTCTCTATGGTGGATCACTCCTAAACAAACAGCCTTCTCTATGGTGGATCACTCCTAAACAAACATCCTTCTCTATGGTGGATCACTCCTAAACAAACAGCCTTCTCTATGGTGGATCACTCCTAAACAAACAGCCTTCTCTATGGTGGATCACTCCTAAACAAACAGCCTTCTCTATGGTGGATCACTCCTAAACAAACAGCCTTCTCTATGGTGGATCACTCCTAAACAAACAGCCTTCTCTATGGTGGATCACTCCTAAACAAACATCCTTCTCTATGGTGGATCACTCCTAAACAAACATCCTTCTCTATGGTGGATCACTCCTAAACAAACATCCTTCTCTATGGTGGATCACTCCTAAACAAACATCCTTCTCTATGGTGGATCACTCCTAAACAAACAAGCCTTCTCTATGGTGGATCACTCCTAAACAAACATCCTTCTCTATGGTGGATCACTCCTAAACAAACAGCCTTCTCTATGGTGGATCACTCCTAAACAAACAGCCTTCTCTATGGTGGATCACTCCTAAACAAACAGCCTTCTCTATGGTGGATCACTCCTAAACAAACAAGCCTTCTCTATGGTGGATCACTCCTAAACAAACAGCCTTCTCTATGGTGGATCACTCCTAAACAAACATCCTTCTCTATGGTGGATCACTCCTAAACAAACAGCCTTCTCTATGGTGGATCACTCCTAAACAAACATCCTTCTCTATGGTGGATCACTCCTAAACAAACATCCTTCTCTATGGTGGATCACTCCTAAACAAACAGCCTTCTCTATGGTGGATCACTCCTAAACAAACAGCCTTCTCTATGGTGGATCACTCCTAAACAAACAGCCTTCTCTATGGTGGATCACTCCTAAACAAACAGCCTTCTCTATGGTGGATCACTCCTAAACAAACATCCTTCTCTATGGTGGATCACTCCTAAACAAACATCCTTCTCTATGGTGGATCACTCCTAAACAAACATCCTTCTCTATGGTGGATCACTCCTAAACAAACAGCCTTCTCTATGGTGGATCACTCCTAAACAAACAGCCTTCTCTATGGTGGATCACTCCTAAACAAACAGCCTTCTCTATGGTGGATCACTCCTAAACAAACAGCCTTCTCTATGGTGGATCACTCCTAAACAAACAGCCTTCTCTATGGTGGATCACTCCTAAACAAACATCCTTCTCTATGGTGGATCACTCCTAAACAAACAGCCTTCTCTATGGTGGATCACTCCTAAACAAACAGCCTTCTCTATGGTGGATCACTCCTAAACAAACAGCCTTCTCTATGGTGGATCACTCCTAAACAAACATCCTTCTCTATGGTGGATCACTCCTAAACAAACAGCCTTCTCTATGGTGGATCACTCCTAAACAAACAGCCTTCTCTATGGTGGATCACTCCTAAACAAACATCCTTCTCTATGGTGGATCACTCCTAAACAAACATCCTTCTCTATGGTGGATCACTCCTAAACAAACATCCTTCTCTATGGTGGATCACTCCTAAACAAACATCCTTCTCTATGGTGGATCACTCCTAAACAAACAGCCTTCTCTATGGTGGATCACTCCTAAACAAACATCCTTCTCTATGGTGGATCACTCCTAAACAAACAGCCTTCTCTATGGTGGATCACTCCTAAACAAACAGCCTTCTCTATGGTGGATCACTCCTAAACAAACAGCCTTCTCTATGGTGGATCACTCCTAAACAAACAGCCTTCTCTATAGTGGATCACTCCTAAACAAACATCCTTCTCTATGGTGGATCACTCCTAAACAAACATCCTTCTCTATGGTGGATCACTCCTAAAAAAACAGCCTTCTCTATGGTGGATCACTCCTAAACAAACAGCCTTCTCTATGGTGGATCACTCCTAAACAAACAGCCTTCTCTATGGTGGATCACTCCTAAACAAACAGCCTTCTCTATGGTGGATCACTCCTAAACAAACATCCTTCTCTATGGTGGATCACTCCTAAACAAACAGCCTTCTCTATGGTGGATCACTCCTAAACAAACAGCCTTCTCTATGGTGGATCACTCCTAAACAAACAGCCTTCTCTATGGTGGATCACTCCTAAACAAACATCCTTCTCTATGGTGGATCACTCCTAAACAAACAGCCTTCTCTATGGTGGATCACTCCTAAACAAACAGCCTTCTCTATGGTGGATCACTCCTAAACAAACAGCCTTCTCTATGGTGGATCACTCCTAAACAAACAGCCTTCTCTATGGTGGATCACTCCTAAACAAACAGCCTTCTCTATGGTGGATCACTCCTAAACAAACAGCCTTCTCTATGGTGGATCACTCCTAAACAAACAGCCTTCTCTATGGTGGATCACTCCTAAACAAACAGCCTTCTCTATGGTGGATCACTCCTAAACAAACAGCCTTCTCTATGGTGGATCACTCCTAAACAAACATCCTTCTCTATGGTGGATCACTCCTAAACAAACATCCTTCTCTATGGTGGATCACTCCTAAACAAACAGCCTTCTCTATGGTGGATCACTCCTAAACAAACATCCTTCTCTATGGTGGATCACTCCTAAACAAACATCCTTCTCTATGGTGGATCACTCCTAAACAAACAGCCTTCTCTATGGTGGATCACTCCTAAACAAACATCCTTCTCTATGGTGGATCACTCCTAAACAAACATCCTTCTCTATGGTGGATCACTCCTAAACAAACAGCCTTCTCTATGGTGGATCACTCCTAAACAAACAGCCTTCTCTATGGTGGATCACTCCTAAACAAACAGCCTTCTCTATGGTGGATCACTCCTAAACAAACAGCCTTCTCTATGATGGATCACTCCTAAACAAACAGCCTTCTCTATGGTGGATCACTCCTAAACAAACAGCCTTCTCTATGGTGGATCACTCCTAAACAAACAGCCTTCTCTATGGTGGATCACTCCTAAACAAACAGCCTTCTCTATGGTGGATCACTCCTAAACAAACATCCTTCTCTATGGTGGATCACTCCTAAACAAACATCCTTCTCTATGGTGGATCACTCCTAAACAAACATCCTTCTCTATGGTGGATCACTCCTAAACAAACATCCTTCTCTATGGTGGATCACTCCTAAACAAACATCCTTCTCTATGGTGGATCACTCCTAAACAAACAGCCTTCTCTATGGTGGATCACTCCTAAAAACAGCCTTCTCTATGGTGGATCACTCCTAAACAAACAGCCTTCTCTATGGTGGATCACTCCTAAACAAACAGCCTTCTCTATGGTGGATCACTCCTAAACAAACAGCCTTCTCTATGGTGGATCACTCCTAAACAAACAGCCTTCTCTATGGTGGATCACTCCTAAACAAACAGCCTTCTCTATGTTGGATCACTCCTAAACAAACAGCCTTCTCTATGGTGGATCACTCCTAAACAAACATCCTTCTCTATGGTGGATCACTCCTAAACAAACATCCTTCTCTATGGTGGATCACTCCTAAACAAACATCCTTCTCTATGGTGGATCACTCCTAAACAAACAGCCTTCTCTATGGTGGATCACTCCTAAACAAACATCCTTCTCTATGGTGGATCACTCCTAAACAAACATCCTTCTCTATGGTGGATCACTCCTAAACAAACATCCTTCTCTATGGTGGATCACTCCTAAACAAACAGCCTTCTCTATGGTGGATCACTCCTAAACAAACATCCTTCTCTATGGTGGATCACTCCTAAACAAACAGCCTTCTCTATGGTGGATCACTCCTAAACAAACATCCTTCTCTATGGTGGATCACTCCTAAACAAACATCCTTCTCTATGGTGGATCACTCCTAAACAAACAGCCTTCTCTATGGTGGATCACTCCTAAACAAACAGCCTTCTCTATGGTGGATCACTCCTAAACAAACATCCTTCTCTATGGTGGATCACTCCTAAACAAACATCCTTCTCTATGGTGGATCACTCCTAAACAAACATCCTTCTCTATGGTGGATCACTCCTAAACAAACATCCTTCTCTATGGTGGATCACTCCTAAACAAACATCCTTCTCTATGGTGGATCACTCCTAAACAAACAGCCTTCTCTATGGTGGATCACTCCTAAACAAACAGCCTTCTCTATGGTGGATCACTCCTAAACAAACAGCCTTCTCTATGGTGGATCACTCCTAAACAAACAGCCTTCTCTATGGTGGATCACTCCTAAACAAACATCCTTCTCTATGGTGGATCACTCCTAAACAAACATCCTTCTCTATGGTGGATCACTCCTAAACAAACAGCCTTCTCTATGGTGGATCACTCCTAAACAAACATCCTTCTCTATGGTGGATCACTCCTAAACAAACAGCCTTCTCTATGGTGGATCACTCCTAAACAAACATCCTTCTCTATGGTGGATCACTCCTAAACAAACAGCCTTCTCTATGGTGGATCACTCCTAAACAAACAGCCTTCTCTATGGTGGATCACTCCTAAACAAACATCCTTCTCTATGGTGGATCACTCCTAAACAAACAGCCTTCTCTATGGTGGATCACTCCTAAACAAACATCCTTCTCTATGGTGGATCACTCCTAAACAAACATCCTTCTCTATGGTGGATCACTCCTAAACAAACATCCTTCTCTATGGTGGATCACTCCTAAACAAACAGCCTTCTCTATGGTGGATCACTCCTAAACAAACAGCCTTCTCTATGGTGGATCACTCCTAAAAACAGCCTTCTCTATGGTGGATCACTCCTAAACAAACAGCCTTCTCTATGGTGGATCACTCCTAAACAAACAGCTTTCTCTATGGTGGATCACTCCTAAACAAACATCCTTCTCTATGGTGGATCACTCCTAAACAAACAGCCTTCTCTATGGTGGATCACTCCTAAACAAACAGCCTTCTCTATGGTGGATCACTCCTAAACAAACATCCTTCTCTATGGTGGATCACTCCTAAACAAACATCCTTCTCTATGGTGGATCACTCCTAAACAAACAGCCTTCTCTATGGTGGATCACTCCTAAACAAACATCCTTCTCTATGGTGGATCACTCCTAAACAAACATCCTTCTCTATGGTGGATCACTCCTAAACAAACAGCCTTCTTTATGGTGGATCACTCCTAAACAAACATCCTTCTCTATGGTGGATCACTCCTAAACAAACATCCTTCTCTATGGTGGATCACTCCTAAACAAACATCCTTCTCTATGGTGGATCACTCCTAAACAAACAGCCTTCTCTATGGTGGATCACTCCTAAACAAAAAGCCTTCTCTATGGTGGATCACTCCTAAACAAACAGCCTTCTCTATGGTGGATCACTCCTAAACAAACATCCTTCTCTATGGTGGATCACTCCTAAACAAACAGCCTTCTCTATGGTGGATCACTCCTAAACAAACAGCCTTCTCTATGGTGGATCACTCCTAAACAAACATCCTTCTCTATGGTGGATCACTCCTAAACAAACATCCTTCTCTATGGTGGATCACTCCTAAACAAACATCCTTCTCTATGGTGGATCACTCCTAAACAAACAGCCTTCTCTATGGTGGATCACTCCTAAACAAACAGCCTTCTCTATGGTGGATCACTCCTAAACAAACATCCTTCTCTATGGTGGATCACTCCTAAACAAACATCCTTCTCTATGGTGGATCACTCCTAAACAAACAGCCTTCTCTATGGTGGATCACTCCTAAACAAACAGCCTTCTCTATGGTGGATCACTCCTAAACAAACAGCCTTCTCTATGGTGGATCACTCCTAAACAAACATCCTTCTCTATGGTGGATCACTCCTAAACAAACATCCTTCTCTATGGTGGATCACTCCTAAACAAACATCCTTCTCTATGGTGGATCACTCCTAAACAAACATCCTTCTCTATGGTGGATCACTCCTAAACA
This sequence comes from Neostethus bicornis, assembly GCA_902685375.1. Taxonomy (NCBI): domain Eukaryota; kingdom Metazoa; phylum Chordata; class Actinopteri; order Atheriniformes; family Phallostethidae; genus Neostethus; species Neostethus bicornis. The sequence continues at coordinate 276,685 of CACRXE010000008.1, forward strand.
AACAGCCTTCTCTATGGTGGATCACTCCTAAACAAACAGCCTTCTCTATGGTGGATCACTCCTAAACAAACAGCCTTCTCTATGGTGGATCACTCCTAAACAAACAGCCTTCTCTATGGTGGATCACTCCTAAACAAACAGCCTTCTCTATGGTGGATCACTCCTAAACAAACAGCCTTCTCTATGGTGGATCACTCCTAAACAAACAGCCTTCTCTATGGTGGATCACTCCTAAACAAACAGCCTTCTCTATGGTGGATCACTCCTAAACAAACAGCCTTCTCTATGGTGGATCACTCCTAAACAAACAGCCTTCTCTATGGTGGATCACTCCTAAACAAACAGCCTTCTCTATGGTGGATCACTCCTAAACAAACAGCCTTCTCTATGGTGGATCACTCCTAAACAAACAGCCTTCTCTATGGTGGATCACTCCTAAACAAACAGCCTTCTCTATGGTGGATCACTCCTAAACAAACAGCCTTCTCTATGGTGGATCACTCCTAAACAAACAGCCTTCTCTATGGTGGATCACTCCTAAACAAACAGCCTTCTCTATGGTGGATCACTCCTAAACAAACAGCCTTCTCTATGGTGGATCACTCCTAAACAAACAGCCTTCTCTATGGTGGATCACTCCTAAACAAACAGCCTTCTCTATGGTGGATCACTCCTAAACAAACATCCTTCTCTATGGTGGATCACTCCTAAACAAACAGCCTTCTCTATGGTGGATCACTCCTAAACAAACAGCCTTCTCTATGGTGGATCACTCCTAAACAAACAGCCTTCTCTATGGTGGATCACTCCTAAACAAACATCCTTCTCTATGGTGGATCACTCCTAAACAAACATCCTTCTCTATGGTGGATCACTCCTAAACAAACAGCCTTCTCTATGGTGGATCACTCCTAAACAAACAGCCTTCTCTATGGTGGATCACTCCTAAACAAACAGCCTTCTCTATGGTGGATCACTCCTAAACAAACAGCCTTCTCTATGGTGGATCACTCCTAAACAAACATCCTTCTCTATGGTGGATCACTCCTAAACAAACAGCCTTCTCTATGGTGGATCACTCCTAAACAAACAGCCTTCTCTATGGTGGATCACTCCTAAACAAACAGCCTTCTCTATGGTGGATCACTCCTAAACAAACAGCCTTCTCTATGGTGGATCACTCCTAAACAAACAGCCTTCTCTATGGTGGATCACTCCTAAACAAACAGCCTTCTCTATGGTGGATCACTCCTAAACAAACATCCTTCTCTATGGTGGATCACTCCTAAACAAACATCCTTCTCTATGGTGGATCACTCCTAAACAAACATCCTTCTCTATGGTGGATCACTCCTAAACAAACAGCCTTCTCTATGGTGGATCACTCCTAAACAAACATCCTTCTCTATGGTGGATCACTCCTAAACAAACAGCCTTCTCTATGGTGGATCACTCCTAAACAAACATCCTTCTCTATGGTGGATCACTCCTAAACAAACAGCCTTCTCTATGGTGGATCACTCCTAAACAAACAGCCTTCTCTATGGTGGATCACTCCTAAACAAACAGCCTTCTCTATGGTGGATCACTCCTAAACAAACAGCCTTCTCTATGGTGGATCACTCCTAAACAAACATCCTTCTCTATGGTGGATCACTCCTAAACAAACATCCTTCTCTATGGTGGATCACTCCTAAACAAACATCCTTCTCTATGGTGGATCACTCCTAAACAAACATCCTTCTCTATGGTGGATCACTCCTAAACAAACAGCCTTCTCTATGGTGGATCACTCCTAAACAAACATCCTTCTCTATGGTGGATCACTCCTAAACAAACATCCTTCTCTATGGTGGATCACTCCTAAACAAACAGCCTTCTCTATGGTGGATCACTCCTAAACAAACAGCCTTCTCTATGGTGGATCACTCCTAAACAAACAGCCTTCTCTATGGTGGATCACTCCTAAACAAACATCCTTCTCTATGGTGGATCACTCCTAAACAAACAGCCTTCTCTATGGTGGATCACTCCTAAACAAACATCCTTCTCTATGGTGGATCACTCCTAAACAAACATCCTTCTCTATGGTGGATCACTCCTAAACAAACATCCTTCTCTATGGTGGATCACTCCTAAACAAACAGCCTTCTCTATGGTGGATCACTCCTAAACAAACAGCCTTCTCTATGGTGGATCACTCCTAAACAAACATCCTTCTCTATGGTGGATCACTCCTAAACAAACATCCTTCTCTATGGTGGATCACTCCTAAACAAACAGCCTTCTCTATGGTGGATCACTCCTAAACAAACAGCCTTCTCTATGGTGGATCACTCCTAAACAAACAGCCTTCTCTATGGTGGATCACTCCTAAACAAACAGCCTTCTCTATGGTGGATCACTCCTAAACAAACAGCCTTCTCTATGGTGGATCACTCCTAAACAAACAGCCTTCTCTATGGTGGATCACTCCTAAACAAACAGCCTTCTCTATGGTGGATCACTCCTAAACAAACATCCTTCTCTATGGTGGATCACTCCTAAACAAACAGCCTTCTCTATGGTGGATCACTCCTAAACAAACAGCCTTCTCTATGGTGGATCACTCCTAAACAAACAGCCTTCTCTATGGTGGATCACTCCTAAACAAACAGCCTTCTCTATGGTGGATCACTCCTAAACAAACAGCCTTCTCTATGGTGGATCACTCCTAAACAAACAGCCTTCTCTATGGTGGATCACTCCTAAACAAACAGCCTTCTTTATGGTGGATCACTCCTAAACAAACAGCCTTCTCTATGGTGGATCACTCCTAAACAAACAGCCTTCTCTATGGTGGATCACTCCTAAACAAACATCCTTCTCTATGGTGGATCACTCCTAAACAAACAGCTTTCTCTATGGTGGATCACTCCTAAACAAACATCCTTCTCTATGGTGGATCACTCCTAAACAAACAGCCTTCTCTATGGTGGATCACTCCTGAACAAACAGCCTTCTCTATGGTGGATCACTCCTAAACAAACAGCCTTCTCTATGGTGGATCACTCCTAAACAAACAGCCTTCTCTATGGTGGATCACTCCTAAACAAACATCCTTCTCTATGGTGGATCACTCCTAAACAAACAGCCTTCTCTATGGTGGATCACTCCTAAACAAACAGCCTTCTCTATGGTGGATCACTCCTAAACAAACATCCTTCTCTATGGTGGATCACTCCTAAACAAACATCCTTCTCTATGGTGGATCACTCCTAAACAAACATCCTTCTCTATGGTGGATCACTCCTAAACAAACAGCCTTCTCTATGGTGGATCACTCCTAAACAAACAGCCTTCTCTATGGTGGATCACTCCTAAACAAACAGCCTTCTCTATGGTGGATCACTCCTAAACAAACAGCCTTCTCTATGGTGGATCACTCCTAAACAAACATCCTTCTCTATGGTGGATCACTCCTAAACAAACAGCCTTCTCTATGGTGGATCACTCCTAAACAAACAGCCTTCTCTATGGTGGATCACTCCTAAACAAACATCCTTCTCTATGGTGGATCACTCCTAAACAAACAGCCTTCTCTATGGTGGATCACTCCTAAACAAACAGCCTTCTCTATGGTGGATCACTCCTAAACAAACATCCTTCTCTATGGTGGATCACTCCTAAACAAACAGCCTTCTCTATGGTGGATCACTCCTAAACAAACAGCCTTCTCTATGGTGGATCACTCCTAAACAAACAGCCTTCTCTATGGTGGATCACTCCTAAACAAACATCCTTCTCTATGGTGGATCACTCCTAAACAAACAGCCTTCTCTATGGTGGATCACTCCTAAACAAACATCCTTCTCTATGGTGGATCACTCCTAAACAAACAGCCTTCTCTATGGTGGATCACTCCTAAACAAACATCCTTCTCTATGGTGGATCACTCCTAAACAAACAGCCTTCTCTATGGTGGATCACTCCTAAACAAACAGCCTTCTCTATGGTGGATCACTCCTAAACAAACAGCCTTCTCTATGGTGGATCACTCCTAAACAAACAGCCTTCTCTATGGTGGATCACTCCTAAACAAACAGCCTTCTCTATGGTGGATCACTCCTAAACAAACAGCCTTCTCTATGGTGGATCACTCCTAAACAAACATCCTTCTCTATGGTGGATCACTCCTAAACAAACATCCTTCTCTATGGTGGATCACTCCTAAACAAACAGCCTTCTCTATGGTGGATCACTCCTAAACAAACAGCCTTCTCTATGGTGGATCACTCCTAAACAAACAGCCTTCTCTATGGTGGATAACTCCTAAACAAACATCCTTCTCTATGGTGGATCACTCCTAAACAAACATCCTTCTCTATGGTGGATCACTCCTAAACAAACATCCTTCTCTATGGTGGATCACTCCTAAACAAACATCCTTCTCTATGGTGGATCACTCCTAAACAAACAGCCTTCTCTATGGTGGATCACTCCTAAACAAACAGCCTTCTCTATGGTGGATAACTCCTAAACAAACAGCCTTCTCTATGGTGGATCACTCCTAAACAAACATCCTTCTCTATGGTGGATCACTCCTAAACAAACATCCTTCTCTATGGTGGATCACTCCTAAACAAACAGCCTTCTCTATGGTGGATCACTCCTAAACAAACAGCCTTCTCTATGGTGGATCACTCCTAAACAAACAGCCTTCTCTATGGTGGATCACTCCTAAACAAACAGCCTTCTCTATGGTGGATCACTCCTAAACAAACAGCCTTCTCTATGGTGGATCACTCCTAAACAAACATCCTTCTCTATGGTGGATCACTCCTAAACAAACAGCCTTCTCTATGGTGGATCACTCCTAAACAAACATCCTTCTCTATGGTGGATCACTCCTAAACAAACAGCCTTCTCTATGGTGGATCACTCCTAAACAAACAGCCTTCTCTATGGTGGATCACTCCTAAACAAACAGCCTTCTCTATGGTGGATCACTCCTAAACAAACATCCTTCTCTATGGTGGATCACTCCTAAACAAACATCCTTCTCTATGGTGGATCACTCCTAAACAAACAGCCTTCTCTATGGTGGATCACTCCTAAACAAACATCCTTCTCTATGGTGGATCACTCCTATTCAAACAGCCTTCTCTATGGTGGATCACTCCTAAACAAACAGCCTTCTCTATGGTGGATCACTCCTAAACAAACATCCTTCTCTATGGTGGATCACTCCTAAACAAACATCCTTCTCTATGGTGGATCACTCCTAAACAAACATCCTTCTCTATGGTGGATCACTCCTAAACAAACAGCCTTCTCTATGGTGGATCACTCCTAAACAAACAGCCTTCTCTATGGTGGATCACTCCTAAACAAACAGCCTTCTCTATGGTGGATCACTCCTAAACAAACAGCCTTCTCTATGGTGGATCACTCCTAAACAAACAGCCTTCTCTATGGTGGATCACTCCTAAACAAACAGCCTTCTCTATGGTGGATCACTCCTAAACAAACATCCTTCTCTATGGTGGATCACTCCTAAACAAACATCCTTCTCTATGGTGGATCACTCCTAAAAACATCCTTCTCTATGGTGGATCACTCCTAAACAAACAGCCTTCTCTATGGTGGATCACTCCTAAACAAACATCCTTCTCTATGGTGGATCACTCCTAAACAAACAGCCTTCTCTATGGTGGATCACTCCTAAACAAACAGCCTTCTCTATGGTGGATCACTCCTAAACAAACAGCCTTCTCTATGGTGGATCACTCCTAAACAAACAGCCTTCTCTATGGTGGATCACTCCTAAACAAACATCCTTCTCTATGGTGGATCACTCCTAAACAAACAGCCTTCTCTATGGTGGATCACTCCTAAACAAACAGCCTTCTCTATGGTGGATCACTCCTAAACAAACAGCCTTCTCTATGGTGGATCACTCCTAAACAAACAGCCTTCTCTATGGTGGATCACTCCTAAACAAACAGCCTTCTCTATGGTGGATCACTCCTAAACAAACATCCTTCTCTATGGTGGATCACTCCTAAACAAACAGCCTTCTCTATGGTGGATCACTCCTAAACAAACAGCCTTCTCTATGGTGGATCACTCCTAAACAAACATCCTTCTCTATGGTGGATCACTCCTAAACAAACAGCCTTCTCTATGGTGGATCACTCCTAAACAAACAGCCTTCTCTATGGTGGATCACTCCTAAACAAACAGCCTTCTCTATGGTGGATCACTCCTAAACAAACATCCTTCTCTATGGTGGATCACTCCTAAACAAACATCCTTCTCTATGGTGGATCACTCCTAAACAAACAGCCTTCTCTATGGTGGATCACTCCTAAACAAACAGCCTTCTCTATGGTGGATCACTCCTAAACAAACAGCCTTCTCTATGGTGGATCACTCCTAAACAAACATCCTTCTCTATGGTGGATCACTCCTAAACAAACAGCCTTCTCTATGGTGGATCACTCCTAAACAAACAGCCTTCTCTATGGTGGATCACTCCTAAACAAACAGCCTTCTCTATGGTGGATCACTCCTAAACAAACAGCCTTCTCTATGGTGGATCACTCCTAAACAAACATCCTTCTCTATGGTGGATCCCTGCTGGATCTATGGTGGATCCCTGCTGGATCTATGATGGATCCCTGCTGGATCTATGGTGGATCCCTGCTGGATCTATGGTGGATCCCTGCTGGATCTATGGTGGATCCCTGCTGGATCTATGATGGATCCCTGCTGGATGAAGGAGGGATCACACTGACTGGATGCCCACATGGTGTTTTCTGCTTTTTTCTGGTTTGTTTGTCAACAATTAGAATTTAATATGACCCTCAAACTAAAAGGTTTACCCACCTCTGAGTTAACCCATTAAACCGGAGGATCTGGTAGGGTGGATCTGTTTAACTAGACTCATCATCGCGTTCTTATAGGAGGAGGTTTTTTAGAAATTTTTTTAAAGACATAAAAGAAGTTTTTTTATAAAAACTGTTTTTATCAATTCTTATTTTTTTAATTTAAATAGGTTATTTTTAGGAATAAAAATCTTATCATAAACAGTCAAGCGATTTCGTGGTGCAGACGTAGGCGTGTCGTCATGGAGACGGAGTCTAATAGAATTTTTTTCTCACCAGCTCCTCGCAGTGGGCGTGTCTCAGACGTTTAGCGATGTCCAGAGGAGTTTCTCCAGCTTCGTTAGCTGATGGAAAACAGAAACCATTAAGAAACCATGAAGGTGCAGACGTACAGGTGTAAACGTGACACCACCCAACCCACTAACCGGAAGTAAGACAACCACTTCCTGTCTGCTGTTAAACATGTTTGTAAAACTTCCACAAATTCAGTGGGTTTTTTTTTTTTTTTTACTCTAAACTTACTACAAGTTTTACAAAATTTCCAATAGCGTCTACTTTTTTTTTTATTATTTATTTTTATTATTAGCTGGAGGTTCAGGAGGAGGACACCCCAGGTTTTGGGAGGATGTTAGAGAGGAAGAGCAGGAGGAGGAGCTTCTGGGAGGATGTTAGGGAGCAGGAGGAGGAGCTTCTGGGAGGATGTTAGGGAGCAGGAGGAGGAGCTTCTGGGAGGATGTTAGGGAGCAGGAGGAGGAGCAGGAGGAGCTTCTGGGAGGATGTTAGGGAGCAGGAGGAGGAGCTTCTGGGAGGATGTTAGGGAGCAGGAGGAGGAGCTTCTGGGAGGATGTTAGGGAGCAGGAGGAGGAGCAGGAGGAGGAGCTTCTGGGAGGATGTTAGGGAGCAGGAGGAGGAGCTTCTGGGAGGATGTTAGGGAGCAGGAGGAGGAGCTTCTGGGAGGATGTTAGGGAGCAGGAGGAGGAGCTTCTGGGAGGATGTTAGGGAGCAGGAGGCGGAGCAGGAGGAGCTTCTGGGAGGATGTTAGGGAGCAGGAGGAGGAGCTTCTGGGAGGATGTTAGGGAGCAGGAGGAGGAGCAGGAGGAGGAGCTTCTGGGAGGATGTTAGGGAGCAGGAGGAGGAGCTTCTGGGAGGATGTTAGGGAGCAGGAGGAGGAGCAGTAGGAGGAGCTTCTGGGAGGATGTTAGGGAGCAGGAGGAGGAGCTTCTGGGAGGATGTTAGGGAGCAGGAGGAGGAGCTTCTGGGAGGATGTTAGGGAGCAGGAGGAGGAGCAGGAGGAGCTTCTGGGAGGATGTTAGGGAGCAGGAGGAGGAGCAGGAGGAGGAGCAGGAGGAGCTTCTGGGAGGATATTAGGGAGCAGGAGCAGGGGGAGGAGCTTCCGGGAGGAGGTTGCGGTTCTTACTGGAGGTCATGGAAGCTTTTCCTCGGAGCAGGAGTTTCAAACACTCGCTGTTATCAGTCAGACAGCAGTAATGAAGAGCTGTGTTTCCTTTACACGTCTGACGGTCCAGGCTCAGGCTGAAACACACACACACACACACACACACACATTGAAACACACACTGTAACACGCACCCACGGCCCGGCATGCACATACCTGTTCTGAGCCAGGAAGTCCACGATGTGCAGAGAGTTTCTATCGACCATGCGGACGGCCAGGTGCAGCGCCGTCTCACCTGCTTCCTGTGGGCGGAGTCAGAGGGAGGAGTCAGTGTGAAAGGTCGATAGAGGTCTCAGTTAGAGGGCGGAGTCCTACGTGTTCATTGGGCTGTGGGATGGACTCCATTAGGTCCGCCCCCTCGGCGTAGACCCTGATGAGTGATAGGATGTCTCGGTTTCTGACGGCGTCGTAAAGCCGCTGCAGGCCGGCGTCACCGCGGTGAGCGAATCGTTTCTCCGTGTACTTGGCGGTGATGAAGTCTTTCCTCGTCTGCCTGGTGGAGAGAGACGCTGCGTTTACGTTTGTTTTAAATCTGATCGTTTATTCACTTCATTATAAATATAATTTACATGTTTATGTTAGACTCACCACGCCTGGGTTTTAAGTTTTTAATAAATCAAATAGTAGGTCATAATAGTAAGTCATAAGGTTAACCCCCTCACTAACCCTAGGTTTAGATTGGTCCATTGTTGATTCAAATTCATCTTTTTGGGTTTTACAGGAGCTCCAGTCCTGGGCTGAAGGATCCCCCGCTGTCAATAGGGTGGAGCTACCTAATTGGACAGTACCATTCACCTCCTGTAGGAGTTAAACTGGACCTAATTGGACTGTACCATTCACCTCCTGTAGGAGTTAAACTGGTCCTAATTGGACTGTACCATTCACCTCCTGTAGGAGTTAAACTGGTCCTAATTGGACTGTACCATTCACCTCCTGTAGGAGTTAAACTGGTCCTAATTGGACTGTACCATTCACCTCCTGTAAGAGTTAAACTGGTCCTAATTGGACTGTACCATTCACCTCCTGTAGGAGTTAAACTGGTCCTAATTGGACTGTACCATTCACCTCCTGTAAGAGTTAAACTGGTCCTAATTGGACTGTACCATTCACCTCCTGTAGGAGTTAAACCGGTCCTAATTGGACTGTACCATTCACCTCCTGTAAGAGTTAAACTGGTCCTAATTGGACTGTACCATTCACCTCCTGTAGGAGTTAAACTGGTCCTAATTGGACAGTACCATTCACCTCCTGTAGGAGTTAAACTGGTCCTAATTGGACTGTACCATTCACCTCCTGTAGGAGTTAAACTGGTCCTAATTGGACTGTACCATTCACCTCCTGTAGGAGTTAAACTGGTCCTAATTGGACTGTACCATTCACCTCCTGTAGGAGTTAAACTGGTCCTAATTGGACTGTACCATTCACCTCTTGTAAGAGTTAAACTGGTCCTAATTGGACTGTACCATTCACCTCCTGTAGGAGTTAAACTGGTCCTAATTGGACTGTACCATTCACCTCCTGTAAGAGTTAAACTGGTCCTAATTGGACTGTACCATTCACCTCCTGTAGGAGTTAAACTGGTCCTAATTGGACTGTACCATTCACCTCCTGTAGGAGTTAAACTGGTCCTAATTGGACTGTACCATTCACCTCCTGTAGGAGTTAAACTGGTCCTAATTGGACTGTAGCATTCACCTCCTGTAAGAGTTAAACTGGTCCTAATTGGACTGTACCATTCACCTCCTGTAAGAGTTAAACTGGTCTTAATTGGACTGTACCATTCACCTCCTGTAGAAGTTAAACTGGTCCTAATTGGACTGTACCATTCACCTCCTGTAGGAGTTAAACTGGACCTAATTGGACTGTACCATTCACCTCCTGTAAGAGTTAAACTGGTCTTAATTGGACTGTACCATTCACCTCCTGTAGAAGTTAAACTGGTCCTAATTGGACTGTACCATTCACCTCCTGTAGGAGTTAAATTGGTCCTAATTGGACAGTACCATTCACCTCCTGTAGGAGTTAAACTGGTCCTAATTGGACAGTACCATTCACCTCCTGTAGGAGTTAAACTGGTCCTAATTGGACTGTACCATTCACCTCCTGTAGGAGTTAAACTGGTCCTAATTGGACAGTACCATTCACCTCCTGTAGGAGTTAAACTGGTCCTAATTGGACTGTACCATTCACCTCCTGTAGGAGTTAAACTGGTCCTAATTGGACAGTACCATTTACCTCCTGTAGGAGTTAAACTGGTCCTAATTGGACAGTACCATTCACCTCCTGTAGGAGTTAAACTGGTCCTAATTGGACTGTACCATTCACCTCTGATCTGTTTTGTTTAAACCCCCCTTCTTGTGTTACCAGTGGTTTGGTCAGCCCTCATTAACTCCAGGATTTTTACAGAGAGTCTGTTCGTTTGAGTTCATTGTTTTCTGTTTAAATAAAAAAACATTTTTTTTACATTCTGTCTGTCCTTCACTGCTCGATCAGAACCCCCACACCTCCCTGCCCGGCCCCTCACCCACATGTCGCTACCGGGATCCGGCTTGGTCACATCGTGCGCCGCCAGGTCCGCCTCCAGGATCTCATTGAAGCTTGAATTTCCCACGTTTTTGGCGAGCTAAAAATGCAACAGAGATGAGCTGGGTGCATTTATGGAACTCAGGAAAACGTCGTGGTCTCACCAGGAGTTCTGACGTTCCCAGAACGTCCAGATCCAGACTCTGGATCCTGGAATAGTGGACCCCCATCTCCCTGTGGATCCCCGAACACTCGATACAGATCAGTACCCCGAGGTTTGTGGAGAGCCAGGTGGGGTCTGAGGGGCACAGAGAGAGAAAAAGAGAGAGAGAGAGAGAGAGAGAGACAGAGAGACAGAGAGAGAGAGAGAGACAGAGAGAGACAGAGAGACAGAGAGAGAGAGACAGAGAGAGACAGAGAGACAGAGAGAGAGAGACAGAGAGAGACAGAGAGACAGAGAGAGAGAGACAGAGAGAGAGAGAGAGAGACAGAGAGAGAGAGACAGAGAGAGAGAGACAGACAGAGAGAGACAGAGAGAGAGAGACAGAGAGAGAGAGACAGACAGAGAGAGACAGAGAGAGAGAGACAGAGAGAGAGAGACAGAGAGAGAGAGACAGAGAGAGAGAGACAGAGAGAGAGAGACAGAGAGAGAGAGACAGAGAGAGATTTGATTTTTAACAGACCTTTATTTGCCTGTAAAAAACATTCTACAACAAGTATTTGCATTTACACAAAACTCAAAATACACGATATCAACAACACCAAAAACAGCACGGTTCACACGGTGTACACTATGTACAACCACAACACAAAACAAACCACAAAATACATTCAATTAACAACAGTTATACCACATACATTTACCATCAACACTATGTTTTTTGAGAAAAAAATCGCGAAAAAAGTGCTGAAAAAAAGTCGCGACCTTTTTTCCGAAATGTCGCATCTACCTATCAGACCGTCCTCTATCAGACCGTCACTTTCGCGAAGCGCGTTTTTGCGACTTTTTTGCAAATTTTCACAAAAATTTTTTTGCGATTTTTGCGACTTTTTAAGGAACAACTGTCTTAAAAAGTCGCAAAGCGACTTTTTTTCGGAAAAAAAGTCGCAATTTTTTTTGCGAATTTTTGCAACTTTTTAAGGAACAACTGTCTTAAAAAGTCGCAAAGCGACTTTTTTAGCAACTTTTTTGCAAATTTTCGCAATTTGTTTTTTGTGATTTTTGCGACTTTTTAAGGAACTGTCTTAAAAAGTCGCTTCGCAACTTTTTTTGGAAAAAAAGTTGCAACTTTTTTTGCGACTTTTTAAGGAACAACTGTCTTAAAAAGTTGCGGAGCGACTTTTTTGCGACGTTTCAAAGGAACAACTGTCTTTTTTTGCGATTTTTTTGTCCTCTACCAGTGCGTACTCAGTGTGTGTTTGCATGCAGCGCTGTAGCAGTGGGCGTACCCTGTGTGTGTTACCATCACAGACCTGCAGCGCCGCAGTCGCAGCATTGATCGTTTCCGTTCATCCGCTTCACTTCCTCCACGATAGCTTTGGTTAGCTCCTGCACGATGTTGTTCTCGCCTTCGTCCTGGTCGCCTTTGAAGGCCTTGCTGAGCGCCTCCTCCTTACTGTTCTGCAGCACCGACACCCATCTGAAACACACACACGGTGAGGACGCCGCCGCCACGTCTTACCGTATGTGGGCGGAGCTCGTACATCTGACACTCTGCCTCGTCTTCGGCCTGGAAGTGGTACGTTCGGTCGTCTGCGGGGAAACGAAGGTGCTCAGAAAACATCAGAGATGATCGCCCCCTGCTGGAGGGTTTTTACCTACGTGAGAACAAATCGAAGCTTTTCTTTTCGTCCACGTTTCGTTTCACCTGGCAGGTGAGCAGGTTGAGCTTAGCGGGCGGTCGGTTCGGCTGAAATGAACCAAAAAAAAAAAAAAACTATTTATGCAAATAAGATTTAAATGAAAACAATCAGCTTGTCAGGAGAAGAGTCGTCTAAACAAGAACCCGCTTTACACATTAAATACAGAAGACAAAGAGACACAGGTGAGACACATTAGGAAGGAGCAGGTAATCATCAGGAGGGGAAGTGTGGGACCCTGACACCGGGTCCCACCGGCCTCTGATGTCTCCTCCTGTGTCTCGTCTTCCCCCTGGTATTTTAACCCAGTGCTTCTTAAATGCAGTCACCTTCTTATCTGTCTACCCCTTACGAGGTTGCGGGGGGTGCCGGAGCCCATCCCAGCCGATTCAAGGCAAGGGGAGGGGCAGGGTACACCCCGAACAGGTCACCAGTCTGTCGCTGGGTCACAAACATACAACCATCCACACACACACAGACACTCCTAGGGGCAATTTAGTACCGGCCAATCAACCTAGCATTCATGTCTTTGGAGGGTGGGAGGAAACCGGAGTACCAGGAGGAAACCCACACAAACACGGGGAGAACATGCAAACTCCATACAGAAA
>CACRXE010000008.1:297500-302500 GCA_902685375.1 Neostethus bicornis
GTTCACACACCGGAGAGTGGTTCACACACCGGAGAGGGGTTCACACACCAGAGAGAGGTTCACACACACCAGAGAGGGGTTCACACACCAGAGAGGGGTTCACACACAGGAGAGGGGTTCACACACCGGAGAGAGGTTCACACACCGGAGAGGGATTTACACATGGTAGAGGGGTGGGGTTGAGCTCATTAAAGCTCTTACTTGCACTGAGAGGGGTTCACACACACCAGAGAGGGATGGCACACATCGGAGAGGGGTACACACACACCAGAGAAGGGTACGCACACTGGGGAGGGGTTCACACACCAGAGAGGGGTTCACACACGGTAGAGGAAGGGGTTGAGTCGTTGAGGGTCTTACTTGCACTGAGCGTGGAAGTACTTGATGAGGTTCTGCAGGAAGTCGACCCCCTTTTTCACTTTGATCTCATTGACCTTCAGCAGATACTGTGGAGCAGAGGCGGGGTCAAAACCGGTCATGCTGATTGGTCTAGGGACAGTGTGGTGAGAGCGGCCATGCTGATTGGTCTAGGGACAGTGTGGTGAGAGCGGCCATTCTGATTGGTCTAGAGACAGTGTGGTGAGAGCGGCCATTCTGATTGGTCTAGAGACAGTGTGGTGAGAGCGGCCATTCTGATTGGTCTAGAGACAGTGTGGTGAGAGCGGCCATTCTGATTGGTCTAGAGACAGTGTGGTGAGAGCGGCCATTCTGATTGGTCTAGGGACAGTGTGGTGAGAGCGGCCATGCTGATTGGTCTAGGGACAGTGTGGTGAGAGCGGCCATTCTGATTGGTCTAGAGACAGTGTGGTGAGAGCGGCCATTCTGATTGGTCTAGAGACAGTGTGGTGAGAGCGGCCATTCTGATTGGTCTAGAGACAGTGTGGTGAGAGCGGCCATTCTGATTGGTCTAGAGACAGTGTGGTGAGAGCGGCCATTCTGATTGGTCTAGAGACAGTGTGGTGAGAGCGGCCATGCTGATTGGTCTAGAGACAGTGTGGTGAGAGCGGCCATGCTGATTGGTCTAGAGACAGTGTGGTGAGAGCGGCCATGCTGATTGGTCTAGAGACAGTGTGGTGAGAGCGGCCATGCTGATTGGTCTAGAGACAGTGTGGTGAGAGCGGCCATGCTGATTGGTCTAGAGACAGTGTGGTGAGAGCGGCCATGCTGATTGGTCTAGAGACAGTGTGGTGAGAGCGGCCATGGTGATTGGTCTAGAGACAGTGTGGTGAGAGCGGCCATGCTGATTGGTCTAGAGACAGTGTGGTGAGAGCGGCCATGGTGATTGGTCTAGAGACAGTGTGGTGAGAGCGGCCATGCTGATTGGTCTAGAGACAGTGTGGTGAGAGCGGCCATGCTGATTGGTCTAGAGACAGTGTGGTGAGAGCGGCCATGCTGATTGGTCTAGAGACAGTGTGGTGAGAGCGGCCATGCTGATTGGTCTAGAGACAGTGTGGTGAGAGCGGCCATGCTAATTGGTCTAGAGACAGTGTGGTGAGAGCGGCCATGCTGATTGGTCTAGAGACAGTGTGGTGAGAGCGGCCATGCTGATTGGTCTAGAGACAGTCCTTTCCATCATCTTCCACTTGTTTCAGGGTCGGGTCGCCGGGGGCAACAGGCTCAAACGGGTAGCCCAGGCTTCTTTCACCCCGGCTGCATCCTTCAGCTCACCTGGAAGGATCCTGAGGTGTTCCCTGTCCAGCTGTGAGACATAGTCTCTCCAGCAGGTCCGGGGT
Source organism: Neostethus bicornis (assembly GCA_902685375.1). Taxonomy (NCBI): domain Eukaryota; kingdom Metazoa; phylum Chordata; class Actinopteri; order Atheriniformes; family Phallostethidae; genus Neostethus; species Neostethus bicornis. The sequence continues at coordinate 299,234 of CACRXE010000008.1, forward strand.
CTACCCCTTAGTCTCCTCCCGGTGGGACATGCCCGAAACACTATGGCCCGCGAGGCGCTCGGGGGGCATCTATACACAGAAAGGACAGTGTTTCAGGCTTCGTCTCTCATGGGACTTTTGCCCTGACCTTCTTGCTGTGAAGCCACAGTTCACCTGAATAAAAACATGTCTATGATAACGACCCGATGAAGCCAAGCGAACCGCACCGGAACGGGAATCAACACGGACCGAGCTCTGGTACCGGTGTCAGCCCGTGGCTCTGCCATCAGTGTCGGCCCGTAGCTCTGCCCTCGGTGTCGGCCCGTGGCTCTGGTACCAGTGTCGGCCCGTAGCTCTGCCATCAGTGTCGGCCCGTAGCTCTGCCCTCGGTGTCGGCCCGTGGCTCTGCCACCAGTGTCGGCCCGTGGCTCTGCCCTCGGTGTCGGCCCGTGGTGCCCGTGGTTCTCACCTCACACATCTGCAGCTGGAACATCTGCCTCTCCTTCTCCATCTCCTCTGCGATCTCTCCGCCGCTGAACTCGGTTCGAATCATTCCGTGCTGCTTGGCGTGTTCACGCTTCTCCTTCTCGATCTTTACTCTGAGAAATTAAACAGACTCGTTACCGCCGTCACCCCCTCTTCTAGCTCCGCCCCCTCGTTAGGGAGTCTAACCCCGACGGAGACGCAGCGCGACTGCTCCCTCCGGAGGACAGACTCAGTAAGACATGAAACCCGTTACGCTAGAAAAGTTTGGTCAAATCCTCAAAAATTATTTAAATTTTTGCTAATTTTTTTTTACATTTTTTGCATGAAGTATTAAAATTTTAAATTAAAATTTTTGCAAAAATTCTAAAAAAAAAAAAAAAAAAAAAAAAAAGTTTCAAGAATTTTGCAAAAATGATCAAAAATTCCATAAAAAATAATAATAATAATAAAAAAATTTAAAAATTTGAGGAAAGTTTGTGAATTTTTTCAAAATTTTGCAAAGTTTAAAAAAGAGCAGATTTTTTTGATAAATTTGTCAAAAATTTTAAAAATTTAGAAATTTTTTTAAATGTTTTGAAAATTTGAAACATCTTAGAAAAATCTTGAAATTTTGGAAAATTCTCAAAAATTTCCGCAAAAATTCCCTCAAAATTTGCAATATTTTTGTAAATTAGTTTAAATCTAAATAATTCACAAAAATTCTCTCAATTTTACTAAAAATTTTAATCATCTCCAAAAAATTTGCGTCTCACGGAAGTCACGACTTACAGGAAGTAAAATGAATAAAAATAATTTTCCTCACAGTTTTGTTTCGTAGTCTTTCCACGTTTTATCGAACGGCTTCTTTAAATCCTGAAAAAAAAAAAAAACATCCGATCAGAAAGACGCGACGCTTCGGCCAAAAAAATAAAACCAGATTTTTCAGACATTAAGAATAAAAGAAATAAAAAAATACTTTATTCATTTCTCAACGGGTGAATACCAGGCTGCATTACACCGCAGCAGGCTGCCAGGATGGCGCCAATGGTGGGAGAAACGAGGGGATTGGTGTCTTCCACAAGGACGCCGAGACATGAGCTCCGTTTTGCTGGTCATTCGTTTTGTTTTGTTAGCGTGGACTCAACCAGCAGCTAGCTCTCTGAACCAGATCCACCGTGTCTGGAAGAGTCAGAACTAGAAGGAGACGATCAGAAAGGAGGCGCTTTCAGCCCAGTGTTCCTGCGGTTGGCATGGGTAACATCCACATGCTCGCTGACAAGATGGAGGACCTGGGGACGCTCGTTCTGACCCAGCAGGAATGGGGAGGGGCCACTTGGCGTGCTTCGTTGAAGTCTGACTTCGTGGACTCATTAGGGACTGTTTTTTAACCAGCTTTTATACCATGTAAGCGGACTGGGAGGGCATCGAGGTGTTAGCACCGCAGCATCAAACATCAAACTGGAGAACTTCTAGTCCAAAGGCGAGCGTTCTACCACTGAGCTATCGCCTCAGTGGAATGGAAAGCCATTGGGGAAACTACACCCAAGTAATCTAATACGATAACTAACAAAACAAGCAAAGCTAGACGTTCTAATCCAGTGGCCCATGGGTTTGGGTTAGTGGCCTGAATGGCCGATGAACATTCCCTCCCACGTGATCTAGTGCTCTAGATTTGAAATGTATTTATAAGACATATTTTTGGGCAAATTTATTCATTAAGATCCAACATCGAAAATAGATCGACATCTTGAAAAAGAAAATAAACCGGAGACCACCAGATGGAAGAAGTGTCCGATATACTCATGTTACAAACTGAGAACGTCCCTGGTTTAATAACAGAGCATCTTCTCCTGCCATCATCTTCCTCTAGGGGGCGCCACAGCGAGTCAATTTCTTCCATCTAACCCAGGCATGGGCAAACTACGGCCCGCGGGTCACATGCGGCCCGTTAAACGTTTTAATCCGGCCGCCGAACTTGAGAAAATTAAATAAATAAACCTTATTAATGTTCTATTTTTTCTGTAATTCTGACATTTCATCACTAGATGGCGCTAAAGATACAACAACACTGCTCCCATTAAAATGTGTGTGTATCTTTGATGCCCACAAAATAAACAGTGTGCACAGATATGGAAAGCCATCAGGGCCAAAACACACGTAAACAAACGTGTTAGATGTTAAAACAAACAAAATGTTACATCAAATGTTTAGATTTCAAACCTAGAGCCGCTAGATTTTAAATTTAACGCTCTTGATGTAACATTTAACGTTTGTTTAAAATCTAGCGTCATTCTATCGGTCTAATCTAGAGGTTACCAAAACACACACACACATTCTATCGTCTAATCTAGAGGTTACCAAAACACACACACACATTCTATCGTCTAATCTAGAGGTTACCAAAACACACACACACATATACACACATTCTATCGTCTAATCTAGAGGTTACCAAAACACACACACACACACTCATACACACACATTCTATCGGTCTAATCTAGAGGTTACCAAAACACACACACACACACACACACACACACACATTCTATCGTCTAATCTAGAGGTTACCAAAACACACACACACACACACACACACACACACACACATTCTATCGTCTAATCTAGAGGTTACCAAAACACACACACACACACACACACACACACACACACACACACACATTCTATCGTCTAATCTAGAGGTTACCAAAACACACACACACACACACACACACACTCATACACACACATTCTATCAGTCTAATCTAGATGTTACCAAAACACACACACACACATATACACACATTCTATCGGTCTAATCTA
>CACRXE010000008.1:305000-317500 GCA_902685375.1 Neostethus bicornis
ATTCTATCGTCTAATCTAGAGGTTACCAAAACACACACACACACACACATACACACACATTCTATCGGTCTAATCTAGAGGTTACCAAAACACACACACACACACACACACACACACACACACACACACATTCTATCGGTCTAATCTAGAGGTTACCAAAACACACACACACACACACACACACACACACACACACACACACACATTCTATCGGTCTAATCTAGAGGTTACCACATCATGCCATCCATCTGATCCTGTTCCGGCCCTTTAAATGTTAGAACTAAAGGTGACCCCCAATCAAGAGGTTAGCCCACCCCTGATCTAACCCTATCTCCTGCATCCTCTTCAGACACACTTAACTGTATCCACAAAGTTAAATTATACCACGAGCGCTAGTGTGAAAAACACACACACCCTGTCTCTAAATGAGGGTGATAATCCCTTCAGAATAAAAGTCTGATTAAAACCTTCTGGTTTTAATCTGAAAAATACGATAATAAAAAAATAGAAGACCGACCCCCTTCACGCCCTTCAGGTCTCCTTTAAGCAGGCTGTCCAGAGGAAACGTGATGATGTTCGTCATGTTCTGCATCTACACACACACACACACACACACACACACACACACACACACACACACACACACACACACAGAGAGAGAGAGAGAGGAAACGTGATGATGTTGGTCATGTTCTGCATCTACACACACACACACACACACACACACAGAGAGAGAGGAAACGTGATGATGTTCGTCATGTTCTGCATCTACACACACACACACACACAGAGAGAGAGGAAACGTGATGATGTTGGTCATGTTCTGCATCTACACACACACACACACACAGAGAGAGAGGAAACGTGATGATGTTGGTCATGTTCTGCATCTACACACACACACACACACAGAGAGAGGAAACGTGATGATGTTCGTCATGTTCTGCATCTACACACACACACACACACACACACAGAGAGAGAGGAAACGTGATGATGTTCGTCATGTTCTGCATCTACACACACACACACACACAGAGAGAGAGAGGAAACGTGATGATGTTGGTCATGTTCTGCATCTACACACACACACACACACACACACACACACACACACACAGAGAGAGAGAGGAAACGTGATGATGTTCGTCATGTTCTGCATCTACACACACACACACACACACACACACACACACACACAGAGAGAGAGAGGAAACGTGATGATGTTGGTCATGTTCTGCATCTACACACACACACACACACACACACACAGAGAGAGAGAGAGGAAACGTGATGATGTTCGTCATGTTCTGCATCTACACACACACACACACACAGAGAGAGAGAGGAAACGTGATGATGTTCGTCATGTTCTGCATCTACACACACACACACACACACACACACACACACACAGAGAGGAAACGTGATGATGTTCGTCATGTTCTGCATCTACACACACACACACACACACACAGAGAGAGAGAGAGGAAACGTGATGATGTTCGTCATGTTCTGCATCTACACACACACACACACACACACACACACACACACAGAGAGAGAGAGAGGAAACGTGATGATGTTCGTCATGTTCTGCATCTACATACACACACACACACACACACAGAGAGAGAGGAAACGTGATGATGTTCGTCATGTTCTGCATCTACACACACACACACACACACACACAGAGAGAGAGAGGAAACGTGATGATGTTCGTCATGTTCTGCATCTACACACACACACACACACACACACACACACACACACACACACACACACACACACACACACAGAGAGAGGAAACGTGATGATGTTGGTCATGTTCTGCATCTACACACACACACACACACACACACAGAGAGAGGAAACGTGATGATGTTCGTCATGTTCTGCATCTACACACACACACACACAGAGAGAGAGAGGAAACGTGATGATGTTCGTCATGTTCTGCATCTACACACACACACACACAGAGAGAGAGGAAACGTGATGATGTTCGTCATGTTCTGCATCTACACACACACACACACACACACACACACACACACACACACACACACACACACACAGAGGAAACGTGATGATGTTCGTCATGTTCTGCATCTACACACACACACACACACACACAGAGAGAGAGAGAGGAAACGTGATGATGTTCGTCATGTTCTGCATCTACACACACACACACACACACACACACACACAGAGAGAGAGAGAGGAAACGTGATGATGTTCGTCATGTTCTGCATCTACACACACACACACACAGAGAGAGAGAGAGGAAACGTGATGATGTTCGTCATGTTCTGCATCTACACACACACACACACACACACACAGAGAGAGAGGAAACGTGATGATGTTCGTCATGTTCTGCATCTACACACACACACACACACACACACACACACACACACACACACAGAGAGAGGAAACGTGATGATGTTGGTCATGTTCTGCATCTACACACACACACACACACACACACAGAGAGAGGAAACGTGATGATGTTCGTCATGTTCTGCATCTACACACACACACACACACACACACACACACAGAGAGAGAGAGAGGAAACGTGATGATGTTCGTCATGTTCTGCATCTACACACACACACACACAGAGAGAGAGAGGAAACGTGATGATGTTCGTCATGTTCTGCATCTACACACACACACACACACAGAGAGAGAGAGGAAACGTGATGATGTTCGTCATGTTCTGCATCTACACACACACACACACACACACAGAGAGAGAGAGGAAACGTGATGATGTTCGTCATGTTCTGCATCTACACACACACACACACAGAGAGAGAGGAAACGTGATGATGTTCGTCATGTTCTGCATCTACACACACACACACACACACACACACACACACACACACAGAGAGGAAACGTGATGATGTTCGTCATGTTCTGCATCTACACACACACACACACACACACACAGAGAGAGAGAGAGGAAACGTGATGATGTTCGTCATGTTCTGCATCTACACACACACACACACACACACACACACACACAGAGAGAGAGAGAGGAAACGTGATGATGTTCGTCATGTTCTGCATCTACACACACACACACACACACACACAGAGAGAGAGGAAACGTGATGATGTTCGTCATGTTCTGCATCTACACACACACACACACACACACACACACACACACACACACACACACACACACACACACAGAGAGAGGAAACGTGATGATGTTGGTCATGTTCTGCATCTACACACACACACACACACACACACAGAGAGAGGAAACGTGATGATGTTCGTCATGTTCTGCATCTACACACACACACACACACACACACACACACACAGAGAGAGAGAGGAAACGTGATGATGTTCGTCATGTTCTGCATCTACACACACACACACACACACACACACACACACACACACACACACACACACACACACACACACACACACACACAGAGAGAGGAAACGTGATGATGTTGGTCATGTTCTGCATCTACACACACACACACACACACACACACACACACACACAGAGAGAGAGAGGAAACGTGATGATGTTGGTCATGTTCTGCATCTACACACACACACACACACACACACACACACACACACACACACACAGAGAGGAAACGTGATGATGTTGGTCATGTTCTGCATCTACACACACACACACACACACACACACACACACACACACACACACACACACACACACACACACACACACACAGAGAGAGGAAACGTGATGATGTTGGTCATGTTCTGCATCTACACACACACACACACACACACACACACACACACACACACACACAGAGAGAGAGGAAACGTGATGATGTTCGTCATGTTCTGCATCTACACACACACACACACACACAGAGAGGAAACGTGATGATGTTGGTCATGTTCTGCATCTACACACACACACACACACACACACACACACACACACACACACACACACACACAGAGAGAGAGAGGAAACGTGATGATGTTCGTCATGTTCTGCATCTACACACACACACACACACACACACACACACACACACACACACACAGAGAGAGAGGAAACGTGATGATGTTCGTCATGTTCTGCATCTACACACACACACACACACACACACACACACACACAGAGAGAGAGAGAGGAAACGTGATGATGTTCGTCATGTTCTGCATCTACACACACACACACACACACACAGAGAGAGAGGAAACGTGATGATGTTGGTCATGTTCTGCATCTACACACACACACACACACACACACACACACAGAGAGAGGAAACGTGATGATGTTGGTCATGTTCTGCATCTACACACACACACACACACACACACACAGAGAGAGGAAACGTGATGATGTTCGTCATGTTCTGCATCTACACACACACACACACACACACACACAGAGAGAGAGAGGAAACGTGATGATGTTCGTCATGTTCTGCATCTACACACACACACACACACACACACACACACACACACACACACACAGAGAGAGGAAACGTGATGATGTTGGTCATGTTCTGCATCTACACACACACACACACACACACACACACACACAGAGAGAGAGGAAACGTGATGATGTTGGTCATGTTCTGCATCTACACACACACACACACACACACACACACACACACACACACACACACACACAGAGAGGAAACGTGATGATGTTGGTCATGTTCTGCATCTACACACACACACACACACACACACACACACACACAGAGAGAGAGGAAACGTGATGATGTTCGTCATGTTCTGTATCTACACACACACACACACACACACACACACACACACACACACACACAGAGAGAGAGGAAACGTGATGATGTTGGTCATGTTCTGCATCTACACACACACACACACACACACAGAGAGAGAGGAAACGTGATGATGTTCGTCATGTTCTGCATCTACACACACACACACACACACACACACACACACACACACACACACACACACACAGAGAGGAAACGTGATGATGTTGGTCATGTTCTGCATCTACACACACACACACACACACACACACACACACACACACACACACACACACACACACACACACACAGAGAGAGAGAGGAAACGTGATGATGTTCGTCATGTTCTGCATCTACACACACACACACACACACACACACACACACACACACACACACACACACAGAGAGAGAGGAAACGTGATGATGTTCGTCATGTTCTGCATCTACACACACACACACACACACACACACACACACACACACACACACACACACACACACAGAGAGGAAACGTGATGATGTTGGTCATGTTCTGCATCTACACACACACACACACACACACACACACACACACACACACACACACACACACACACACAGAGAGAGAGAGGAAACGTGATGATGTTCGTCATGTTCTGCATCTACACACACACACACACACACACACACACACACACACACACACACACACACACACACACACAGAGAGAGAGGAAACGTGATGATGTTGGTCATGTTCTGCATCTACACACACACACACACACACACACACACACACACACACACACACACAGAGAGGAAACGTGATGATGTTCGTCATGTTCTGCATCTACACACACACACACACACACACACACACACACACACACACACACACACACACAGAGAGGAAACGTGATGATGTTCGTCATGTTCTGCATCTACACACACACACACACACACACACACACACACACACACACACACACACACACACACCCTCACCAGGTTCTTGAACAGCACACACACACACACACACACACACACACACACACACACACACCCTCACCAGGTTCTTGAACAGCACACACACACACACACACACACACCCTCACCAGGTTCTTGAACAGCACACACACACACACACACACACACACACACACACACACACACACACACACACACCCTCACCAGGTTCTTGAACAGCACACACACACACACACACACACCCTCACCAGGTTCTTGAACAGCGCACACACACACACACACACACACACACACACACACACCCTCACCAGGTTCTTGAACAGCACGCACACACACACACACACACACACACACACACACACACACACACACACACACAGAGAGAGGAAACGTGATGATGTTCGTCATGTTCTGCATCTACACACACACACACACACACACACACACACACAGAGAGAGAGAGAGGAAACGTGATGATGTTCGTCATGTTCTGCATCTACACACACACACACACACACACACACAGAGAGAGAGGAAACGTGATGATGTTCGTCATGTTCTGCATCTACACACACACACACACACACACAGAGAGAGAGAGGAAACGTGATGATGTTCGTCATGTTCTGCATCTACACACACACACACACAGAGAGAGAGGAAACGTGATGATGTTCGTCATGTTCTGCATCTACACACACACACACACACACACACACACACACACACACACAGAGAGGAAACGTGATGATGTTCGTCATGTTCTGCATCTACACACACACACACACACACACACAGAGAGAGAGAGAGGAAACGTGATGATGTTCGTCATGTTCTGCATCTACACACACACACACACACACACACACACACACAGAGAGAGAGAGAGGAAACGTGATGATGTTCGTCATGTTCTGCATCTACACACACACACACACACACACACACAGAGAGAGAGGAAACGTGATGATGTTCGTCATGTTCTGCATCTACACACACACACACACACACACACACACACACACACACACACACACACACACACACACAGAGAGAGGAAACGTGATGATGTTGGTCATGTTCTGCATCTACACACACACACACACACACACACACACAGAGAGAGGAAACGTGATGATGTTCGTCATGTTCTGCATCTACACACACACACACACACACACACACACACACACAGAGAGAGAGAGGAAACGTGATGATGTTCGTCATGTTCTGCATCTACACACACACACACACACACACACACACACACACACACACACACACACACACACACACACACACACACACACACACACACAGAGAGAGGAAACGTGATGATGTTGGTCATGTTCTGCATCTACACACACACACACACACACACACACACACAGAGAGAGAGAGGAAACGTGATGATGTTGGTCATGTTCTGCATCTACACACACACACACACACACACACACACACACACACACACACACAGAGAGGAAACGTGATGATGTTGGTCATGTTCTGCATCTACACACACACACACACACACACACACACACACACACACACACACACACACACACACACACACACACACAGAGAGAGGAAACGTGATGATGTTGGTCATGTTCTGCATCTACACACACACACACACACACACACACACACACACACACACACACACACAGAGAGAGAGGAAACGTGATGATGTTCGTCATGTTCTGCATCTACACACACACACACACACAGAGAGAGGAAACGTGATGATGTTGGTCATGTTCTGCATCTACACACACACACACACACACACACACACACACACACACACACACACACACACAGAGAGAGAGAGGAAACGTGATGATGTTCGTCATGTTCTGCATCTACACACACACACACACACACACACACACACACACACACACACACAGAGAGAGAGGAAACGTGATGATGTTCGTCATGTTCTGCATCTACACACACACACACACACACACACACACACACACAGAGAGAGAGAGAGGAAACGTGATGATGTTCGTCATGTTCTGCATCTACACACACACACACACACACACACAGAGAGAGAGGAAACGTGATGATGTTGGTCATGTTCTGCATCTACACACACACACACACACACACACACACACAGAGAGAGGAAACGTGATGATGTTGGTCATGTTCTGCATCTACACACACACACACACACACACACAGAGAGAGGAAACGTGATGATGTTCGTCATGTTCTGCATCTACACACACACACACACACACACACACAGAGAGAGAGAGGAAACGTGATGATGTTCGTCATGTTCTGCATCTACACACACACACACACACACACACACACACACACACACACACACACAGAGAGAGGAAACGTGATGATGTTGGTCATGTTCTGCATCTACACACACACACACACACACACACACACACACAGAGAGAGAGGAAACGTGATGATGTTGGTCATGTTCTGCATCTACACACACACACACACACACACACACACACACACACACACACACACACACACACACACAGAGAGGAAACGTGATGATGTTGGTCATGTTCTGCATTACACACACACACACACACACACACACACACACACACAGAGAGAGAGGAAACGTGATGATGTTCGTCATGTTCTGTATCTACACACACACACACACACACACACACACACACACACACACACACACACAGAGAGAGAGGAAACGTGATGATGTTGGTCATGTTCTGCATCTACACACACACACACACACACACAGAGAGAGAGGAAACGTGATGATGTTCGTCATGTTCTGCATCTACACACACACACACACACACACACACACACACACACACACACACACACACACACACACACACACAGAGAGGAAACGTGATGATGTTGGTCATGTTCTGCATCTACACACACACACACACACACACACACACACACACACACACACACACACACACACACACAGAGAGAGAGGAAACGTGATGATGTTCGTCATGTTCTGTATCTACACACACACACACACACACACACACACACACACACACACACACACACACACAGAGAGAGAGGAAACGTGATGATGTTGGTCATGTTCTGCATCTACACACACACACACACACACACACACACACACACACACACAGAGAGGAAACGTGATGATGTTCGTCATGTTCTGCATCTACACACACACACACACACACACACACACACACACACACACACACACACACACACACACACCCTCACCAGGTTCTTGAACAGCACACACACACACACACACACACACACACACACACACACACACCCTCACCAGGTTCTTGAACAGCACACACACACACACACACACACACACCCTCACCAGGTTCTTGAACAGCACACACACACACACACACACACACACACACACACACACACACACACACACACACACACACACACCCTCACCAGGTTCTTGAACAGCACACACACACACACACACACACCCTCACCAGGTTCTTGAACAGCGCACACACATACACACACACACACACACACACACACACACCCTCACCAGGTTCTTGAACAGCACGCACACACACACACACACACACACACACACACACACACACACACACACACACACACACACACACACCCTCACCAGGTTCTTGAACAGCACACACACACACACACACACCCTCACCAGGTTCTTGAGCAGCGCACACACACACACACACACACACACACACACACACACACACCCTCACCAGGTTCTTGAACAGCGCACACACACACACACACACACACACCGCACACACACCCTCACCAGGTTCTTGAACAGCACACACACACACACACACACACCCTCACCAGGTTCTTGAACAGCACACACACACACACACACACACACACACACACACACACACACCCTCACCAGGTTCTTGAACAGCGCACACACACACACACACACACACACACACACACACACACACACACACACACACACACACCCTCACCAGGTTCTTGAACAGCGCACACACACACACACACACACACACACACACACACACACACACACACACACCCTCACCAGGTTCTTGAACAGCACACACACACACACACACACACACACACACACACACACACCCTCACCAGGTTCTTGAACAGCGCACACACACACACACACACACACACACACACACACACACACACCCTCACCAGGTTCTTGAACAGCACACACACACACACACACCCTCACCAGGTTCTTGAACAGCACACACACACACACACACACACACACACACACACACACCCTCACCAGGTTCTTGAACAGCGCACACACACACACACACACACCCTCACCAGGTTCTTGAACAGCACACACACACACACACACACACACCCTCACCAGGTTCTTGAACAGCACACACACACACACACACACACACACCCTCACCAGGTTCTTGAACAGCACACACACACACACACACACACACCCTCACCAGGTTCTTGAACAGCACACACACACACACACACACACACACACACACACACACACACACCCTCACCAGGTTCTTGAACAGCACACACACACACACACACACACACACACACACACACACACACACACACACACACACCCTCACCAGGTTCTTGAACAGCACACACACACACACACACACACACACACACACACACACACACCCTCACCAGGTTCTTGAACAGCACACACACACACACACACACACACACACACCCTCACCAGGTTCTTGAACAGCACACACACACACACACACACACACACACACACACACACACACACACACACACACACCCTCACCAGGTTCTTGAACAACACACACACACACACACACACACCCTCACCAGGTTCTTGAACAGTACACACACACACACACACACACACACACACACACACCCTCACCAGGTTCTTGAACAGCACACACACACACACACACACACACACCCTCACCAGGTTCTTGAACAGTACACACACACACACACACACACACACACACACACACACACACCCTCACCAGGTTCTTGAACAGCACACACACACACACACACACACACCCTCACCAGGTTCTTGAACAACACACACACACACACACACACACACACACACACCCTCACCAGGTTCTTGAACAGTACACACACACACACACACACACACACACACACCCTCACCAGGTTCTTGAACAGCACACACACACACACACACACACACACCCTCACCAGGTTCTTGAACAGCACACACACACACACACACACCCTCACCAGGTTCTTGAACAGCACACACACACACACACACACACACACCCTCACCAGGTTCTTGAACAGCGCACACACACACACACACACACACACACACACACACACACACACCCTCACCAGGTTCTTGAACAGCGCACACACACACACACACACACACACACACACACACCCTCACCAGGTTCTTGAACAGCACACACACACACACACACACACACACACACACACACACACACCCTCACCAGGTTCTTGAACAGCGCACACACACACACACACACACACCCTCACCAGGTTCTTGAACAGCACACACACACACACACACACCCTCACCAGGTTCTTGAACAGCACACACACACACACACACACACACACACACACACACACACACACACACACACCCTCACCAGGTTCTTGAACAGCGCACACACACACACACACACACCCTCACCAGGTTCTTGAACAGCACACACACACACACACACACACACACACACCCTCACCAGGTTCTTGAACAGCACACACACACACACACACACACACACCCTCACCAGGTTCTTGAACAGCACACACACACACACACACACACACCCTCACCAGGTTCTTGAACAGCACACACACACACACACACACACACACACACACCCTCACCAGGTTCTTGAACAGCACACACACACACACACACACACACACACACACACACACACACACACACACCCTCACCAGGTTCTTGAACAGCACACACACACACACACACACACACACACACACACACACACACACACACACACACACCCTCACCAGGTTCTTGAACAGCACACACACACACACACACACACACACACACACCCTCACCAGGTTCTTGAACAGCACACACACACACACACACACACACACACACACACACACACACACACACACACACACACACCCTCACCAGGTTCTTGAACAACACACACACACACACACACACACACACACACACACACACACACACACACCCTCACCAGGTTCTTGAACAGTACACACACACACACACACACACACACCCTCACCAGGTTCTTGAACAGCACACACACACACACACACACCCTCACCAGGTTCTTGAACAGTACACACACACACACACACACACACACACCCTCACCAGGTTCTTGAACAGCACACACACACACACACACACACACACCCTCACCAGGTTCTTGAACAACACACACACACACACACACACACACACACCCTCACCAGGTTCTTGAACAGTACACACACACACACACACACACACACACACACACCCTCACCAGGTTCTTGAACAGCACACACACACACACACACACACACACACACCCTCACCAGGTTCTTGAACAGCACACACACACACACACACACACACACACACACACACCCTCACCAGGTTCTTGAACAGCACACACACACACACACACACACACACACACA
>CACRXE010000008.1:320000-325000 GCA_902685375.1 Neostethus bicornis
ACACACACACACAGACAGACACACAGAGACACACACAGACACACACACACAGACACACACACAGACAGACACACACACACACACACACACAGACACACACACACAGACACACACAGACAGACACACACACACAGACAGACACACACAGACACACACACACACACACAGACAGACACACACAGACACACACAGACACACACACAGACAGACACACACAGACAGACACACACAGACAGACACACACACACACACACAGACAGACACACACAGACACACACACAGACACACACACAGACACACACAGACACACACACAGACACACACACACAGACAGACACACAGAGACACACACAGACACACACACACAGACACACACACAGACAGACACACACAGACACACACACACAGACAGACACACAGAGACACACACAGACACACACAGACACACACACAGACAGACACACACAGACAGACACGCAGACGGACGGCGGGACGTGAACCCGATGGAGGACGGACGGACAGACGGGCAGAGAGACTGGCGGACTTCAGGCCACGCCCACTCCCAGACCGAGCTCTCTGATTGGACGAACAGCAGATTTTAAAATGTTGAAAATTTTTCCAAAATACTTGTAAATTTAACAAATTTTGCAGGTTTTTTTTGGGGTAATTTTTGCAAATTTACACAAATTTGTCTAAATTTTTCATATTTTTGAAAAGTTAGTAAATTCTTAAAATTTTTCTTTTTTTTTTTTAGCGATTTTTAACCAAAACCAGGCTTTTTTTTTTACCAAAGAAACTCACTTTTTTACGAAACACTCACTAAAATCCAAATAAATGTTGAAAAAAAGTTGCAAAAACAAGTTTTTGACAACTTTTTTTTTACATTTTCCCACAAAAACGTCTCAAAGACACTTTTATTTAAAAAAAAGCAACATTTTTAGACAAAAAAAAATGACTATTTTGAGAAAAAAAAGCGACTCTCTTATGATTTTTTTTTAGGTTTTTTGGCCAAAAAAGTCATTTTTTTACTGAAATGAAGGGAAAAAGTTGCAAAAAGTTGTCAAAAACTTTTTCGTGACTTTTTTGCGACATTTTTCCACAAAACACTCAAAAAAGTCGCTTTTTTCCACCAAAAAAGTTGCATAAAGTTAAAAAAAACTAACTTTTTCACAATTTTTTTGATAAAAATTTTTTTCCGAAAAAAAAAAAGCGACTTTTTATGTATGAATTTATCTTCCAGGAAGTGATTTTTTGTGACTTTTTGTGACTTTTTGTGATTTTTTTGCATTTTTTTTGCAACTTTTTGTCATTTTTAGTGATTTTTTTTTTTTTTTTTTTTTCCAATGGTTTGCGACTTTGTCGCGAACTTTTGGCAAAAATGTGACTTTTTAACGAGTTTTTTGTCAAAAAAGTTGACGAAAACTCGTTGTTTGCGACTTTTTGTCGACATTTTTTACTTTTAAGCAAAAAAAAAGTCGCTTTTTGGGGAAAAAAAGTCGCTTTTTTGGGGAAAAAAAGTTGCTTTTTTTAAAAAAAAAAGTCGCTTTTTGGGGAAAAAAAGTTGCTTTTTTGGGGAAAAAAAGTTGCTTTTTTGGGAAAAAAAAGTCGCTTTTTTGGGAAAAAAAGTCGCTTTTTGAGGAAAAAAAGTCGCTTTTTGAGGAAAAAAAGTCGCTTTTTTGGGAAAAAAAGTCGCTTTTTTGGGAAAAAAAGTCGCTTTTTGAGGAAAAAAAGTCGCTTTTTGAGGAAAAAAGTCGCTTTTTTTGGAAAAAAAAGTCGCTTTTTGAGGAAAAAAAAGTCGCTTTTTGAGGAAAAAAAGTCGCTTTTTTGGAAAAAAAAGTCGCTTTTTTGAGGAAAAAAAAGTCGCTTTTTGGGGAAAAAAAAGTCGCTTTTTGGGGAAAATAAGTCGCTTTTTGGGGAAAAAAAGTCGCTTTTTGAGGAAAAAAAAGTCGCTTTTTGGGGAAAAAAAGTCGCTTTTTGAGGAAAAAAAGTCGCTTTTTGGGGAAAAAAAGTTGCTTTTTGGGGAAAAAAAGTCGCTTTTTGAGGAAAAAAAGTCGCTTTTTGAGGAAAAAAAGTCGCTTTTTTGGGAAAAAAAGTCGCTTTTTTGGGGAAAAAAGTTGCTTTTTTGGGAAAAAAGTCGCTTTTTTGGAAAAAAAAGTCGCTTTTTGGGGGAAAAAAATTCGCTTCTTTGGAAAAAAAAGTCGCTTTTTGAGGAAAAAAAGTTGCTTTTTTTGGGAAAAAAAGTCGCTTTTTTGGAAAAAAAAGTCGCTTTTTGAGGAAAAAAAGTCGCTTTTTTGGAAAAAAGTCGCTTTTTGAGGAAAAAAAGTCGCTTTTTGGGGAAAAAAAGTCGCTTTTTGAGGAAAAAAAAGTCGCTTTTTGGGGAAAAAAAGTCGCTTTTTGAGGAAAAAAAGTCGCTTTTTGGGGAAAAAAAGTCGCTTTTTGGAAAAAAAAAGTCGCTTTTTTTGGGAAAAAAAGTCGCTTTTTGGGGAAAAAAAGTCGCTTTTTGGGGAAAAAAGTCGCTTTTTAGGAAAAAGTTGCAAAAAAAGTCACAAAAAAGTCGCATTTTCGCCACAAAATTTGCGTTTTTCGGCCTCATCTCCTTCCTGTAGGAGGCTGGTATCAAAATAAATAAAAAAATTATAAATAAATAAATAATTAAATAAATTTTATAAAATAAAAATAAATAATTTTATAAAATTAAAATAAAAAAAAAAATAAATAATTTTTTTAAATAATAATAAAATAAAAAAGTTTTATCAAATAAAAATTTTTTTTTTTTTTTTTAATATTAAAATATAATAAAAAATAAATCAATTTAATGAAAATAAATAAAAAAGTTTTTTAAAAGGTTTTTTACAATTTTTTTTCCAGGGTTTTTTTTTTTTTTTTTTTACTTTCTTTGTTTTTCGTGGGTTTTTTTTCGTCACATCGTTGGCTCGGTCCTAGCGGGAATCAAACCGCCTCCTCCTGGTCGAAAAGGTTTTTACGATTTTTTATGCTTTACTTTGTGACTTTGTCGCAAATTTTTTGAGGAAAAGTCTCTCTTTTTTTTAGACGTTTTTAGTCAAAAATACTGCAAAAGTCGCATTTTTTGCGAAATTTTTCAACTTTTTTCTGACTTTATGGTGAAAAGGCGATTTTTTTTTGTAATTTTATGACAAAAAAAGCAAAATGTTTTGCAATTTTTTATCAAAACGCGAATTTTTCGCAAATTTTTGACAAAAAGCGTGATTTTTTTTTCTATTTTTTCATGAAAAATCGTCTTTTTTGCCAAAAAGGCACTTTTATTGTTTTTTTCAGGATTTTAATATTTTTTTTTACTTTTTTTGTTTTTCGTGTTTTTTTGTCCCATCGACGGCTCGGTCCTAGCGGGAATCAAACCGGCTTCTCCTAGTCGTAAGGCGGTGTCTCTACCATTAGGCCAACGCCTCCTGAGACCTTTTTAGAAAGTTTTTAATTGAAAACTTTTGTAATAAAATAATTGGTTTAATGTTTTTAATGAAATTATGATAAAAAAAAAATGTTTCCGTTCCGTCGTCTTCCGTTTACCCGGGGCCCGGTCGTCGAGGGCAACAGCTTGAGATGGGTAACCCAGGATCTACGTTCCTACCCTCACCATGGTAACCAGGATCTACCTTCCTACCCTCACCATGGTAACCGGGATCTACGTTCCTACCCTCACCATGGTAACCAGGATCTACGTTCCTACCCTCACCATGGTAACCAGGATCTATGTTTCTACCCTCACCATGGTAACCAAGATCTATGTTTCTACCCTCACCATGGTAACCAGGATCTATGTTCCTACCCTCACCATGGTAACCGGGATCTACGTTCCTACCCTCACCATGGTAACCAGGATCTACGTTCCTACCCTCACCATGGTAACCAGGATCTATGTTTCTACCCTCACCATGGTAACCAGGATCTATGTTTCTACCCTCACCATGGTAACCAGGATCTACGTTCCTACCCTCACCGTGGTAACCAGGATCTACGTTCCTACCCTCACCATGGTAACCAGGATCTATGTTTCTACCCTCACCATGGTAACCAGGATCTATGTTTCTACCCTCACCATGGTAACCAGGATCTACATTCCTACCCTCACCATGGTAACCAGGATCTACGTTCTTACCCTCACCATGGTAACCAGGATCTACGTTCCTACCCTCACCATGGTAACCAGGATCTATGTTCCTACCCTCACCATGGTAACCAGGATCTACATTCCTACCCTCACCATGGTAACCAGGATCTATGTTTCTACCCTCACCATGGTAACCAGGATCTACGTTCCTACCCTCGCAATGGTAACCAGGATCTACATTCCTACCCTCACCATGGTAACCAGGATCTATGTTTCTACCCTCACCATGGTAACCAGGATCTACGTTCCTACCCTCACCATGGTAACCAGGATCTATGTTTCTACCCTCACCATGGTAACCAGGATCTACGTTCCTACCCTCACCATGGTAACCAGGATGTACGTTCCTACCCTCACCATGGTAACCAGGATCTATGTTCCTACCCTCACCATGGTAACCAGGATCTACGTTCCTACCCTCACCATGGTAACCAGGATCTATGTTTCTACCCTCACCATGGTAACCAAGATCTACGTTTCTACCCTCACCATGGTAACCAGGATCTATGTTCCTACCCTCACCATGGTAACCGGGATCTACGTTCCTACCCTCACCATGGTAACCAGGATCTACGTTCCTACCCTCACCATGGTAACCAGGATCTATGTTTCTACCCTCACCATGGTAACCAGGATCTATGTTTCTACCCTCACCATGGTAACCAGGATCTACGTTCCTACCCTCACCGTGGTAACCAGGATCTACGTTCCTACCCTCACCATGGTAACCAGGATCTATGTTTCTACCCTCACCATGGTAACCAGGATCTATGTTTCTACCCTCACCATGGTAACCAGGATCTACATTCCTACCCTCACCATGGTAACCAGGATCTACGTTCTTACCCTCACC
>CACRXE010000008.1:329766-332266 GCA_902685375.1 Neostethus bicornis
TGTTCTGCATCTACACACACACACACACACACACACACACACACACACACACACAGAGAGGAAACGTGATGATGTTCGTCATGTTCTGCATCTACACACACACACACACACACACACACACACACACACACACACACACACACACACACACACACCCTCACCAGGTTCTTGAACAGCACACACACACACACACACACACACACACACACACACACACCCTCACAGGTTCTTGAACAGCACACACACACACACACACACACACACCCTCACCAGGTTCTTGAACAGCACACACACACACACACACACACACACACACACACACACACACACACACACACACACACACCCTCACCAGGTTCTTGAACAGCACACACACACACACACACACACCCTCACAGGTTCTTGAACAGCGCACACACATACACACACACACACACACACACACACACCCTCACCAGGTTCTTGAACAGCACGCACACACACACACACACACACACACACACACACACACACACACACACACACCACACACACCCTCACCAGGTTCTTGAACAGCACACACACACACACACACACCCTCACCAGGTTCTTGAGCAGCGCCTCACACGACACACATACTCACACACACATTGACCCACACACACACACACCCTCACCAGGGTTCTTGAACAGCGCACAAACACACCACACACACACACACCGACAACACACCCTCACCAGGTTTTAGGGTTTCTTGAACATGCACAAGGACACATCACACACCACACACCCTCGACCTAGGTTCTTGAACAGCACACACACAACACACACACACAACCACAGACACACACACACACACCCTCATCCCATGAGTCTTGGAATCCAGCGCACAACACACACACCACCAACACACACACCACACACACACACACACACCCACACACACCCTCACCAGGTTCTTGAACAGCGCACACACACACACACACACACACACACACACACACACACACACACACACCCTCACCAGGTTCTTGAACAGCACACACACACACACACACACACACACCACACACACACACACCCTCACCAGGTTCTTGAACAGCGCACACACACACACACACACACACACACACACACACACACACACACCCTCACCAGGTTCTTGAACAGCACACACACACACACACACCCTCACCAGGTTCTTGAACAGCACACACACACACACACACACACACACCACACACACACACCCTCACCAGGTTCTTGAACAGCGCACACACACACACACACACACCCTCACCAGGTTCTTGAACAGCACACACACACACACACACACACACCCTCACCAGGTTCTTGAACAGCACACACACACACACACACACACACACCCTCACCAGGTTCTTGAACAGCACACACACACACACACACACACACACTCACCAGGTTCTTGAACAGCACACACACACACACACACACACACACACACACACACACACACACCCTCACCAGGTTCTTGAACAGCACACACACACACACACACACACACACACACACACACACACACACACACACACACACCCTCACCAGGTTCTTGAACAGCACACACACACACACACACACACACACACACACACACACACACCCTCACCAGGTTCTTGAACAGCACACACACACACACACACACACACACACACCCTCACCAGGTTCTTGAACAGCACACACACACACACACACACACACACACACACACACACACACACACACACACACACCCTCACCAGGTTCTTGAACAACACACACACACACACACACACACCCTCACCAGGTTCTTGAACAGTACACACACACACACACACACACACACACACACACACCCTCACCAGGTTCTTGAACAGCACACACACACACACACACACACACACCCTCACCAGGTTCTTGAACAGTACACACACACACACACACACACACACACACACACACACACCCTCACCAGGTTCTTGAACAGCACACACACACACACACACACACACCCTCACCAGGTTCTTGAACAACACACACACACACACACACACACACACACACACCCTCACCAGGTTCTTGAACAGTACACACACACACACACCACACACACACACACACCCTCACCAGGTTCTTGAACAGCACACACACACACACACACACACACACACCCTCACCAGGTTCTTAGAACAGCACACACACACACACACACACCCTCACCAGGTTCTTGAACAGCACACACACACAACACACACACACACACCCTCACCAGGTTCTTGAACAGCGCACACACACACACACACACACACACACACACACACACACACACCCTCACCAGGTTCTTGAACAGCGCACACACACACACACACACACACACACACACACACCCTCACCAGGTTCTTGAACAGCACACACACACACACACACACACACACACACACACACACACACCCCTCACCAGGTTCTTTGAACAGCGCACACACACACACACACACACACCCTC
>CACRXE010000008.1:337266-339766 GCA_902685375.1 Neostethus bicornis
TTTTGTCATTTTTAGTGATTTTTTTTTTTTTTTTTTTCCAATGGTTTGCGACTTTGTCGCGAACTTTTGGCAAAAATGTGACTTTTTAACGAGTTTTTTGTCAAAAAAGTTGACGAAAACTCGTGTTTGCGACTTTTTGTCGACATTTTTTACTTTTAAGCAAAAAAAAAAGTCGCTTTTTGGGGAAAAAAAAGTCGCTTTTTTGGGGAAAAAAAGTTGCTTTTTTTTAAAAAAAAAGTCGCTTTTTGGGGAAAAAAAGTTGCTTTTTTGGGGAAAAAAAGTTGCTTTTTTGGGAAAAAAAGTCGCTTTTTTGGGAAAAAAAGTCGCTTTTTGAGGAAAAAAAGTCGCTTTTTGAGGAAAAAAAGTCGCTTTTTTGGGAAAAAAAAGTCGCTTTTTTGGGAAAAAAAGTCGCTTTTTGAGGAAAAAAAGTCGCTTTTTGAGGAAAAAAAGTCGCTTTTTTGGAAAAAAAAGTCGCTTTTTGAGGAAAAAAAAGTCGCTTTTTGAGGAAAAAAAGTCGCTTTTTTGGAAAAAAAAGTCGCTTTTTGAGGAAAAAAAAGTCGCTTTTTGGGGAAAAAAAGTCGCTTTTTGGGGAAAAAAAGTCGCTTTTTGGGGAAAAAAAGTCGCTTTTTGAGGAAAAAAAAGTCGCTTTTTGGGGAAAAAAAGTCGCTTTTTGAGGAAAAAAAGTCGCTTTTTGGGGAAAAAAAGTTGCTTTTTGGGGAAAAAAAGTCGCTTTTTGAGGAAAAAAAGTCGCTTTTTGAGGAAAAAAAGTCGCTTTTTTGGGAAAAAAAGTCGCTTTTTTGGGGAAAAAAAGTTGCTTTTTTGGGAAAAAAAGTCGCTTTTTTGGAAAAAAAAGTCGCTTTTTGGGGAAAAAAATTCGCTTCTTTGGAAAAAAAAGTCGCTTTTTGAGGAAAAAAAGTTGCTTTTTTGGGAAAAAAAGTCGCTTTTTTGGAAAAAAAAGTCGCTTTTTGAGGAAAAAAAGTCGCTTTTTTGGAAAAAAAGTCGCTTTTTGAGGAAAAAAAGTCGCTTTTTGGGGAAAAAAAAGTCGCTTTTTGAGGAAAAAAAAGTCGCTTTTTGGGGAAAAAAAGTCGCTTTTTGAGGAAAAAAAGTCGCTTTTTGGGGAAAAAAAGTCGCTTTTTGGAAAAAAAAAGTCGCTTTTTTGGGAAAAAAAGTCGCTTTTTGGGGAAAAAAAGTCGCTTTTTGGGGAAAAAAAGTCGCTTTTTAGGAAAAAGTTGCAAAAAAAGTCACAAAAAAGTCGCATTTTCGCCACAAAATTTGCGTTTTTCGGCCTCATCTCCTTCCTGTAGGAGGCTGGTATCAAAATAAATAAAAAAATTATAAAATAAATAAATAATTAAATAAATTTTATAAAATAAAAATAAATAATTTTATAAAATTAAAATAAAAAAAAAAATAAATAATTTTTTTAAATAATAATAAAATAAAAAAAGTTTTATCAAATAAAAATTTTTTTTTTTTTTTAATATTAAAATATAATAAAAAATAAATCAATTTAATGAAAATAAAATAAAAAAGTTTTTTAAAAGGTTTTTACAATTTTTTTTCCAGGGTTTTTTTTTTTTTTTTTACTTTCTTTGTTTTTCGTGGGTTTTTTTCGTCACATCGTTGGCTCGGTCCTAGCGGGAATCAAACCGCCTCCTCCTGGTCGAAAAGGTTTTTACGATTTTTATGCTTTACTTTGTGACTTTGTCGCAAATTTTTGAGGGAAAAGTCTCTCTTTTTTTTAGACGTTTTTAGTCAAAAATACTGCAAAAAGTCGCATTTTTGCGAAATTTTTCAACTTTTTTCTGACTTTATGGTGAAAAGGCGATTTTTTTTGTAATTTTATGACAAAAAAAGCAAATGTTTTGCAATTTTTTATCAAAACGCGAATTTTTCGCAAATTTTTGACAAAAAGCGTGATTTTTTTTCTATTTTTTCATGAAAAATCGTCTTTTTTGCCAAAAAGGCACTTTTATTGTTTTTTTCAGGATTTTAATATTTTTTTTTACTTTTTTTGTTTTTCGTGTTTTTTTGTCCCATCGACGGCTCGGTCCTAGCGGGAATCAAACCGGCTTCTCCTAGTCGTAAGGCGGTGTCTCTACCATTAGGCCAACGCCTCCTGAGACCTTTTTAGAAAGTTTTTAATTGAAAACTTTTGTAATAAAATAATTGGTTTAATGTTTTTAATGAAATTATGATAAAAAAAAAAATGTTTCCGTTCCGTCGTCTTCCGTTTACCCGGGGCCGGTCGTCGAGGGCAACAGCTTGAGATGGGTAACCCAGGATCTACGTTCCTACCCTCACCATGGTAACCAGGATCTACCTTCCTACCCTCACCATGGTAACCGGGATCTACGTTCCTACCCTCACCATGGTAACCAGGATCTACGTTCCTACCCTCACCATGGTAACCAGGATCTATGTTTCTACCCTCACCATGGTAACCAAGATCTATGTTTCTACCCTCACCATGGTAACCAGGATCTATGTTCCTACCCTC
>CACRXE010000008.1:347266-522910 GCA_902685375.1 Neostethus bicornis
GTCTGCGTGGGTTTCCTCCGGTTTCCTCCCACCCTCCAAAGACATGCATGCTAGGTTGATTGGCCGGTGCCAAATTGCCCCTAGCAATGTGTGTGTGTGTGTGTGTGTGGATGGTTGTATGTGTGTGGCCCCGCGACAGACTGGCGACCTGTTCGGGGTGTACTCTGCCCTTCGCCTTAAATTAGCCGGGATGGGCTCCTGCACCCCCCATGACCCCAAAAGGGACAAACGGATAAGAAGATGACTGACATTCCCTTTAGCGCAGCACCATCTAGTGAATGCGTAACGTAACCCCAGCCTTTACTGTAGCGCCTTATAATGCAGAAATTACAGTAGTTTAAAAAATTGATTCATTTACTGTAAGTTGTTTTTTTTAACTTGCCCACTGGTGGCGCTGTGTTTTAGTACACACACTACATAAAAGCAAAACCCTGGTCGTGGAAACATTTACGTCTGTTGTCGGAGTTTACATTTGCCAGTTTTCCTTTCCCCTCGTCCTCACTCGATCGGAATCTAAACCTGATCGGTTCTGAGCATGTGCAGAACGTCCTACTTCAGCAAATACCCTCGTCTTCACTCGATCGGAATCTAAACCTGATCGGTTCTGAGCATGTGCAGAACGTCCTACTTCAGCAAATACCCTCGTCTTCACTCGATCGGAATCTAAACCTGATCGGTTCTGAGCATGTGCAGAACGTCCTACTTCAGCAAATACCCTCGTCTTCACTCGATCGGAATCTAAACCTGATCGGTTCTGAGCATGTGCAGAACGTCCCACTTCAGCAAATACCCTCGTCTTCACTCGATCGGAATCTAAACCTGATCGGTTCTGAGCATGTGCAGAACGTCCCACTTCAGCAAATACCCTCGTCTTCACTCGATCGGAATCTAAACCTGATCGGTTCTGAGCATGTGCAGAACGTCCTACTTCAGCAAATACCCTCGTCTTCACTCGATCGGAATCTAAACCTGATCGGTTCTGAGCATGTGCAGAACGTCCTACTTCAGCAAATACCCTCGTCTTCACTCGATCGGAATCTAAACCTGATCGGTTCTGAGCATGTGCAGAACGTCCCACTTCAGCAAATACCCTCGTCTTTACTCGATCGGAATCTAAACCTGATCGGTTCTGAGCATGTGCAGAACGTCCTACTTCAGCAAATACCCTCGTCTTCACTCGATCGGAATCTAAACCTGATCGGTTCTGAGCATGTGCAGAACGTCCTACTTCAGCAAATACCCTCGTCTTTACTCGATCGGAATCTAAACCTGATCGGTTCTGAGCATGTGCAGAACGTCCTACTTCAGCAAATACCCTCGTCTTTACTCGATCGGAATCTAAACCTGATCGGTTCTGAGCATGTGCAGAACGTCCTTCTTCAGCAAATATTAAACAAGGAAAAAATGACTGGGAAATTCATTCATTTGTTAGAATTACTTTCCAGACATTAAAAAAAATAAGGTTTTTAAAGTTCCACAAAACTGTGACTAAAAGTTTTGTAACTCTGTTCTGATCATTTGATCTGTTTTTTTATAACGAACTTAAACAAATGATTAACGTCCGAAAAAAACAGTCATTATTTGCACTATTTTTTTTGCTTTTTTTTAATCTTCTTCCTCCATCTCCCTCCAGGTGGCGCCACATCAAGTCCGTTCCTTCCATCTAACCCTATCTCCTGCATCCTCTTCAGTCACACCAACTATCTTCATGTCTTCCTTCACTGTATCCATGAACCTCCTCTTTGGTCTTCCTCTAGTCCTCTTTCCTGGTGGTTCCAAATCCAGCATCCTTCCTCTGATGTACTCTCTCTCTCTCCTCTGCACATGTCCAAACCATCTCAGTCTGACCTCTCTGACTTTAAAACCTCTAACATGTGCTGTTCCTCTGATCCTGTCCATCCTGGTCACTCCCAGAGAGATCCTCAGCATCTTCATCTCTGATACAAACATCTCTGTTTCCTGTCTTTTCCTCAGTGACACTGTCTCTAGACCAATCAGCATGGCCGCTCTCACCACACTGTCTCTAGACCAATCAGCATGGCCGCTCTCACCACACTGTCTCTAGACCAATCAGCATGGCCGCTCTCACCACACTGTCTCTAGACCAATCAGCATGGCCGCTCTCACCACACTGTCTCTAGACCAATCAGCATGGCCGCTCTCACCACACTGTCTCTAGACCAATCAGCATGGCCGCTCTCACCACACTGTCTCTAGACTAATCAGCATGGCCGCTCTCACCACACTGTCTCTAGACCAATCAGCATGGCCGCACTCACCACACTGTCTCTAGACCAATCAGCATGGCCGCTCTCACCACACTGTCTCTAGACCAATCAGCATGGCCGCTCTCACCACGGTTTTGTACACTTTCATTTTAGGATCACTCCGTCTCTGGTGAGGTGTTCTGTCCCACCACAAAGAGACCCAGAGAACTCTTCTTTTTTTTTTTTTTTAATCCCTCACCGGGATTATGTGCTGCGTTACACCCCAGCAGGCTGCCACCTAAGATGGCGCCAGTGGTGGGAGAGACAGGGGTTAGGTGTCTTCTCCAAGGACCCAAGACGTGCACTCAGTGGGATGCAAACCCGCGAACTTCCAGTTGACTTCGGGTTCGCGGGCGAACGCTCTAACCACTGAGCCAGAGCGTTTGCCCGCGAAGCAGAAGTCAACCGGAAGTCAACCGGAAGTTCTCCCGACCAGAGGAGGAACGGCTCAACTCTGAGCTCCTCCTTCTATCTCTGGGAGTCCAGCCAACCAGTAGAGGAAGATCTTTTCAGCCGCTTGTATCCCTGATTTCATTCTTTTGGTTACCACCCACACTGGTTACCATGGTGATGGTAGGAATGTAGATCCTGGTTACCATGGTGAGGGTAGGAACATAGATCCTGGTTATCATGGTGAGGGTAGGAACGTAGATCCTGGTTACCATAGTGAGGGTAGGAACGTAGATCCTGGTTATCATGGTGAGGGTAGGAACGTAGATCCTGGTTACCATGGTGACGGTAGGAACATAGATCCTGGTTACTATGGTGAGGGTAGGAACGTACATCCTGGTTACCATGGTGAGGGTAGGACGTAGATCCTGGTTACCATGGTGAGGGTAGGAACGTAGATCCTGGTTACCATGGTGAGGGTAGGAACGTAGATCCTGGTTACCATGGTGAGGGTAGGAACGTAGATCCTGGTTACCATGGTGACGGTAGGAACATAGATCCTGGTTACCATGGTGAGGGTAGGAACGTACATCCTGGTTACCATGGTGAGGGTAGTACGTAGATCCTGGTTACCATGGTGAGGGTAGGAACGTAGATCCTGGTTACCATGGTGAGGGTAGGAACGTAGATCCTGGTTACCATGGTGAGGGTAGGAATGTAGATCCTGGTTACCATGGTGAGGGTAGGAATGTAGATCCTGGTTACCATGGTGAGGGTAGGAACGTAGATCCTGGTTATCATGGTGAGGGTAGGAACGTAGATCCTGGTTACCATGGTGATGGTAGGAACATAGATCCTGGTTACCATGGTGAGGGTAGGAACGTACATCCTGGTTACCATGGTGAGGGTAGGACGTAGATCCTGGTTACCATGGTGAGGGTAGGAACGTAGATCCTGGTTACCATGGTGAGGATGGGAACGTAGATCCTGGTTACCACAGTGAGGGTAGGAACGTAGATCCTGGTTACCATGGTGAGGGTAGGAACGTAGATCCTAGTTACCATGGTGAGGGTAGGAACGTAGATCCTGGTTACCACGGTGAGGGTAGGAACATTGATCCTGGTTACCACGGTGAGGGTAGGAACGTAGATCCTGGTTACCATGGTGAGGGTAGGAACGTAGATCCTGGTTACCATGGTGAGGGTAGGAACGTAGATCCTGGTTACCATGGTGAGGGTAGGAACGTAGATACTGGTTACCATGGTGAGGGTAGGAACGTAGATCCTGGTTACCATGGTGAGGGTAGGAACGTAGATCCTGGTTACCATGGTGAGGGTAGGACGTAGATCCTGGTTACCATGGTGAGGGTAGGACCGTAGATCCTGGTTACCATGGTGAGGGTAGGAACGTAGATCCTGGTTACCATGGTGAGGGTAGGAACGTAGATCCTGGTTACCATGGTGAGGGTAGGAACGTAGATACTGGTTACCATGGTGAGGGTAGGAACGTAGATCCTGGTTACCATGGTGAGGGTAGGAACGTAGATCCTGGTTACCATGGTGAGGGTAGGACGTAGATCCTGGTTACCATGGTGAGGGTAGGACCGTAGATCCTGGTTACCATGGTGAGGGTAGGAACGTAGATCCTGGTTACCATGGTGAGGGTAGGAACGTAGATCCTGGTTATCATGGTGAGGGTAGGAACGTAGATCCTGGTTACCATGGTGACGGTAGGAACATAGATCCTGGTTACCATGGTGAGGGTAGGAACGTACATCCTGGTTACCATGGTGAGGGTAGGAACGTAGATCCTGGTTACCATGGTGAGGGTAGGAACGTAGATCCTGGTTACCATCGTGAGGGTAGGAACGTAGATCCTGGTTACCATGGTGAGGGTAGGAACGTAGATCCTGGTTACCATGGTGAGGGTAGGAACGTAGATCCTGGTTATCATGGTGAGGGTAGGAACGTAGATCCTGGTTACCATGGTGACGGTAGGAACATAGATCCTGGTTACCATGGTGAGGGTAGGAACGTACATCCTGGTTACCATGGTGAGGGTAGGAACGTAGATCCTGGTTACCATGGTGAGGGTAGGAACGTAGATCCTGGTTACCATCGTGAGGGTAGGAACGTAGATCCTGGTTACCATGGTGAGGGTAGGAACGTAGATCCTGGTTACCATGGTGAGGGTAGGAACGTAGATCCTGGTTATCATGGTGAGGGTAGGAACGTAGATCCTGGTTACCATGGTGAGGGTAGGAACATAGATCCTGGTTACCATGGTGACGGTAGGAACGTAGATCCTGGTTACCATGGTGAGGGTAGGAACGTACATCCTGGTTACCATGGTGAGGGTAGGACGTACATCCTGGTTACCATGGTGAGGGTAGGAACATAGATCCTGGTTACCATGGTGAGGGTAGGAACATAGATCCTGGTTACCATGGTGAGGGTAGGAACGTAGATCCTGGTTACCATGGTGAGGGTAGGAACGTAGATCCTGGTTACCACGGTGAGGGTAGGAACATAGATCCTGGTTACCATGGTGAGGGTAGGAACGTAGATCCTGGTTACCATGGTGAGGGTAGGAACATAGATCCTGGTTACCATGGTGAGGGTAGGAACGTAGATCCTGGTTACCATGGTGAGGGTAGGAACGTAGATCCTGGTTACCATGGTGAGGGTAGGAACGTAGATCCTGGTTACCATGGTGATGGTAGGAACGTAGATCCTGGTTACCATGGTGAGGGTAGGAACGTAGATCCTGGTTACCATGGTGAGGGTAGGAACGTAGAGGAGCGTAGAAGGTGAGTGGCAGGATACACCCGAACAGGTTGCCAGTCTGTTGCTGGTCCACACACACACACATTCCTAGCAGCCAATCAACCTAACATGTATGTTTTTGGAGGAAACCCACAAATACACAGGGAGAACATGCAAACTACACACAGAAAGGAGAGTGTTTCAAGCCTCGTTGCCACCCAGGATGCGAACCCTGACCTTCTTGCTGTGGTAACCACTGCGCTGACGCTTTATTGACTAATTAAGTAAAACTAATTATAAAAAAGATTTGATTGGTTTTTTGAAGACTGAGGTAGGAGTGGCGGGGGAGGGGGTCTCTGGTATAGAACGTGTGTGGTGTGTGTGCGTGTATGTGTGTAGTAATGTGTGTATATGTGTGTATGTAGTATACATGTGTGTGAAGTATTTGAGTACGTGTCTGTGTGTGTTTGTGTGTAGTATGTGTGTGCATAGTGTGTGTGTGTGTGTGTATAGTGTGTGTGTGTGTGTGTGGTATGTGTGTGTATGTAGTGTGTATGTAGTATATGTGTGTATCTAGTATATGTGTGTATGTAGTATGTATGTGTGTGTGTATAGTATGTGTGTATGTGTGTGTGTATAGTATGTATGTGTGTGTGTATAGTGTGTATGTGTGTGTGTATAGTATGTGTGTGTGTATAGTGTGTGTGTGTGTGTGTGTGTGTGTGTGTGTGTGAGTGTGTGTGTGGCTAGAAGGGGGGGTAGCGTTAGGATCTGATCAGGAAGTGCGCATGTCCGTTTAAAATCGATGTAAAAAGTTTTGAAGTTAGGGGGTGTTAGAGGTTACAGAGGTACAGGTCAGGGGTGTGGGGGGGGGTGCTCACCTCCTCCAGCGCAGCCGCAGTGTTCCTGCATTGGGACATCCGGGTGTTAAAGTTTGAGGTGGTGGGGGCTTTAAAGTCCTCACTGGTCTCTGAGATAAACTCCGGGACACTGATTAGATCCGGCATGGTGACCCTAAGACAGGTGGACCCCTCCTCACCTGCGGCGCAACCAGGAAGAAGAAAACAGGAACAGCAGGGCGTGGGTCCTGACCACGCCCAAGTGGGAGGGGGGGTTGGTGACGTCAGCGCCTGTCTTTACCTGTCCGTGGGGGGAGTTAGAGAGGTGAGGAAGGGGGAGACGAGGGGCCGCGGGGGGGCAGGGGGACGGGTTCAATTAATGAATTAAAAGATGGAAAATTTTACTTTAAAAATATAAAGTTTAAAAAAATATTCATTTAATTAAAAACATATCAAATTAATACAGAAACAAAAATGAAAAGAAGCACACACACACACTCATATACACACACACTGTACACTCACACACACACACACACACACACTATACAGATATACACACACACACACACACACACACACACACACACACACTATACAGATATACACACACTCATACACACTCATACACACACACACACTATACAGATATACACACACTCATACACACACACACCCAAATCAGAACAAACATAAACACAGGAACAGATTAGTCTCTTTTAAAACTATGGATAGAATTTTAAGAAATTCATCAAAACTGTAAACAAATTCAAATACAGAGCTTCCTCTGCAGGCGTGCTGGGCTCTCACTCAGAGATCGGGTGAGGAGCTCTGCCATCCGGGAGGAGCTCAGAGCCCAGCCGCTCCTCCTCCAGGTCGAGAGGAGCCAGTTGGGGTGGTTCAGGGATCTGGTTAGGATGCCTCCCTCTCTGGTGAGGTGTTCTGTTCAATCAGGAGGAGACCCAGAGGCAGACCCTGGACCTGCTGGAGAGACTATGTCTCACAGCTGGACAGGGAACACCTCAGGATCCTCCTGGGTGAGACGGAGGATGCAGCCGGGGTGAGAAAAGCCTGGGGTTCCCGTCTGAGGATGTTACCCCCGACGACCCGGACCCAGATAAGAGGAAGACGACGGAACGGAAATGTGTAGCCACACTCCAAATACATTTTTAAACATAAAAGTAGAAAATATTAGACTCTCTTTTATTTTCTTTTAAGTCATGATGGCCACGCCCCGCCCGACCGCGCGTCACTGGTGTTGTTTATAATTATTACTGTTCCGTTCCGTCATCTTCCGCTTGTTCCGGGGTCGGATCCTGGGACCAACAGCCTCAAACGGGCAGCCCAGGCCTCTCTCTCCCCGGCTGCATCGTCTCGCTCACCCAGAAGGATCCCAAGTCGTTCCCCGGCCAGCTGTGAGACATAGTCTCTCCAGCTGATCCGGGGTCTGCCCCTTGGTCTCCTCCCGGTGGGACGTGCCCAGAACACCTCGCCTGCGAGGCGCTGAGGGGGCATCCTGACCAGATGCCCGAACCACCCCATCTGGCTCCTCTCAACCTGGAGGAGGAGCGGCTCGACACCAAGCTCCTCCCGGATGGCAGAGCTCCTCACCCGATCTCTGAGTGAGAGCCCAGCCACCCTGCGGAGGAAGCTCATTTCGGCCGCTTGTACCCGCGATCTCATTCTTTCGGTCACCACCCACAGCTGGTAACCATAGGTGAGGGTTGGAACGTAGATCCTGGCTACCATGGTGAGGGTAGGAACGTAGATCCTGCTTACCATGGTGAGGGTAGGAACGTAGATCCTGGAGACCATGGTGAGGGTAGGAACGTAGATCCTGGTTACCACGGTGAGGGTAGGAACGTAGATCCTGGTTACCATGGTGAGGGTAGGAACATAGATCCTGGTTACCATGGTGAGGGTAGGAACGTAGATCCTGGTTACCACGGTGAGGGTAGGAACATAGATCCTGGTTACCATGGTGAGGGTAGGAACGTAGATCCTGGTTACCATGGTGAGGGTAGGAACGTAGATCCTGGTTACCATGGTGAGGGTAGGAACGTAGATCCTGGTTACCATGGTGAGGGTAGGAACATAGATCCTGGTTACCACGGTGAGGGTAGGAACGTAGATCCTGGTTACCATGGTGAGGGTAGGAACGTAGATCCTGGTTACCATGGTGAGGGTTGGAATGTAGATCGACTTGTAAATCCAGAGCTTTGTTTTTCGGCTCAGCTTCCTCTTTATCACGACGGACAGATGCAGCATCCTAGTTATTGCTGATGCTGCACCGATCCACCTGTCGATCTCCCGCTCCATCCGTCCCCCACTCGTTATTATAGTAATTATTACTGTGTATTTTTTAATCTTTCATCTTCCTCCAGGCGTCTTCACGGCTCCCATGAAGGGCTTGTACTACTTCCAGCTGACCGGTGTGGCCGGATCCACCGGGGAGCTGAACGCCGGAGTCAAGAGGAACACGGAGAACATGTTCGCTATCCACCAGAAAGCAGGAACTCAGGCCAGCGCCACCAACAGCATGTTCCTGGAACTGCAGCAGGGAGACAGAGTCTTCGCTCAGCTTTGGTCCGGCATGACCGTCGCTGATCAGGGACATCTGGGCACCTTCAGCGGACTCCTGGTCTACGCCCTGCAGACTGACGCCCCGTCTTTCCCGTGTAGACCGACGCCCGGTCTTTCCCGTGTAGACCGACGCCCGGTCTTTCCCGTGTAGACCGACGCCCGGTCTTCCCCGTGTAGACCGACGCCCGGTCTTTCCCGTGTAGACCGACGCCCGGTCTTTCCCGTGTAGACCGACGCCCCGTCTTCCCCGTGTAGACCGACGCCCGGTCTTCCCCGTGTAGACCGACGCCCGGTCTTCCCCGTGTAGACCGACGCCCGGTCTTCCCCGTGTAGACCGACGCCCGGTCTTTCCCGTGTAGACCGACGCCCGGTCTTCCCCGTGTAGAACATGCAGAACAACAACGAAGCAAAAAATACAAATAAAAGAAATGAATAAAAAACAATTTCAGCTGTTTTTTTCTCTTATTTTCACACACACACTCACACACACTTATTCACACGCACGTGCAAACACTTATAGGGACACGCACACACACCTATACATACACACTCATAGTCTCTCACACAGACACACACACTTATACATACCCACTTATACACACACATGCACACACTTGTAAAAACACACATTTATGTATACACACTCTCATATACAGTCACACACACACACCTACTCAAACATACTCATATTCTTTCTCTCTCTCACACACACATGCACACTTATACATACACACAAACATGCACACACTCTTAAACCGGTCAACACATTACGTCAAAAACTAGTACATCCTAAAGACAAGATGCCTACGGAAAAACAGAGCAATGTAGTTTATTCGATCCGGTGCAGTGAAGGGAGCTGCAAAGAAAACTACATTGGGGAAACAAAGCAACCACTCCACAAAAGACTTTACCAACACAGAAGAGAAGCCTCTAGTGGTCCACAGTCTGCTGTACATCTGCATCTTAAATCCACCAAACACACTTTTGAGGACAGTGAGGTGAAGATTCTAAGTAGAGAGAAAGGTTGGTTTGAAAGAGGGGTGAAAGAAGCCATTTTTGTGATGAAAGAGAATCCCTCACTGAATCGGAATGGAGGCGTTAGATACGTTTTGCCCGGTATCTATAGCAGCCTTTTGAAGCCATGGACTAAAGATGACACCTCGTGACTCAGTTTCACGCCTCTCGTTAGCAGGTTTCTCTTTTCACTAGGCTTTTAGCATTTTTATAATAGGTTTGTTTACTGGTCTGTGGCTACAATAGGAGCCATTCACGGCCATCTTAAGGAACATTCTCATTGGTCGAGCCCTTCTTACACTTTTTTTACCTGTTACTCAGGTTAGTATAAATGGATCCAGGTTCCAGTCCATTTCATTCAGATTGAAAATGATTTCCGGATGGAAGTCGAAACGTCTCGTTGAAGAATTAAACTGTCCAGAAGACTTTTTTGAAATTTTTTCTACTATGGATCACTCCTGGATGAATGAGGGACTACACGGATTTCTTCTCAAACACACTCATATTCTCTCTCACACACACACAGACATCCACACACACTTAACCACACAAGTTCACACACTCATATACAGCCAGAAACACTTTTATACACACACTTATACACCCACACCTTTATACATACTCTCATATACACACACACACACACACACACACACACACACACACACACACACACACACTCATATACAGCCAGAAACACTTTTATACACACACTTATACACCCACACCTTTATACATACTCTCATATACACACACACACACACACACACACTCATATACAGCCAGAAACACTTTTATACACACACTTATACACCCACACCTTTATACATACTCTCATATACACACACACACTCATATACAGCCAGAAACACTTTTATACACACACTTATACACCCACACCTTTATACATACTCTCATATACAGACACACACACACACACACACACACTCATATACAGCCAGAAACACTTTTATACACACACTTATACACCCACACCTTTATACATACTCTCATATACAGACACACACACACACACACACACACTCATATACAGCCAGAAACACTTTTATACACACACTTATACACCCACACCTTTATACATACTCTCATATACACACACACACACACACACACACACACACACACACACACACTCATATACAGCCAGAAACACTTTTATACACACACTTATACACCCACACCTTTATACATACTCTCATATACACACACACACACACACACACTCATATACAGCCAGAAACACTTTTATACACACACTTATACACCCACACCTTTATACATACTCTCATATACACACACACACTCATATACAGCCAGAAACACTTTTATACACACACTTATACACCCACACCTTTATACATACTCTCATATACAGACACACACACACACACACACACACTCATATACAGCCAGAAACACTTTTATACACACACTTATACACCCACACCTTTATACATACTCTCATATACAGACACACACACACACACACACACACTCATATACAGCCAGAAACACTTTTATACACACACTTATACACCCACACCTTTATACATACTCTCATATACACACACACACACACACACACACACACTCATATACAGCCAGAAACACTTTTATACACACACTTATACACCCACACCTTTATACATACTCTCATATACAGACACACACACACACACACACACACACACACACACACACACACACACACACACACACACACACACACACACACAGCCAGAAACACTTTTATACACACACTTATACACCCACACCTTTATACATACTCTCATATACACACACACACACACACACACACTCATATACAGCCAGAACCACTTTTATACACACACTTATACACCCACACCTTTATACATACTCTCATATACACACACACACTCATATACAGCCAGAAACACTTTTATACACACACTTATACACCCACACCTTTATACATACTCTCATATACACACACACACACACACTCATATACAGCCAGAAACACTTTTATACACACACTTATACACCCACACCTTTATACATACTCTCATATACACACACACACACACACTCATATACAGCCAGAAACACTTTTATACACACACTTATACACCCACACCTTTATACATACTCTCATATACACACACACACACTCATATACAGCCAGAAACACTTTTATACACACACTTATACACCCACACCTTTATACATACTCTCATATACAGACTCATATCTCATATCTCTCCCAGCAGGAGTGGGGTCTGTTGCGGGACTATGGCTCAGGTTCTCTCCTCCCCGACCCCACCGACCTGTTCCCCACCGTTGTCCTCGGTCCTGACCTCCACGACTCCTCTGGTCCCTTGCTGACCGCTCCTGCTCCTGTCTCTTTGGACTCGGCCTCCGGAAAGACTCTCTACAGACTAATGGTCCAGGCTCTGAACCACCAGATATTAAACGACCACCAGACACCGTGTGGAGGGATCATCTGGGCTTGGGTCCTGACCAGGGCCCGGCCTGGTCCTTCCTGTACAAGCCCCCCCTCAGTAAGAGACAGGGTGACCTGCAGTGGAGGCTGCTGCACGGAGCAGTGGCTGTGAATTCTTTTGTACATCGTGTAAATAGTTCTGTGGGTGAGGGGTGTCCGTTTTGTGGGGAGAGGGAGACTGTTTTTCACTGTTTTTGGGGATGCGGTCGGCTGAACCAGCTGTTTGATCTGTTGAGGGAGGTGTTCAAGGCTCTGGGGGCGGTTTTTAATGCACAGGTGTTTGTGGGAGGGGTCAGGTTCTCTCGACGCAGCAGGAGGAGGGGGCGCGTCCTGAACTTTCTCCTGGCTCAAGCAAAAATGGCCATCTATGTGAGCAGGAGGAGGATGGTACAGACTGGCAGGAGGAGGATGGTACAGACTGGCAGGAGGAGGATGGTACAGACTGGGACGGCTTTGTGTGTGAAGGAGGGTTTTGGGAAGATGGTGGAGGCACGGCTCAGGTTAGAGTTTGGGGTGTTTCAAATAAATGGGGACTTAGAAGATTTTGAGGAGCTGTGGGGGTGTGAAGGGGTTTTAGCCACTGTGAAAGAGGGGGATCTTGCACTTGGGTCTCTGTTTGTGTGAGGGTGGTTGTTTTGTGTGAGGGTGGGTGTTTTGTGTGGGGTGGGTGTGTGTGTGAGGGTGGGTGTTTTGTGTGAGGGTGGGTGTTTTGTGTGGGGTGGGTGTGTGTGTGAGGGTGGGTGTTTTGTGTGAGGGTGGGTGTTTTGTGTGGGGGTGGGTGTTTGTGTGAGGGTGGGTGTTTTGTGTGAGGGTGGGTGTTTGTGTGAGGGTGGGTGTTTTGTGTGAGGGTGGGTGTGTGTGTGAGGGTGGGTGTTTTGTGTGAGGGTGGGTGTTTGTGTGAGGGTGGGTGTTTGTGTGTGGGTGTTTTGTGTGGGGTGGGTGTGTGTGTGAGGGTGGGTGTTTGTGTGAGGGTGGGTGTTTTGTGTGGGGTGGGTGTTTGTGTGAGGGTGTTTTGTGTGGGGTGGGTGTGTGTGTGAGGGTGGGTGTTTGTGTGAGGGTGGGTGTTTGTGTGTGGGTGTTTTCTGTGGGGGTGGGTGTTTTGTGTGAGGGTGGGTGTTTTGTATGGGGGTGGGTGTTTTGTGTGAGGGTGGGTGTTTGTGTGGGGGTGGGTGTTTGTGTGTGGGTGTTTTGTGTGGGGTGGGTGTTTGTGTCAGGGTGGTTGTTTGTGTGAGGGTGGGTGTGTGTGTGAGGGTGGGTGTTTTGTGTGAGGGTGGGTGTGTGTGTGAGGGTGGGTGTTTTGTGTGGGGTGGGTGTGTGTGTGAGGGTGGGTGTGTGTGTGAGGGTGGGTGTGTGTGTGTGAGGGTGGGTGTTTGTGTGTGGGTGTTTTGTGTGGGGTGGGTGTGTGTGTGAGGGTGGGTGTTTGTGTGTGGGTGTTTTGTGTGGGGTGGGTGTTTTGTGTGAGGGTGGGTGTGTGTGTGAGGGTGGGTGTTTTGTGTGTGGGTGTTTTGTGTGGGGTGGGTGTGTGTGTGAGGGTGGGTGTTTGTGTGTGGGTGTTTTGTGTGGGGTGGGTGTTTGTGTGTGGGTGTTTTGTGTGGGGTGGGTGTGTGTGTGAGGGTGGGTGTTTTGTGTGAGGGTGGGTGTTTTGTGTGGGGTGGGTGTGTGTGTGAGGGTGGGTGTTTGTGTGAGGGTGGGTGTTTGTGTGTGGGTGTTTTGTGTGAGGGTGGGTGTTTGTGTGTGGGTGTTTTGTGTGGGGTGGGTGTTTGTGTGAGGGTGGGTGTTTGTGTGAGGGTGGGTGTTTGTGTGAGGGTGGGTGTTTGTGTGAGGTGGGTGTTTGTGTGAGGGTGAGTGTTTGTGTGAGGGTGGGTGTTTGTGTGAGGGTGTTTGTGTGAGGGTGGGTGTGTGTGTGGGTGTTTTGTGTGAGGGTGGGTGTTTGTGTGAGGGTGTTTTGTGTGGGGTGGGTGTTTGTGTGAGGGTGGGTGTTTTGTGTGGGGTGGGTGTTTGTGTGAGGGTGGGTGTTTGTGTGAGGGTGGGTGTTTGTGTGAGGGTGTTTGTGTGAGGGTGGGTGTGTGTGTGTGGGTGTTTTGTGTGAGGGTGGGTGTTTGTGTGTGGGTGTTTTGTGTGGGGTGGGTGTTTGTGTGAGGGTGGGTGTTTTGTGTGGGGTGGGTGTTTGTGTGAGGGTGGGTGTTTGTGTGAGGGTGGGTGTTTGTGTGAGGGTGGGTGTTTGTGTGAGGGTGAGTGTTTGTGTGGGGTGGGTGTGTGTGTGAGGGTGGGTGTTTGTGTGAGGGTGGGTGTTTGTGTGAGGGTGTTTGTGTGAGGGTGGGTGTGTGTGTGTGGGTGTTTTGTGTGAGGGTGGGTGTTTGTGTGAGGGTGTTTGTGTGAGGGTGGGTGTGTGTGTGTGGGTGTTTTGTGTGAGGGTGGGTGTTTTGTGTGAGGGTGGGTGTTTTGTGTGAGGGTGGGTGTTTTGTGTGAGGGTGGGTGTTTGTGTGAGGGTGGGTGTTTGTGTGAGGTGGGTGTTTGTGTGAGGGTGGGTGTTTTGTGTGAGGGTGGGTGTTTGTGTGAGGGTGGGTGTTTGTGTGAGGTGGGTGTTTGTGTGAGGGTGGGTGTTTGTGTGAGGGTGGGTGTTTGTGTGAGGGTGGGTGTTTGTGTGAGGGTGAGTGTTTGTGTGGGGTGGGTGTGTGTGTGAGGGTGGGTGTTTTGTGTGAGGGTGGTTGTTTGTGTGAGGGTGGGTGTTTGTGTGAGGGTGGTTGTTTGTGTGAGGGTGGGTGTTTTGTGTGGGGTGGGTGTTTGTGTGAGGGTGGGTGTTTGTGTGTGGGTGTTTGTGTGAGGGTGAGTGTTTGTGTGGGGTGGGTGTGTGTGT
Source organism: Neostethus bicornis (assembly GCA_902685375.1). Taxonomy (NCBI): domain Eukaryota; kingdom Metazoa; phylum Chordata; class Actinopteri; order Atheriniformes; family Phallostethidae; genus Neostethus; species Neostethus bicornis. The sequence continues at coordinate 362,488 of CACRXE010000008.1, forward strand.
GAGGGTGGGTGTTTTGTGTGAGGGTGGGTGTTTGTGTGTGGGTGTTTGTGTGAGGGTGGGTGTTTGTGTGTGAGTGTTTTGTGTGAGGGTGGGTGTTTTGTGTGAGTGTTTTGTGTGAGGGTGGGTGTTTTGTGTGAGGGTGGGTGTTTGTGTGAGGGTGGGTGTTTGTGTGTGGGTGTTTGTGTGAGGGTGGGTGTTTGTGTGTGAGTGTTTTGTGTGAGGGTGGGTGTTTTGTGTGAGGGTGGGTGTTTGTGTGAGGGTGGGTGTTTGTGTGTGGGTGTTTTGTGTGAGGGTGGTTGTTTGTGTGAGGGTGGGTGTTTGTGTGAGGGTGGGTGTTTGTGATAGGGTGGGTGTTTTGTGTGAGGGTGGTTGTTTGTGTGAGGGTGGGTGTTTGTGTGAGGGTGGGTGTTTTGTGTAAGGGTGGGTGTTTGTGTGAGGGTGGGTGTTTGTGTGTGGGTGTTTGTGTGAGGGTGGGTGTTTTGTGTGAGGGTGGGTGTTTGTGTGAGGGTGGGTGTTTGTGTGTGAGTGTTTTGTGTGAGGGTGGGTGTTTTGTGTGAGGGTGGGTGTTTGTGTGAGGGTGGGTGTTTGTGTGTGAGTGTTTTGTGTGAGGGTGGGTGTTTGGTGTGAGGGTGGGTGTTTTGTGTGAGGGTGGGTGTTTGTGTGAGGGTGGGTGTTTGTGTGTGGGTGTTTTGTGTGAGGGTGGTTGTTTGTGTGAGGGTGGGTGTTTGTGTGAGGGTGGTTGTTTGTGTGAGGGTGGGTGTTTTGTGTAAGGGTGGGTGTTTGTGTGAGGGTGGGTGTTTGTGTGTGGGTGTTTTGTGTGAGGGTGGGTGTTTTGTGTGTGGGTGTTTTGTGTGAGGGTGGGTGTTTGTGTGAGGGTGGGTGTTTGTGTGAGGGTGGGTGTTTTGTGTGAGGGTGGGTGTTTGTATGAGGGTGGGTGTTTTGTGTGAGGGTGGGTGTTTTGTGTGGGTGGGTGTTTTGTGTGAGGGTGGGTGTTTGTGTGAGGGTGTTTTGTGTGGGGGTGGGTGTTTGTGTGTGGGTGTTTGTGTGTGGGTGTTTGTGTGGGGTGGGTGTGTGTGTGAGGGTGGGTGTTTTGTGTGTGGGTGTTTTGTGTGAGGGTGTTTTGTGTGGGGTGGGTGTTTGTGTGAGGGTGTGTGTGTGTGTGAGGGTGGGTGTGTGTGTGTGAGTGTTTTGTGTGAGGGTGGGTGTTTGTGTGAGGGTGGGTGTTTTCTGTGGGGGTGGGTGTTTGTGTGAGGGTGGGTGTTTTGTGTGTGGGTGTGTGTGTGAGGGTGGGTGTTTGTGTGAGGGTGGGTGTTTGTATGAGGGTGGGTGTTTGTGTGAGGGTGTTTTGTGTGTGGGTGTGTGTGTGAGGGTGAGTGTTTGTGTGAGGGTGGGTGTGTGTGTGAGGGTGGGTGTTTGTGTGTGGGTGTTTGTGTGTGGGTGTTTGTGTGGGGGTGGGTGTTTGTGTGAGGGTGGGTGTTTTGTGTGGGGTGGGTGTGTGTGTGTGTGAGGGTGGGTGTTTGTGTGTGGGTGTTTTGTGTGGGGTGGGTGTTTGTGTGTGGGTGTTTTGTGTGGGGTGGGTGTGTGTGTGAGGGTGGGTGGGTGTGTGTGTGATGGTGGGTGTTTTGTATGGGGGTGGGTGTTTGTGTGTGGGTGTTTTGTGTGGGGTGGGTGTGTGTGTGAGGGTGGGTGTTTTCTGTGGGGGTGGGTGTTTGTGTGTGGGTGTTTTGTGTGGGGTGTGTGTGTGTGTGTGAGTGTTTTGTGTGGGGTGGGTGTTTGTGTGTGGGTGTTTTGTGTGTGAGTGTTTTGTGTGGGGTGGGTGTTTGTGTGAGGGTGGGTGTTTGTGTGAGGGTGGGTGTTTGTGTGAGGGTGGGTGTGTGTGTGTGAGTGTTTTGTGTGAGGGTGGGTGTTTGTGTGAGGGTGGGTGTTTTGTGTGAGGGTGGGTGTTTTGTGTGAGGGTGGGTGTGTGTGTGTGAGTGTTTTGTGTGAGGGTGGGTGTTTGTGTGAGGGTGGGTGTTTTGTATGGGGGTGGGTGTTTGTGTGAGGGTGGGTGTGTGTGTGTGAGTGTTTTGTGTGAGGGTGGGTGTTTGTGTGAGGGTGGGTGTTTGTGTGAGGGTGGGTGTTTGTGTGAGGGTGGGTGTTTTGTGTGAGGGTGGGTGTTTGTGTGAGGGTGGGTGTGTGTGTGTGAGTGTTTTGTGTGAGGGTGGGTGTTTGTGTGAGGGTGGGTGTGTGTGTGAGGGTGGGTGTTTGTGTGAGGGTGGGTGTTTTGTATGGGGGTGGGTGTTTGTGTGAGGGTGGGTGTGTGTGTGTGAGTGTTTTGTGTGAGGGTGGGTGTTTGTGTGAGGGTGGGTGTGTGTGTGAGGGTGGGTGTTTGTGTGAGGGTGGGTGTTTTGTATGGGGGTGGGTGTTTGTGTGAGGGTGGGTGTTTTCTGTGGGGGTGGGTGTTTGTGTGGGGTGGGTGTTTGTGTGTGGGTGTTTTGTGTGGGGGTGGGTGTTTGTGTGAAGGTGGGTGTTTTGTGTGGGGGTGGTTGTTTTGTGTGAGGGTGGGTGTTTTCTGTGGGGGTGGGTGTTTGTGTGTGGGTGTTTTGTGTGAGGGTGGGTGTTTTCTGTGGGGGTGGGTGTTTGTGTGGGGTGGGTGTTTGTGTGAGGGTGGGTGTTTGTGTGAGGGTGGGTGTTTGTGTGGGGGTGGGTGTTTTGTATGGGGGTGGGTGTTTGTGTGAGGGTGGGTGTTTTCTGTGGGGGTGGGTGTTTGTGTGAGGGTGGGTGTTTTCTGTGGGGGTGGGTGTTTGTGTGTGGGTGCTTTGTGTGGGGGTGGGTGTTTTGTGTGAGGGTGGGTGTTTTGTGTGAGGGTGGGTGTTTGTGTGAGGGTGGGTGTTTGTGTGTGGGTGTTTTGTGTGGGGTGGGTGTGTGTGTGAGGGTGGGTGTTTGTGTGTGGGTGTTTTGTGTGGGGGTGGGTGTTTTGTGTGAGGGTGGGTGTTTGTGTGAGGGTGGGTGTTTGTGTGTGGGTGTTTTGTGTGGGGTGGGTGTGTGTGTGAGGGTGGGTGGGGAAAAGGGATCTTTTTTTCTTTTTTTGATGTGTGTCATGTAAATGGTGTTGATACTAAAATGTATACGTTGTAAATATTGTTCATTGAATGTTTTATGTGTTTTTGTTGTTTTTTCGAGTGTACATAGTGTACATAGTGTGTGTGTGTGTGTGTGTGTGTGTACATAGTATACACCATGTGAACGGTGCCGTTTGGTATTGGTGATATTGTGTATTTTGGGTTTTGTACAAACGCAAATGTAAGTTGTAGAATGTTTTTTTCTACAGGCAAATAAAGGTCTGTTAAAAATCATATACAGACACACACACGCTCTCTCTCTCCCTCACTCACACACACACACACACACACACACACACACACACACACACACACACACACACACACACACACTCTCTCTCACACACACACACACATACACACACACACACACACTCAGACTGAAGCTGATGTTTGTTTTTTTTTATTCAAAAAATCTTCGTGCAGAAAAAACATAAATTTTAAGCAAATAAACAGCTTTTTTTAAAAAACAACGGTGTTTGTTTCTGGATCCAGAACGAGGGCGAGGTGGTACCCTGGGATACAGACGCCCGGTCTGGATCCAGAGAACCGTCCCGCCCCGTTCCCGATCGGGTTTCTGAATCGGTCCCCCGTCGTTAGTGTTTAACTAGTTTTAATTAAAACAATCGTTTTTGAACCTGAAACGACGTCTAAAACATTAAAGGTCCCATCTCATGCACATTGTATCCTCTACACACACACACACACACACACACACACACACACACACACACGTTTACAACATGCATTACACCATAGTTATGAAAATAGATTGATTTGGTGGAGCGCAGTCACAGACCCGGAACTTTGAAAGACCGGGTATCGCACATCCCCCCGCCCGTCCTAGGAAAGTACAAGCTCCGCCCTCTGTCCTCCGCCCATCTCTGAGCGGGAGGGGGAAGGCAGGCGTAAACCGGTGCGTAGCGGTTTGGTAGCGTCTGAAATAAGATTTTATCATGTCCATTCATCATGTTCAGCCCTACGAAGCACAAGCACCGCAGCGGCATGGGATCAATGTTACTGATATAACAAAATGCTTGTAGATTAGTGGAGTGAGGAGGGCAGGCGGGTGGTGAGGAGGGAGGGGGGCGTGTGTGAAGTCCGTCCTGGCTACGTCAAATGCGTCATACTTTAGTCATTGGTTGTTTTGTCTTAGCGTACCAGAAATCCACAGAAAAACGGGCTAAATCAATCTAGAAAGAGACACACACACACATACAAGGCCCGGACATCACACACACACACACACATACAGTGGGGCAAAAAAGTATTTAGTCAGCCACCAATTGTGCAAGTTCTCCCACTTAAAAAGATGAGAGAGACCTGTAATTTTCATCAACTATGAGAGACAAAATGAGAAAAAAAAATCCAGAAAATCACATTTTTAAAGAATTTATTTGCATATTTTGGTGGAAAATAAGTATTTGGTCAAAAACAAAAGTTCATCTTAAGACTTTGTTTTATACCCTTTGTGGGTAAGGACAGAGGTCAAAGGTTTTCTGTAAGTCTTCACAAGGTTTTCACAAACTGTTGCTGGTATTTTGATCCATTCCTCCAATCAGATCTCCTCTAGAGCAGTGATGTTTTGGGGCTGTCGCTGGGGAACACGGACTTCCAACTCCCTCCAAAGATTTTCTAAAGGGTTGAGATCTGGAGACGGGCTAGGCCACTCCAGAACCTTGAAATGCTTCTTATGAAGCCCCTCCTTCGTTACCCGGGCAGTGTGTTTGGGATCATTGTCATGCTGAAAGACCCAGCCACGTTTCATCTTCAATGCTCTTGCTGATGGAAGGATGTTTTCAAAATCTGACGATTCATGGCCCCATTCATTCTTTCCTTTACACGGATCAGTCGTCCTGGCCCTTTAGCTGAAAAACAGCCCCAAAGCATGATGTTTCCACCCCCATGCTTTACAGTAGGTATGGTGTTCTTTCTCCTCTAAACACGACGAGTAGAGTTGTTACCAAAAAGTTCTATTTTGGTTTCATCTGATCATACGACATTCTCCCAGTCCTCTTCTGGATCATGCAGATGCTCCCTAGCAAACGGGCCTGCACATGTACTGCCTTTAGCAGGGGGACACGTCTGGTACTGCAGTATTTGAGTCCCTGGCAGCGCAGTGTGTTACTGATGGTAGCCTTTGTTACTTTGGTCCCAGCTCTCTGCAGGTCATTCACTAGTTCCCCCCGTGTTGTTCTGGGATTTTTGCTCATCGTTCTTGTGATCATTTTGACCCCTCGGGGTGAGATCTTGTGGGGAGCCCCAGATCGGGGGAGATTATCAGTGGTCTTGTATGTCTTCCATTTCCTTATAATTGCTCCCACAGTTGATTTCTTCTCACCGAGCTGCTCACCTATTGCAGCTTCAGTCTTCCCAGCCTGGTGCAGGTCTTTGTTTCTGGTGTCCTTTGACAGCTCTTTGGTCTCTTTGGCCGTGGTGGAGTTTGGAGTGTGACTGTCTGAGGTTGTGGACAGGTGTATTTTATATAGATGAAGAGTTCAAACAGGTCCCATTAATACAGGTAACGAGTGGAGGACAGAGGAGCCTTTTACAGAAGAAGTTATGGGTCTGTGAGAGACAGAAATCTTGTTTGTTTTTGACCAAATACTTATTTTCCACCATAATCTGCAAATAAATTCTTTAAAAATTATACAATGTGATTTTCTGGATTTTTTTTTCTCATTTTGTCTCTCATAGTTGAGGTACAGCTATGATGAAAAGTACAGGTCTCTCTCGTCTTTTGAAGTGGGAGAACTTGCACAATTGGTGGCTGACTAAATACTTTTTTGCCCCACTGTATACACACACACACACACACACACACACACACACACACACGGCCCGGACATCACTCTTACAAGGTAGAAAACTCTGGAAAGTCACTTTTGCATCAGACGGGACCTTTAAAAAGTCTCTGAAATTCTAAAACTTTTTACCATCGTTTGCTTTAAATCCTGAAGGTGGTCGGGTCGCTACGGTTACAGCTGCGTAACCGTAGCGACCCCGTCTCCGCCCTCAGAGGCGGCGCGTGTGTTTGGAGTTGTAATGACTCCGCATGTCTTTCCGCAGGCGGAACTTCTGTCCGCACACGCCGCAGACGTAAAGGTGAACGTCCATGTGCGTCTCCAGCTGCTCGCCGCCGGGAAAAATCTGGAAGCACACCTGGCAGATGGTCTCCCCCGCCGACAGGTGCGAGATCATGTGACGAACGTGGTCGTGTTTCAGGAAGGCGCCCTGAAGGCAGAGCGGGCAGACGTAACGCGCCGTGCCGCGGTGCATGTCGGTGTGGAGGCGGAGCTGGCGTTCCCGCAGGAACCGCTTCCCGCAGGTTTGACAGGTGAATTGCTTCTCTTTGGTGTGGACCGTGTAGTGCTCCCGCAGGTGGCAGCGTTGGTAGAAACCCTTCCCGCAGAGGCCGCAGAAATGCTTCCGGCGGCGATCCGGTTCGGAGCCGTCGTCGAGGAGAGCGGGGCGGAACGGCTCCCGCTCCTGGCAGGTCGACGCGTGCTCCGACACGAGGCTCTCGCTTTGGAACGACGAGCCGCAGTGAGGACAGGAGAGGTCGTCGCCGGCGTCTCCGTCACCAAGTCGGTCTCCGTCTTGGATCTCGTCTTCGGATTCGCCGGCGTTCCCTTCGCCGCACCGCTCGGCGTGCTCCTGCAGCTGTCGACCTCGAACGAGGACCCGTCCGCATCGACCGCAGGCGCAGATGTGACCCACGTGTTCGGACAGGTAGTGAGCCGCGCGCTCGTCTTCCGTTAAGGCGGCGCCGCACAGCTCGCAGGGTTCCTCTGGTTCGTCGGAGTCGTCGTTTGTTCTCGGACGCTCGGCCGGACCGCCGTTCTCGTCGTCGTGGTTACTGCTCTCGCCTCCGCGCTCGCGGCCGTTTTGGTCGCCGCTAGACGGACGACCTTCCAAAGACTCCCCTCCGCTTTCCGCCTCGTCTCGTTTGTCCGTTTGAATCTCCTCTGGTTCGGTTTTGACCACCGAGCGGACGGGCAGATCGGGATCGTCCTTACGGAGGAGGAAACGGCGTGGCTCCTCCTCCGGGTTTCCGCGCGGCGCCGCTTTCCGATTGGTGCAGGTCAGGATGTGTTCGATTAGAAGTTTCTCGCAGCTGAAAACGAAGCCGCAGTCGTCGCAGGTGTACGTTCGTCCGAATCGAGGGCGGTCTTTCAAAGCCGGGCCGCGCCCGCCGCCGGCACGCTTCCTCGAGTCGCACGGCTGCTCGCCGGGGGCTTCGGCGGCGGGCGGCGGAACGAGAGGCGGGTCTTCGGCGGGACGAGCGATCGGCGTAGACGTCGGCGGACGAACGGCGGCGCTCGTCGCCTTCGGACGCTCGGTCTCCGTCGGTTTCTGCTCGTACATCCGGACGCCGAACATCATTTTTCCGGCGGCGGACGAGGAAGTAGACGTCGTGGAAGACGAGGAAGAGGAGGAGGAGGGAGTGAGGGCGGAGCTTCGGACGTCCCGCAGCTCCTCCGGCGAATCGGGGACGTAATACATCTGCAGGTACGCCATGGACGCCTTCAGCTCGTCGAACTCGTAGCTTCCGACCGCGACGCGTCCTAGATACATGAGCTGCAGGATCAAATCGAAACACTCGGCGCTGATTCGTAAGTTGCTCAAATCGAGCCGCGCCGCCCCCCGTTGGTCTCGGATGAACATCATTCTGAAGTAGGAGCTGCACGCCGCCAGGACGGCTTTATGCGCCCTGAAGTAGATGTCGCCGATGGCGATGAGGCAGTCGCACAGGAAGCCCCATTCCCGCTGGTTGTTGAGCTGCTGCAGGACGTGCTCGCTGTGGCTCGGCCGTGCCATCGCCCTGGTAACAAAACAAACAGTCAGTGTTTGTGTGCAGCAGAGGGCGTCAAACTGAGGGCAGCACGATAAATCCAATATTTAAATAAACAAGGGGTTAATCCAGGAAGGGGCAAACTATGGGCCGCAGGCCACATGTGGCCAGTCAAACGTTTTAATCTGGCCGCTAAACTTAAAATAATTAAGTAAATAAACCTTGTTAATGTTTTATTCACCTGTAATTTTGATGTTTAGCCACCAGATGGGGCCAAATATACAACAACACTGCTCCAGAGATGCCAAGTTTTTACCTCTGTGAAGCTGGCACCTCTTTAAAAAAAATAAATAATTAAACAAAAAAAAATTGTCAATAGTTTTTGCTATTTATATACACCCCTGTACTGCTTGGTCACACAGAGGAGGTACCACCAGGAATACACCCCTGTACTGCTTGGTCACACAGAGGAGGTACCACCAGGAATACACCCCTGTACTGCTTGGTCACACAGAGGAGGTACCACCAGGAATACACCCCTGTACTGCTTGGTCACACAGAGGACGTACCACCAGGAATACACCACTGTACTGCTAGTGTTATGTATCAGTACGAAGAGGAGGTACCACCAGGAATACACCCCTGTACTGCTAGTGTTATGTATCAGTATGAAGAGGAGGTACCACCAGGAATACACCCCTGTACTGCTAGTGTTATGTATCAGTATGAAGAGGAGGTACCACCAGGAATACACCCCTGTACTGCTAGTGTTATGTATCAGTATGAAGAGGAGGTACCACCAGGAATACACCCCTGCACTGCTTGGTCACACAGAGGAGGTACCACCAGGAATACACCCCTGTACTGCTTGGTCACACAGAGGAGATACCACCAGGAATACACCCCTGTACTGCTAGTGTTATGTATCAGTATAAAGAGGAGGTACCACCAGGAATACACCCCTGTACTGCTAGTGTTATGTATCAGTATGAAGAGGAGGTACCACCAGGAATACACCCCTGTACTGCTAGTGTTATGTATCAGTATGAAGAGGAGGTACCACCAGGAATACACCCCTGTACTGCTAGTGTTATGTATCAGTATAAAGAGGAGGTACCACCAGGAATACACCCCTGTACTGCTAGTGTTATGTATCAGTATGAAGAGGAGGTACCACCAGGAATACACCCCTGTACTGCTAGTGTTATGTATCAGTATGAAGAGGAGGTACCACCAGGAATACACCCCTGTACTGCTAGTGTTATGTATCAGTATAAAGAGGAGGTACCACCAGGAATACACCCCTGTACTGCTAGTGTTATGTATCAGTATGAAGAGGAGGTACCACCAGGAATACACCCCTGTACTGCTAGTGTTATGTATCAGTATGAAGAGGAGGTACCACCAGGAATACACCCCTGTACTGCTTGGTCACACAGAGGAGGTACCACCAGGAATACACCCCTGTACTGCTAGGTCACACAGAGGAGGTACCACCAGGAATAAAGCCCTGTACTGCTTGGTCACACAGAGGAGGTACCACCAGGAATACACCCCTGTGCTGCTAGGTCACACAGAGGAGGTACCACCAGGAATACACCCCTGTACTGCTTGGTCACACAGAGGAGGTACCACCAGGAATACACCCCTGTACTGCTAGGTCACACAGAGGACGTACCACCAGGAATACACCCCTGTACTGCTAGGTCACACAGAGGACGTACCACCAGGAATACACCCCTGTACTGCTTGGTCACACAGAGGAGGTACCACCAGGAATACACCCCTGTACTGCTTGGTCACACAGAGGAGGTACCACCAGGAATACACCCCTGTACTGCTAGTGTTATGTATCAGTATGAAGAGGAGGTACCACCAGGAATACACCCCTGTACTGCTTGGTCACACAGAGGAGGTACCACCAGGAATACACCCCTGTACTGCTTGGTCACACAGAGGACGTACCACCAGGAATACACCCCTGTACTGCTAGTGTTATGTATCAGTATAAAGAGGAGGTACCACCAGGAATACACCACTGTACTGCTAGTGTTATGTATCAGTACGAAGAGGAGGTACCACCAGGAATACACCCCTGTACTGCTAGTGTTATGTATCAGTATGAAGAGGAGGTACCACCAGGAATACACCCCTGTACTGCTAGTGTTATGTATCAGTATGAAGAGGAGGTACCACCAGGAATACACCCCTGTACTGCTAGGTCACACAGAGGACGTACCACCAGGAATACACCCCTGTACTGCTAGGTCACACAGAGGAGGTACCACCAGGAATACACCCCTGTACTGCTTGGTCACACAGAGGAGGTACCACCAGGAATACACCCCTGTACTGCTTGGTCACACAGAGGAGGTACCACCAGGAATACACCCCTGTACTGCTAGTGTTATGTATCAGTATGAAGAGGAGGTACCACCAGGAATACACCCCTGTACTGCTTGGTCACACAGAGGAGGTACCACCAGGAATACACCCCTGTACTGCTTGGTCACACAGAGGAGGTACCACCAGGAATACAGCCCTGTACTGCTTGGTCACACAGAGGACGTACCACCAGGAATACACCACTGTACTGCTAGTGTTATGTATCAGTACGAAGAGGAGGTACCACCAGGAATACACCCCTGTACTGCTAGTGTTATGTATCAGTATGAAGAGGAGGTACCACCAGGAATACACCCCTGTACTGCTAGTGTTATGTATCAGTTTGAAGAGGAGGTACCACCAGGAATACACCCCTGTACTGCTAGTGTTATGTATCAGTATGAAGAGGAGGTACCACCAGGAATACACCCCTGTACTGCTAGTGTTATGTATCAGTATGAAGAGGAGGTACCACCAGGAATACACCCCTGTACTGCTAGTGTTATGTATCAGTATGAAGAGGAGGTACCACCAGGAATACACCCCTGTACTGCTAGTGTCATGTATCAGTATAAAGAGGAGGTACCACCAGGAATACACCCCTGTACTGCTAGTGTTATGTATCAGTATGAAGAGGAGGTACCACCAGGAATACATCCCTGTACTGCTAGTGTTATGTATCAGTATGAAGAGGAGGTACCACCAGGAATACACCCCTGTACTGCTTGGTCACACAGAGGAGGTACCACCAGGAATACACCCCTGTACTGCTAGGTCACACAGAGGAGGTACCACCAGGAATAAAGCCCTGTACTGCTTGGTCACACAGAGGAGGTACCACCAGGAATACACCCCTGTGCTGCTAGGTCACACAGAGGAGGTACCACCAGGAATACACCCCTGTACTGCTTGGTCACACAGAGGAGGTACCACCAGGAATACACCCCTGTACTGCTTGGTCACACAGAGGAGATACTACCAGGAATACACCCCAGTACTGCTAGTGTTATGTATCAGTATAAAGAGGAGGTACCACCAGGAATACACCCCTGTACTGCTAGTGTTATGTATCAGTATGAAGAGGAGGTACCACCAGGAATACACCCCTGTACTGCTAGTGTTATGTATCAGTATGAAGAGGAGGTACCACCAGGAATACACCCCTGTACTGCTAGTGTCATGTATCAGTATAAAGAGGAGGTACCACCAGGAATACACCCCTGTACTGCTAGTGTTATGTATCAGTATGAAGAGGAGGTACCACCAGGAATACACCCCTGTACTGCTAGTGTTATGTATCAGTATGAAGAGGAGGTACCACCAGGAATACACCCCTGTACTGCTTGGTCACACAGAGGAGGTACCACCAGGAATACACCCCTGTACTGCTAGGTCACACAGAGGAGGTACCACCAGGAATAAAGCCCTGTACTGCTTGGTCACACAGAGGAGGTACCACCAGGAATACACCCCTGTGCTGCTAGGTCACACAGAGGAGGTACCACCAGGAATACACCCCTGTACTGCTTGGTCACACAGAGGAGGTACCACCAGGAATACACCCCTGTACTGCTTGGTCACACAGAGGAGGTACCACCAGGAATACACCCCTGTACTGCTAGTGTTATGTATCAGTATGAAGAGGAGGTACCACCAGGAATACACCCCTGTACTGCTTGGTCACACAGAGGAGGTACCACCAGGAATACACCCCTGTACTGCTTGGTCACACAGAGGACGTACCACCAGGAATACACCCCTGTACTGCTAGTGTTATGTATCAGTATGAAGAGGAGGTACCACCAGGAATACACCACTGTACTGCTAGTGTTATGTATCAGTACGAAGAGGAGGTACCACCAGGAATACACCCCTGTACTGCTAGTGTTATGTATCAGTATGAAGAGGAGGTACCACCAGGAATACACCCCTGTACTGCTAGTGTTATGTATCAGTATGAAGAGGAGGTACCACCAGGAATACACCCCTGTACTGCTAGTGTTATGTATCAGTATGAAGAGGAGGTACCACCAGGAATACACCCCTGCACTGCTTGGTCACACAGAGGAGGTACCACCAGGAATACACCCCTGTACTGCTTGGTCACACAGAGGAGATACCACCAGGAATACACCCCTGTACTGCTAGTGTTATGTATCAGTATAAAGAGGAGGTACCACCAGGAATACACCCCTGTACTGCTAGTGTTATGTATCAGTATGAAGAGGAGGTACCACCAGGAATACACCCCTGTACTGCTAGTGTTATGTATCAGTATAAAGAGGATGTACCACCAGGAATACACCCCTGTACTGCTAGTGTTATGTATCAGTATGAAGAGGAGGTACCACCAGGAATACACCCCTGTACTGCTAGTGTTATGTATCAGTATGAAGAGGAGGTACCACCAGGAATACACCCCTGTACTGCTTGGTCACACAGAGGAGGTACCACCAGGAATACACCCCTGTACTGCTAGTGTTATGTATCAGTATGAAGAGGAGGTACCACCAGGAATACACCCCTGTACTGCTTGGTCACACAGAGGAGGTACCACCAGGAATACACCCCTGTACTGCTTGGTCACACAGAGGAGGTACCACCAGGAATACACCCCTGTACTGCTAGTGTTATGTATCAGTATGAAGAGGAGGTACCACCAGGAATACACCCCTGTACTGCTTGGTCACACAGAGGAGGTACCACCAGGAATACACCCCTGTACTGCTTGGTCACACAGAGGAGGTACCACCAGGAATACAGCCCTGTACTGCTTGGTCACACAGAGGACGTACCACCAGGAATACACCACTGTACTGCTAGTGTTATGTATCAGTACGAAGAGGAGGTACCACCAGGAATACACCCCTGTACTGCTAGTGTTATGTATCAGTATGAAGAGGAGGTACCACCAGGAATACACCCCTGTACTGCTAGTGTTATGTATCAGTATGAAGAGGAGGTACCACCAGGAATACACCCCTGTACTGCTAGTGTTATGTATCAGTATGAAGAGGAGGTACCACCAGGAATACACCCCTGCACTGCTTGGTCACACAGAGGAGGTACCACCAGGAATACACCCCTGTACTGCTTGGTCACACAGAGGAGATACTACCAGGAATACACCCCAGTACTGCTAGTGTTATGTATCAGTATAAAGAGGAGGTACCACCAGGAATACACCCCTGTACTGCTAGTGTTATGTATCAGTATGAAGAGGAGGTACCACCAGGAATACACCCCTGTACTGCTAGTGTTATGTATCAGTATGAAGAGGAGGTACCACCAGGAATACACCCCTGTACTGCTAGTGTCATGTATCAGTATAAAGAGGAGGTACCACCAGGAATACACCCCTGTACTGCTAGTGTTATGTATCAGTATGAAGAGGAGGTACCACCAGGAATACACCCCTGTACTGCTAGTGTTATGTATCAGTATGAAGAGGAGGTACCACCAGGAATACACCCCTGTACTGCTTGGTCACACAGAGGAGGTACCACCAGGAATACACCCCTGTACTGCTAGGTCACACAGAGGAGGTACCACCAGGAATAAAGCCCTGTACTGCTTGGTCACACAGAGGAGGTACCACCAGGAATACACCCCTGTGCTGCTAGGTCACACAGAGGAGGTACCACCAGGAATACACCCCTGTACTGCTTGGTCACACAGAGGAGGTACCACCAGGAATACACCCCTGTACTGCTAGGTCACACAGAGGACGTACCACCAGGAATACACCCCTGTACTGCTAGGTCACACAGAGGACGTACCACCAGGAATACACCCCTGTACTGCTTGGTCACACAGAGGAGGTACCACCAGGAATACACCCCTGTACTGCTTGGTCACACAGAGGAGGTACCACCAGGAATACACCCCTGTACTGCTAGTGTTATGTATCAGTATGAAGAGGAGGTACCACCAGGAATACACCCCTGTACTGCTTGGTCACACAGAGGAGGTACCACCAGGAATACACCCCTGTACTGCTTGGTCACACAGAGGACGTACCACCAGGAATACACCCCTGTACTGCTAGTGTTATGTATCAGTATGAAGAGGAGGTACCACCAGGAATACACCACTGTACTGCTAGTGTTATGTATCAGTACGAAGAGGAGGTACCACCAGGAATACACCCCTGTACTGCTAGTGTTATGTATCAGTATGAAGAGGAGGTACCACCAGGAATACACCCCTGTACTGCTAGTGTTATGTATCAGTATGAAGAGGAGGTACCACCAGGAATACACCCCTGTACTGCTAGTGTTATGTATCAGTATGAAGAGGAGGTACCACCAGGAATACACCCCTGCACTGCTTGGTCACACAGAGGAGGTACCACCAGGAATACACCCCTGTACTGCTTGGTCACACAGAGGAGATACCACCAGGAATACACCCCTGTACTGCTAGTGTTATGTATCAGTATAAAGAGGAGGTACCACCAGGAATACACCCCTGTACTGCTAGTGTTATGTATCAGTATGAAGAGGAGGTACCACCAGGAATACACCCCTGTACTGCTAGTGTTATGTATCAGTATGAAGAGGAGGTACCACCAGGAATACACCCCTGTACTGCTAGTGTTATGTATCAGTATAAAGAGGATGTACCACCAGGAATACACCCCTGTACTGCTAGTGTTATGTATCAGTATGAAGAGGAGGTACCACCAGGAATACACCCCTGTACTGCTAGTGTTATGTATCAGTATGAAGAGGAGGTACCACCAGGAATACACCCCTGTACTGCTTGGTCACACAGAGGAGGTACCACCAGGAATACACCCCTGTACTGCTAGTGTTATGTATCAGTATGAAGAGGAGGTACCACCAGGAATACACCCCTGTACTGCTTGGTCACACAGAGGAGGTACCACCAGGAATACACCCCTGTACTGCTTGGTCACACAGAGGAGGTACCACCAGGAATACACCCCTGTACTGCTTGGTCACACAGAGGAGGTACCACCAGGAATACACCCCTGTACTGCTTGGTCACACAGAGGACGTACCACCAGGAATACACCACTGTACTGCTAGTGTTATGTATCAGTACGAAGAGGAGGTACCACCAGGAATACACCCCTGTACTGCTAGTGTTATGTATCAGTATGAAGAGGAGGTACCACCAGGAATACACCCCTGTACTGCTAGTGTTATGTATCAGTATGAAGAGGAGGTACCACCAGGAATACACCCCTGTACTGCTAGTGTTATGTATCAGTATGAAGAGGAGGTACCACCAGGAATACACCCCTGCACTGCTTGGTCACACAGAGGAGGTACCACCAGGAATACACCCCTGTACTGCTTGGTCACACAGAGGAGATACCACCAGGAATACACCCCTGTACTGCTAGTGTTATGTATCAGTATAAAGAGGAGGTACCACCAGGAATACACCCCTGTACTGCTAGTGTTATGTATCAGTATGAAGAGGAGGTACCACCAGGAATACACCCCTGTACTGCTAGTGTTATGTATCAGTATGAAGAGGAGGTACCACCAGGAATACACCCCTGTACTGCTAGTGTTATGTATCAGTATGAAGAGGAGGTACCACCAGGAATACACCCCTGTACTGCTAGTGTTATGTATCAGTATGAAGAGGAGGTACCACCAGGAATACACCCCTGTACTGCTTGGTCACACAGAGGAGGTACCACCAGGAATACACCCCTGTACTGCTAGGTCACACAGAGGAGGTACCACCAGGAATAAAGCCCTGTACTGCTTGGTCACACAGAGGAGGTACCACCAGGAATACACCCCTGTGCTGCTAGGTCACACAGAGGAGGTACCACCAGGAATACACCCCTGTACTGCTTGGTCACACAGAGGAGGTACCACCAGGAATACACCCCTGTACTGCTAGGTCACACAGAGGACGTACCACCAGGAATACACCCCTGTACTGCTAGGTCACACAGAGGAGGTACCACCAGGAATACACCCCTGTACTGCTTGGTCACACAGAGGAGGTACCACCAGGAATACACCCCTGTACTGCTTGGTCACACAGAGGAGGTACCACCAGGAATACACCCCTGTACTGCTAGTGTTATGTATCAGTATGAAGAGGAGGTACCACCAGGAATACACCCCTGTACTGCTTGGTCACACAGAGGAGGTACCACCAGGAATACACCCCTGTACTGCTTGGTCACACAGAGGAGGTACCACCAGGAATACACCCCTGTACTGCTTGGTCACACAGAGGACGTACCACCAGGAATACACCCCTGTACTGCTTGGTCACACAGAGGAGGTACCACCAGGAATACACCCCTGTACTGCTTGGTCACACAGAGGACGTACCACCAGGAATACACCCCTGTACTGCTTGGTCACACAGAGGAGGTACCACCAGGAATACACCCCTGTACTGCTTGGTCACACAGAGGAGGTACCACCAGGAATACAGCCCTGTACTGCTTGGTCACACAGAGGACGTACCACCATGAATACACCCCTGTACTGCTTGGTCACACAGAGGAGGTACCACCAGGAATACACCCCTGTACTGCTTGGTCACACAGAGGAGGTACCACCAGGAATACACCCCTGTACTGCTTGGTCACACTTTGTTTTGAGGCTCACACACATAAGCTGTTACATGACCAAAGTTCATGGATGTCCGACTTCTTCCATACGTTTACCAAATACAATACTGGCAATAGACCATGCAGATCGCTACTAGCAGCTTTCACATGCACAGCTGCAGCAGCGGGAGATGCCATGTGCTTTGCCTCATGTTCATGGAATGCATTAGAGCAGGGGTCGAGAACCAATGGCTCGCGAGCCAGCTGTGGCTCTTTTGATGATTGCATCTGGCTCGCAGATAAAACAAAATATTCTCACTTGTTTTAATCCATCCATTGATTTTTCACTGCTCATGTCCTGTTCAGGGCTGCAGTTTGCTGCAGGAGCAATTGTCCATTATTTTAATTGGATGATACTGGCCTACGTTGGCCGTTGCTGGGTAAACAAGTAAACGTCCCCTTTTGAATCAGTCTGCAGCGTTGCCAGGTGTACGATAATTATCGTATTTCTACGATTTTTTTTGCCCTCCGTACGATGTACGATCAATAATTGTAAAAAATGCTCAAAATACGATAATTTGAATGTTTCTTGTCTGTGTAATTGGGTTAGTTGTTTTCATCTAAGGCGCCTGTTTGTCTGAGTTATTTTTTTTAATGAACCCTGAATGCATCAAACAAAGGAACAGATGAATGATTGGCTGATAGGTCCAGTCAATCATTCTGGCTAGCGATTGCTTACTTTGGGGCAAGTAGCCCCGCCCACAAAATTATAAAGAGCAGGGACGTCAATTTCCGTGTTTGAGACTTGTTGTGGGCTCGGAAATCAAAGCGTTCTTCTGATGTTAAAACACTGAACTTTGAATGAATTATCAGTTTTAAAAAAACAACAAAGAAAAAAAAATCTTTTTATTATTTTCAGTCTGCAGTCATTGTTTAAGTCTTTACTGAAAATGTTGTAGATAGTATTTTTTATATAAAAAAATTATTTCGATCTGTGACGCACTATTTTATCTTTAGAAACAAAGCTAATTGAACTGATTAATCCATAAATAGTAGTGGATGAAGTATTTGTGCTTAAAAGCATCCAAAATGTTATTGATTAGTTTATAAAGACTGACTGAGGAGATTAAAACTACACATCACTTAGATTTTGTATAATACAGATGTTGGGGTTAACGTTAAACAAAACCTGATATATATATAAATTTATATACTGTCTCCTAAGTCCCGCCCCTACTGGTTTCTTTCTGGGTTTTTAAACTCTTATTTCCCTGGTTATTTTTTGCCTCCTGCTCGGTCATTAGCTCAAAGCTAACCCTTCGACAAAGAAGATGGCGAAAAGAAAAAAAGATGACGGGTATCGTACATTTTGGGACGAATGGACCGAAGAATTCGCCTTTGTGGAGAGAGCAGGTTCTGCGTTGTGTCTAATTTGCAATGACAAAATTGCATCGATGAAACGGTCGAATGTAAAGCGGCACTTGACACGCGCCATGCTACCTTTGCATCAAAATACCCTGCGGGAGACAGCAGAAAGAACGCGTGCCAAGAGCTACTGAGCAGGGTGCAAGCTAGCTAGCAGCAACTCCGCGTATGCACCCGGCAAGGTGACTATAATTCCGCTAGCTTTGCATTATTTAAAAGAATAAATTCAGAGGCTTATTATACTGACATTTAGTTGAATTCACTTTTAAAATATACCATATGGCTCTCACTGAAATAAATTTACATATATTTTGCTTTCATGGCTCTCTTAGTCAAAAAGGTTCCCGACCCCTGCATTAGGGTGTTCATCATGAGGGAGTTTTATTAGCATTGGCGGGTGAGCGTGAGATAGGTCCTATTTGTGGGTGTCTCCCACCCAATGGGGGAGACCTGGCATGTTTGCTCCTCCCATTAAAATGTGTGTATGTGTGTCTGTGACGGGCACGTTGTCAAAACAAACCGTGTGTGCTACTATGGGAAGCCAGCAGGCGTGTTTGAGAAGATTTGCGCCTTGCCTGGATTTCAGACGAGACCAGGCGGACGCTGCAGGGGGCGGGGAAAGGCGCCTGGAATAAAGTCGACCAGTTTTCTCAAAGTTTAGACAGACGAGAACAGGAATCAACAGTTATTTACATCCGGTTTTAAATTTTTACACAATAAACGTGTCTATTTGTGGAAAAAAAACGCATCAAATCAAAACTTGTGAAAGTTAATTTAGTTTTGGTGTTTTTTAGAATCCACTCAGAAGTTATTGTAGATTATTTTAATATAAATGAAGTTAATTAAGTTCCATATTTTCATGTCTTACAACTATTTACGTCATATTTGAAGAATTAAAGTAAAAACATGTCAGTAAAAGATCATCAGTGAGTGTGTGAGCGACAGGCGTAAAAAAAAAAAATCCTAAAGCAGCAATGAAATACATATAAACAGATCAGATATGTATTGATAAGAAATCAAAGAGTTTCTGATGTAAACATCACTGAGAACCAATCAGCTATCAGTACACATCTTGAAAAGACTCCATTTCCCATCATGCCGTTTGCTTTGTAGTCCATACAGGCGGCGCAGTTGGTAAAAAGCAGCTGCGTCCGCCTGGCTCAAAGCCTGTGTCCGCCTTGCTCTCGCAAGAGTCTCGTTACCGGCGCACAGGTGACGTCAGAGCAAGTCGGCGGCATCTCGAACGCAAAAACTAACCGGCATGCATTGCGCACCGATCTGCGCCGATCAGAACTGCGTCCACCTGGGTCATCTCAAACACGCCTATTGAAAAAAAAAGCCAGTCATGAGAAGAGTGAGGGTGACTTCCTGAAGGATCAGACACCTTCAAAATAAAAGAATTACTCATTTGATTTTCAGTGTTTTAAGACTCATTTCAAAAGAATGTGGCAGGTGGGACCTCTATCGCGTGTCTGGTGGGCGGTACTAGCGCCATGTTTGACATGTGCTCGCCTCCATACAACAGGCTTGAGTGAGTGGACTAACGGTGTGGATCAGAGGATCCAAACCTAGTCCTGATCTACAGGACTACTCAAGACCTGCTGGGTTCTCCAGCTCCCTGCCCTTCACCCAATCTAGAGCGCGCACGTCAGGCGCGCTGCGTTATGAGCGGAGTTCGTACCGGTAGGTTCGGGGTGGGTTCTCTTTGTGTTTAGTGTGGGACAACGGCTGATTAATTATTATTTCAGGCTGTTGAAAGCTCCGGTGGTTGCCTGCAGCCCCTTCCTCATTCAGCTGCACTGCTAACACTCACGTTACCGGCAGGTAAGCCGTTAAACAGTGTTAGCTTTTTCTTATGCTTCCTCTCATTATCATGTTTCATTTCTAGGTGTGTGGCAGCTCGTTGGCGTCACCGTTCAGCAGAAGCCATTGTTTTGTCCATATGATTGTAACTCATCAGTTTAATGAGCACTTAGCTCGTCAGACAAGGAACTGTGTAGGAACCCATGGGTGCAGGATCCTACTCTTCTGACATAACTATATTTGATTCAACGGATCACCAGTTTCTGCTTTCCTTTGTAGATCCATTTTATTGTGTAATTAAAGTCATTTTAATTTGTTGTATTTTGTGCACCCGACTCGTGTCGTGTCCAGACCTGGCGCGGTCCTGGTGAATTAAAGCAACCAGGCCTCCATTGTCCCAGGGCTAAGCTTCCTGGGTGGTGTTGTCATTGCAGTCTGTTAGACCCTCACGTCACAATAAGAGAATTTATTTGAATGCTTTTCTTTTGTTTTTATTGGAAATTAAATCACATGTTTTCTCCAGAGCCAATGGGGTGAGGGTACCAAACCGTGCCATCCATCTGATCCTGTTCCAGACCCAAATGTTAGAACTCAAGGTGCCCGCCAGTTAAAGTGTTTACCACCCCTAAATTAATCTGTTTTCATTTTTAAAATGGCCGCTGAATCCTGTTTTTAAGACTCAGTGTGAGAGAAAGAGGAACTGACAGGTGTGTGAACAGAGAGAAAGATGGAGGATGTCTGCGGGTTCAGGTCAAAGGGTCAGGTGCCATTATTAGGGTTCCACCAAATAGTAACTGGGGAACCCCTTATGTTTATTAATGGTCACTTCCGGGTACAGATGAGAGTGGATGACAGCAGCAGCGTGAGAAGAGAAGCCGTGCATGCGCAGTTCATGCAGGAGCTGCAAACGGAAGTCAGCAAAATAAAATCCTGCGGTTTTAATAAAAAAAGGAATTTTTGAGATTTTTTTCTAGATTTTATGTAAATAAAAATATAAGTAGCCGCGCCTGCGCAGTGCATTCTGATACAAACCGGAAAATGCGAAAATAAAATCATGTATTTTTAATATTTTATTATTTTACTTTTTTAAACTTTTTTTTTTCATAATTTAATGCAAATAAAAGATAAAGTAGCTGCACATGCGCAGTGCATGTTACTGCAAACCGGAAACGGCAAACCAAAAGTCCTATGGTTTTATTATAAATAAAAGTTTAATTTGCCGCGCATGCCCATTGTGAGCTGCTGAAAACCGGAAGTTGCTCAAATAAAATTCTTTAAAAATGATGTTTTCTGGATTTAATTTGAATAAAAGTTTCTATTTAGTCTAAAAACAAAAATAACGGTTTTATTGTGAAAACTGTACCGGATGTGGGAACAGTTACCGACAGGGCCCCCACTTATTGCCCCCCCTTCTCCCAGGTTTTACCGGACACGCGGTGAAACATACTGTCGGTAAAACAGCGCAACTTACCGAAAAAAAGCAGCAAAAAAACGAAGAAAAACCGCTGGAAACTTCTTTTTTTTCCCTGATGATGATGTTTCTGCTTCTGCTTCCTGCTGCACATGCGCACTGGCGTCACGCTGCGCACCAACGTCACACAGAGACGTTACAAAATAAAAGACTTCCTGTAAACCAAAAAAATAAATGTTTTGATTTTGTAATTTTTCTGAACTAAAAATAAAAAAAATTATGAAGTTTTTTAAATAAAATTTTGATGTTTTTTCAAAGTCTTTAAAAATATTGTGAAGATAAAATTTTGAAGCTTTGTGATGTCATTTTAACAGCTGCTGGGTTTCATGACGTCAGTCAGTCAGCTGATGCTCAGTACGCTGGAGCCACGCCTCCTCCATCACCGTGTCGTATGCTGGAGCCACACCTACTCCATCACCGTGTGGTATGCTGGAGCCACACCTCCTCCATCACCGTGTGGTATGCTGGAGCCACACCTCCTCCATCACCGTGTGGTACGCTGGAGCCACGCCTCCTCCATCACCGTGTGGTACGCTGGAGCCACACCTCCTCCATCACCGTGTGGTACGCTGGAGCCACACCTCCTCCATCACCGTGTGGTACGCTGGAGCCACACCTCCTCCATCACCATGTGGTACGCTGGAGCCACACCTCCTCCATCACCGTGTGGTACGCTGGAGCCACACCTCCTCCATCACCGTGTGGTACGCTGGAGCCACGCCTCCTCCATCACCGTGTGGTACGCTGGAGCCACACCTCCTCCATCACCGTGTGGTACGCTGGAGCCACACCTCCTCCATCACCATGTGGTACGCTGGAGCCACACCTCCTCCATCACCGTGTGGTATGCTGGAGCCACACCTCCTCCATCACCGTGTGGTACGCTGGAGCCACGCCTACTCCATCACCATGTGGTACGCTGGAGCCACACCTCCTCCATCACCGTGTGGTATGCTGGAGCCACACCTCCTCCATCACCGTGTGGTACGCTGGAGCCACGCCTACTCCATCACCGTGTGGTACGCTGGAGCCACACCTCCTCCATCACCGTGTGGTATGCTGGAGCCACACCTCCTCCATCACCGTGTGGTACGCTGGAGCCACACCTCCTCCATCACCATGTGGTACGCTGGAGCCACACCTCCTCCATCACCGTGTGGTATGCTGGAGCCACACCTCCTCCATCACCGTGTGGTACGCTGGAGCCACACCTCCTCCATCACCGTGTGGTACGCTGGAGCCACACCTCCTCCATCACCGTGTGGTACGCTGGAGCCACGCCTCCTCCATCACCATGTGGTACGCTGGAGCCACACCTCCTCCATCACCGTGTGGTACGCTGGAGCCACACCTCCTCCATCACCGTGTGGTACGCTGGAGCCACGCCTCCTCCATCACCGTGTGGTACGCTGGGGCCTTTCAGGCTGAGGGTCACACTGCCATTGGTCGCCGCCCCTCTCCTCCTTCACCCGACCCCTAGCCTTTAATGCCGAGGGTCACACTGCCATTGGTCGCCGCCCCTCTCCTCCTTCACCCGACCCCTAGCCTTTAATGCCGAGGGTCACACTGCCATTGGTCGCCACCCCTCTCCTCCTTCACCCGACCCCTAGCCTTTAAAGCCGAGGGTCACACTGCCATTGGTCGCCACCCCTCTCCTCCTTCACCCGACCCCTAGCCTTTAATGCCGAGGGTCACACTGCCATAGGTCGCCGCCCCTCTCCTCCTTCACCCGACCCCTAGCCTTTAATGCCGAGGGTCACACTGCCATTGGTCGCCGCCCCTCTCCTCCTTCACCCGACCCCTAGCCTTTAATGCCGAGGGTCACACTGCCATTGGTCGCCGCCCCTCTCCTCCTTCCCCCGACCCCTAGCCTTTAATGCCGAGGGTCACACTGCCATTGGTCGCCGCCCCTCTCCTCCTTCACCCGACCCCTAGCCTTTAATGCCGAGGGTCACACTGCCATTGGTCGCCACCCCTCTCCTCCTTCACCCGACCCCTAGCCTTTAAAGCCGAGGGTCACACTGCCATTGGTCGCCACCCCTCTCCTCCTTCACCCGACCCCTAGCCTTTAATGCCGAGGGTCACACTGCCATTGGTCGCCGCCCCTCTCCTCCTTCACCCGACCCCTAGCCTTTAATGCCGAGGGTCACACTGCCATTGGTCGCCGCCCCTCTCCTCCTTCACCCGACCCCTAGCCTTTAATGCCGAGGGTCACACTGCCATTGGTCGCCACCCCTCTCCACCCGACGCCAATGACCCTTCCTTTAGGTGGTGAATCCACTGGACTCTGTGTCCAGTGTGTGTGTGTCTGTGTGAGTGTGTGTGTATGAGTGTATGTGTGTGTTCTGTGTGTGTCTGTGCGTGTGTATATGTGTGTGTGTGTATATGTGTGTGTATATATGTGTGTGTGTATGAGTGTGTGTATATGTGTGTCTGTATATGTGTGTTTATGTGTGCGTCTGTATGTGTGTGTGTGTTCTGTGTGTGTGTGTGTGTATGAGTGTGTATGTGTGTGTATATGTATGTGTGTGTGTGTGTGTGAGTGTATGTGTGTGTGTGAGAGTGTACGTATGTGTGTGTGTGTTCTGTGTGTGTATGAGTGTGTGTATATGTGTGTATGTGTGTGTACATGTGTATATATATGTGGGTATATATGTGTGTGTGCAAACGTGTGTGTTTTTTTGCTCGTTTTTAAAAACATCCTTTGATTTTTTTTATTCCAGAAATCAAATCTGATCACGTCATATTTTTTCTCTCGCGAGACTCGAGCAGCAGCAACGAGATTTCTCTGCAGAAAAAAATTCAGCACCGAAAAAAAATCTGCGCGTTTCTGCGGTAAGATGCGCGTGCACGCACACACTGTCAGACACATGCACACGCAGACGCATGCACACACAAATAAACACACACATGCATGCATGGAGGGCGTGGAGCGCGTGCACGCAGTAGAGAATGAATGGTAGAAAGGATGCTGCGCGCGTGCACAGTGAAAGGGGTTTTTACAGACACGCGCGTGCGTTAAATTGGGATCGGAGGTCACAGGTCCAGGTGTTCAGGGTCGTGTATGTGTGTGTGTGTGTTTGAGTGTGTACATAACGGTGTATGTGTGTGTGTGTTTGAGTGTGAACATAACGGTGTATGTGTGTGTGTATAAGTCTGTGTGTATGTGTGTGTGTGTGTGTGTGTGTATAACCCTGTGTGTTTGTGTGTCTGTTTAACCCTGTGTGTGTGTGTGTACATAAAACTGTGTGTGTGTGTGTGTGTAACGGTATGTGTGTGTGTAACGGTATGTGTGTGTGTTTACCCTGGATGTGTGTAACTCTCTATTCTCTATGTGTGTGTGTGTGTGTGTGTGTGTGTGTGTGTGTGTGTGTGTGTGTGTGTATTTTTAACGGTGTGTGTGTGTGTGTGTGTATAACCCTGTATGTATGTGCGTGTGTATAACGATGTGTGTGGGTATAATGTGTGTGGGTATATGTAACGGTGCGTATATATAATCCTGTGTGTGTGTGTGTGTATGTGTGTGTGTATATATATATAATCCTGTGTGTGTGTGTGTGTGTGTGTGTGTATGTGTGTGTGTATATATATATAATCCTGTGTGTGTGTGTGTGTGTGTGTGTGTGTATGTGTGTGTGTATATATATATAATCCTGTGTGTGTGTGTGTGTATGTGTGTGTGTATATATATATAATCCTGTGTGTGTGTGTGTGTGTGTGTGTATGTAACGGTGCGTGTGTGTGTGTGTGTGCGTGCGTGTCTCCAGGACCACCATGGAGGACCACAGCCTCGTTCTTCTCCAGCAGTTAAACGTCCAGCGTGAGTTCGGGTTCCTGTGCGACTGCACGGTCGCCATCGGTAACGTGTACTTCAAGGCTCACCGCGCCGTGCTCGCCGCGTTCTCCAACTACTTCAAGATGATCTTCATCCACCAGTCCAGGTACGACCCCAGGTCACCCCGGTATGACCCCAGGTAACCTCAGTATGACCCTAGGTAAACCCAGTATTAGTGGGTGTGGTTTAGAATGAGGGGGTGCGGTCTATGCCCAGTGGGTGTGGTCTATGATGAGGGGTTGGGGTTTAGAATGGGTTCGGTGCCACTTGAAATATTCACTTAAACTATCATTCATTAATTAATAATCTCACCACCCGGCAGAGGTGAGATCGGGCCTAAAAAATCCAGTTATACCCGACCCCGCGGATATTAAAACCCGGCCCAAGCCCGACCAATCAACGTGATTTACGGGCACAAGCCCGAAACAAGCCCGAAAGGGTTGCGAAGGGGAGGGGGTGGGTGGGATGGGAGGAGGAGGGTTATTTATAAATAGGAACATTTTCAAGAACACGTTTTTAATTTAAAAAAAAATCACATTATCGGACCCCTAACACACTTGTCTGTGATGGCCTGCTTAGCGTGAAGAGGAGGGACGTTCTTTAAAACAAATGATAAAATAGATCTTTAACGATCATCACTTTTACCAGTCCAGATGTTTAAATGCCCGCTCAGCATCGAGGTGCCAGTCTTTTTGGTGCCACAATGACTACATCCAGCGAAGCCAACGTAAGTTTCTGTAACATTTTGAAGAATAAATTAGAATCTTTTCCACACCTCACTCTTACCGGTGTGTGTTTGTCTTTTCAGTTCTCCTGCTTTTAGTTTATCCTTAACTTCTCACTCCTTCATATCGGGGATCCTCCTTAACTTCTCACTCCTTCATATCGGGGATCCTCCTTAACTTCTCACTCCTTCATATCGGGGATCCTCCTTAACTTCTCACTCCTTCATATCGGGGATCCTCCTTAACTTCTCACTCCTTCATATCGGGGATCCTCCTTAACTTCTCACTCCTTCGTATCGGGGATCCTCCTTAACTTCTTACTCCTTCATATCGGGGATCCTCCTTAACTTCTCACTCCTTCATATCGGGGATCCTCCTTAACTTCTCACTCCTTCATATCGGGGATCCTCCTTAACTTCTTACTCCTTCGTATCGGGGATCCTCCTTAACTTCTTACTCCTTCATATCGGGGATCCTCCTTAACTTCTCACTCCTTCATATCGGGGATCCTCCTTAACTTCTCACTCCTTCATATCGGGGATCCTCCTTAACTTCTTACTCCTTCATATCGGGGATCCTCCTTAACTTCTTACTCCTTCATATCGGGGATCCTCCTTAACTTCTTACTCCTTCATATCGGGGATCCTCCTTAACTTCTCACTCCTTCATATCGGGGATCCTCCTTAACTTCTTACTCCTTCATATCGGGGATCCTCCTTAACTTCTCACTCCTTCATATCGGGGATCCTCCTTAACTTCTCACTCCTTCATATCGGGGATCCTCCTTAACTTCTTACTCCTTCATATCGGGGATCCTCCTTAACTTCTTACTCCTTCATATCGGGGATCCTCCTTAACTTCTTACTCCTTCGTATCGGGGATCCTTCTTAACTTCTCACTCCTTCATATCGGGGATCCTCCTTAACTTCTCACTCCTTCGTATCGGGGATCCTCCTTAACTTCTCACTCCTTCATATCGGAATCCTCCTTAACTTCTCACTCCTTCGTATCGGGGATCCTCCTTAACTTCTTACTCCTTCATATCGGGGATCCTCCTTAACTTCTTACTCCTTCATATCGGGGATCCTCCTTAACTTCTCACTCCTTCATATCGGGGATCCTCCTTAACTTCTTACTCCTTCATATCGGGGATCCTCCTTAACTTCTCACTCCTTCATATCGGGGATCCTCCTTAACTTCTCACTCCTTCATATCGGGGATCCTCCTTAACTTCTCACTCCTTCATATCGGGGATCCTCCTTAACTTCTCACTCCTTCATATCGGGGATCCTCCTTAACTTCTCACTCCTTCATATCGGGGATCCTCCTTAACTTCTCACTCCTTCATATCGGGGATCCTCCTTAACTTCTTACTCCTTCGTATCGGGGATCCTCCTTAACTTCTCACTCCTTCATATCGGGGATCCTCCTTAACTTCTCACTCCTTCATATCGGGGATCCTCCTTAACTTCTCACTCCTTCATATCGGGGATCCTCCTTAACTTCTCACTCCTTCATATCGGGGATCCTCCTTAACTTCTCACTCCTTCATATCGGGGATCCTCCTTAACTTCTCACTCCTTCGTATCGGGGATCCTCCTTAACTTCTTACTCCTTCATATCGGGGATCCTCCTTAACTTCTTACTCCTTCATATCGGGGATCCTCCTTAACTTCTCACTCCTTCATATCGGGGATCCTCCTTAACTTCTCACTCCTTCGTATCGGGGATCCTCCTTAACTTCTCACTCCTTCGTATCGGGGATCCTCCTTAACTTCTCACTCCTTCGTATCGGGGATCCTCCTTAACTTCTCACTCCTTCGTATCGGGGATCCTCCTTAACTTCTCACTCCTTCATATCGGGGATCCTCCTTAACTTCTCACTCCTTCGTATCGGGGATCCTCCTTAACTTCTCACTCCTTCATATCGGGGATCCTCCTTAACTTCTCACTCCTTCGTATCGGGGATCCTCCTTAACTTCTCACTCCTTCATATCGGGGATCCTCCTTAACTTCTCACTCCTTCATATCGGGGATCCTCCTTAACTTCTCACTCCTTCATATCGGGGATCCTCCTTAACTTCTCACTCCTTCATATCGGGGATCCTCCTTAACTTCTCACTCCTTCATATCGGGGATCCTCCTTAACTTCTCACTCCTTCATATCGGGGATCCTCCTTAACTTCTCACTCCTTCATATCGGGGATCCTCCTTAACTTCTCACTCCTTCATATCGGGGATCCTCCTTAACTTCTCACTCCTTCATATCGGGGATCCTCCTTAACTTCTCACTCCTTCATATCGGGGATCCTCCTTAACTTCTCACTCCTTCATATCGGGGATCCTCCTTAACTTCTCACTCCTTCATATCGGGGATCCTCCTTAACTTCTCACTCCTTCATATCGGGGATCATCCTTAACTTCTCACTCCTTCATATCGGGGATCCTCCTTAACTTCTCACTCCTTCATATCGGGGATCCTCCTTAACTTCTCACTCCTTCATATCGGGGATCCTCCTTAACTTCTCACTCCTTCATATCGGGGATCCTCCTTAACTTCTCACTCCTTCATATCGGGGATCCTCCTTAACTTCTCACTCCTTCATATCGGGGATCCTCCTTAACTTCTCACTCCTTCATATCGGGGATCCTCCTTAACTTCTCACTCCTTCATATCGGGGATCCTCCTTAACTTCTTACTCCTTCGTATCGGGGATCCTCCTTAACTTCTCACTCCTTCGTATCGGGGATCCTCCTTAACTTCTCACTCCTTCGTATCGGGGATCCTCCTTAACTTCTCACTCCTTCGTATCGGGGATCCTCCTTAACTTCTCACTCCTTCGTATCGGGGATCCTCCTTAACTTCTCACTCCTTCGTATCGGGGATCCTCCTTAACTTCTCACTCCTTCGTATCGGGGATCCTCCTTAACTTCTCACTCCTTCGTATCGGGGATCCTCCTTAACTTCTTACTCCTTCATATCGGGGATCCTCCTTAACTTCTCACTCCTTCGTATCGGGGATCCTCCTTAACTTCTCACTCCTTCATATCGGGGATCCTCCTTAACTTCTTACTCCTTCATATCGGGGATCCTCCTTAACTTCTCACTCCTTCGTATCGGGGATCCTCCTTAACTTCTCACTCCTTCGTATCGGGGATCCTCCTTAACTTCTTACTCCTTCATATCGGGGATCCTCCTTAACTTCTCACTCCTTCATATCGGGGATCCTCCTTAACTTCTCACTCCTTCATATCGGGGATCCTCCTTAACTTCTCACTCCTTCATATCGGGGATCCTCCTTAACTTCTCACTCCTTCATATCGGGGATCCTCCTTAACTTCTCACTCCTTCATATCGGGGATCCTCCTTAACTTCTCACTCCTTCATATCGGGGATCCTCCTTAACTTCTCACTCCTTCATATCGGGGATCCTCCTTAACTTCTCACTCCTTCATATCGGGGATCCTCCTTAACTTCTCATTCCTTCATATCGGGGATCCTCCTTAACTTCTCACTCCTTCATATCGGGGATCCTCCTTAACTTCTCACTCCTTCATATCGGGGATCCTCCTTAACTTCTCACTCCTTCGTATCGGGGATCCTCCTTAACTTCTCACTCCTTCGTATCGGGGATCCTCCTTAACTTCTCACTCCTTCGTATCGGGGATCCTCCTTAACTTCTCACTCCTTCATATCGGGGATCCTCCTTAACTTCTCACTCCTTCATATCGGGGATCCTCCTTAACTTCTCACTCCTTCATATCGGGGATCCTCCTTAACTTCTTACTCCTTCATATCGGGGATCCTCCTTAACTTCTCACTCCTTCATATCGGGGATCCTCCTTAACTTCTCACTCCTTCATATCGGGGATCCTCCTTAACTTCTCACTCCTTCATATCGGGGATCCTCCTTAACTTCTCACTCCTTCATATCGGGGATCCTCCTTAACTTCTTACTCCTTCATATCGGGGATCCTCCTTAACTTCTTACTCCTTCATATCGGGGATCCTCCTTAACTTCTTACTCCTTCATATCGGGGATCCTCCTTAACTTCTCACTCCTTCATATCGGGGATCCTCCTTAACTTCTTACTCCTTCATATCGGGGATCCTCCTTAACTTCTTACTCCTTCATATCGGGGATCCTCCTTAACTTCTCACTCCTTCATATCGGGGATCCTCCTTAACTTCTTACTCCTTCATATCGGGGATCCTCCTTAACTTCTTACTCCTTCATATCGGGGATCCTCCTTAACTTCTCACTCCTTCATATCGGGGATCCTCCTTAACTTCTTACTCCTTCATATCGGGGATCCTCCTTAACTTCTCACTCCTTCATATCGGGGATCCTCCTTAACTTCTCACTCCTTCATATCGGGGATCCTCCTTAACTTCTCACTCCTTCATATCGGGGATCCTCCTTAACTTCTCACTCCTTCATATCGGGGATCCTCCTTAACTTCTCACTCCTTCATATCGGGGATCCTCCTTAACTTCTCACTCCTTCATATCGGGGATCCTCCTTAACTTCTCACTCCTTCATATCGGGGATCCTCCTTAACTTCTCACTCCTTCATATCGGGGATCCTCCTTAACTTCTCACTCCTTCATATCGGGGATCCTCCTTAACTTCTCACTCCTTCATATCGGGGATCCTCCTTAACTTCTCACTCCTTCATATCGGGGATCCTCCTTAACTTCTTACTCCTTCATATCGGGGATCCTCCTTAACTTCTTACTCCTTCATATCGGGGATCCTCCTTAACTTCTTACTCCTTCATATCGGGGATCCTCCTTAACTTCTCACTCCTTCATATTGGGGATCCTCCTTAACTTCTCACTCCTTCATATCGGGGATCCTCCTTAACTTCTTACTCCTTCATATCGGGGATCCTCCTTAACTTCTCACTCCTTCATATCGGGGATCCTCCTTAACTTCTCACTCCTTCATATCGGGGATCCTCCTTAACTTCTCACTCCTTCATATCGGGGATCCTCCTTAACTTCTCACTCCTTCATATCGGGGATCCTCCTTAACTTCTCACTCCTTCATATCGGGGATCCTCCTTAACTTCTCACTCCTTCATATCGGGGATCCTCCTTAACTTCTTACTCCTTCATATCGGGGATCCTCCTTAACTTCTTACTCCTTCATATCGGGGATCCTCCTTAACTTCTCACTCCTTCATATCGGGGATCCTCCTTAACTTCTCACTCCTTCATATCGGGGATCCTCCTTAACTTCTTACTCCTTCATATCGGGGATCCTCCTTAACTTCTCACTCCTTCATATCGGGGATCCTCCTTAACTTCTCACTCCTTCATATCGGGGATCCTCCTTAACTTCTCACTCCTTCATATCGGGGATCCTCCTTAACTTCTTATCCTTCATATCGGGGATCCTCCTTAACTTCTCGCTCCTTCATATCGGGGATCCTCCTTAACTTCTCGCTCCTTCATATCGGGGATCCTCCTTAACTTCTCGCTCCTTCATATCGGGGATCCTCCTTAACTTCTCACTCCTTCATATCGGGGATCCTCCTTAACTTCTTACTCCTTCATATCGGGGATCCTCCTTAACTTCTCACTCCTTCATATCGGGGATCCTCCTTAACTTCTCACTCCTTCATATCGGGGATCCTCCTTAACTTCTCACTCCTTCATATCGGGGATCCTCCTTAACTTCTCACTCCTTCATATCGGGGATCCTCCTTAACTTCTCACTCCTTCATATCGGGGATCCTCCTTAACTTCTCACTCCTTCGTATCGGGGATCCTCCTTAACTTCTCACTCCTTCGTATCGGGGATCCTCCTTAACTTCTTACTCCTTCATATCGGGGATCCTCCTTAACTTCTCACTCCTTCATATCGGGGATCCTCCTTAACTTCTTACTCCTTCATATCGGGGATCCTCCTTAACTTCTCACTCCTTCATATCGGGGATCCTCCTTAACTTCTCACTGCTTCATATCGGGGATCCTCCTTAACTTCTCACTCCTTCATATCGGGGATCCTCCTTAACTTCTCACTCCTTCATATCGGGGATCCTCCTTAACTTCTCACTCCTTCATATCGGGGATCCTCCTTAACTTCTTACTCCTTCGTATCGGGGATCCTCCTTAACTTCTCACTCCTTCATATCGGGGATCCTCCTTAACTTCTCACTCCTTCGTATCGGGGATCCTCCTTAACTTCTCACTCCTTCGTATCGGGGATCCTCCTTAACTTCTCACTCCTTCATATCGGGGATCCTCCTTAACTTCTCACTCCTTCATATCGGGGATCCTCCTTAACTTCTTACTCCTTCATATCGGGGATCCTCCTTAACTTCTCACTCCTTCATATCGGGGATCCTCCTTAACTTTTCACTCCTTCATATCGGGGATCCTCCTTAACTTCTCACTCCTTCATATCGGGGATCCTCCTTAACTTCTCACTCCTTCATATCGGGGATCCTCCTTAACTTCTCACTCCTTCGTATCGGGGATCCTCCTTAACTTCTCACTCCTTCATATCGGGGATCCTCCTTAACTTCTCACTCCTTCGTATCGGGGATCCTCCTTAACTTCTCACTCCTTCATATCGGGGATCCTCCTTAACTTCTCACTCCTTCATATCGGGGATCCTCCTTAACTTCTCACTCCTTCATATCGGGGATCCTCCTTAACTTCTCACTCCTTCATATCGGGGATCCTCCTTAACTTCTCACTCCTTCATATCGGGGATCCTCCTTAACTTCTCACTCCTTCATATCGAGGATCCTCCTTAACTTCTCACTCCTTCGTATCGGGGATCCTCCTTAACTTCTCACTCCTTCGTATCGAGGATCCTCCTTAACTTCTCACTCCTTCATATCGGAGATCCTCCTTAACTTCTCACTCCTTCGTATCGGGGATCCTCCTTAACTTCTCACTCCTTCGTATCGGGGATCCTCCTTAACTTCTCACTCCTTCATATCGGGGATCCTCCTTAACTTCTCACTCCTTCATATCGGGGATCCTCCTTAACTTCTTACTCCTTCATATCGGGGATCCTCCTTAACTTCTTACTCCTTCGTATCGGGGATCCTCCTTAACTTCTTACTCCTTCATATCGGGGATCCTCCTTAACTTCTCACTCCTTCATATCGGGGATCCTCCTTAACTTCTTACTCCTTCGTATCGGGGATCCTCCTTAACTTCTTACTCCTTCGTATCGGGGATCCTCCTTAACTTCTCACTCCTTCATATCGGGGATCCTCCTTAACTTCTTACTCCTTCATATCGGGGATCCTCCTTAACTTCTTACTCCTTCATATCGGGGATCCTCCTTAACTTCTCACTCCTTCATATCGGGGATCCTCCTTAACTTCTCACTCCTTCATATCGGGGATCCTCCTTAACTTCTCACTCCTTCATATCGGGGATCCTCCTTAACTTCTTACTCCTTCATATCAGGGATCCTCCTTAACTTCTCACTCCTTCATATCGGGGATCCTCCTTAACTTCTCACTCCTTCATATCAGGGATCCTCCTTAACTTCTTACTCCTTCGTATCGGGGATCCTCCTTAACTTCTCACTCCTTCGTATCGGGGATCCTCCTTGACTTCTCACTCCTTCGTATCGGGGATCCTCCTTAACTTCTCACTCCTTCGTATCGGGGATCCTCCTTAACTTCTCACTCCTTCATATCGGGGATCCTCCTTAACTTCTCACTCCTTCATATCGGGGATCCTCCTTAACTTCTCACTCCTTCATATCGGGGATCCTCCTTAACTTCTCACTCCTTCGTATCGGGGATCCTCCTTAACTTCTCACTCCTTCATATCGGGGATCCTCCTTAACTTCTCACTCCTTCATATCGGGGATCCTCCTTAACTTCTCACTCCTTCATATCGGGGATCCTCCTTAACTTCTCACTCCTTCATATCGGGGATCCTCCTTAACTTCTCGCTCCTTCATATCGGGGATCCTCCTTAACTTCTCACTCCTTCATATCGGGGATCCTCCTTAACTTCTCACTCCTTCATATCGGGGATCCTCCTTAACTTCTCACTCCTTCATATCGGGGATCCTCCTTAACTTCTTACTCCTTCATATCGGGGATCCTCCTTAACTTCTCACTCCTTCATATCGGGGATCCTCCTTAACTTCTTACTCCTTCATATCGGGCATCCTCCTTAACTTCTTACTCCTTCATATCGGGGATCCTCCTTAACTTCTTACTCCTTCATATCAGGGATCCTCCTTAACTTCTCACTCCTTCATATCGGGGATCCTCCTTAACTTCTTACTCCTTCATATCGGGGATCCTCCTTAACTTCTTACTCCTTCATATCGGGGATCCTCCTTAACTTCTCACTCCTTCATATCGGGGATCCTCCTTAACTTCTCACTCCTTCATATCGGGGATCCTCCTTAACTTCTCACTCCTTCATATCAGGGATCCTCCTTAACTTCTCACTCCTTCGTATCGGGGATCCTCCTTAACTTCTTACTCCTTCATATCGGGGATCCTCCTTAACTTCTCACTCCTTCATATCGGGGATCCTCCTTAACTTCTCACTCCTTCATATCGGGGATCCTCCTTAACTTCTCACTCCTTCATATCGGGGATCCTCCTTAACTTCTCACTCCTTCATATCGGGGATCCTCCTTAACTTCTCACTCCTTCATATCGTGGATCCTCCTTAACTTCTCACTCCTTCATATCGGGGATCCTCCTTAACTTCTCACTCCTTCATATCGGGGATCCTCCTTAACTTCTCACTCCTTCATATCGGGGATCCTCCTTAACTTCTCACTCCTTCATATCGTGGATCCTCCTTAACTTCTCACTCCTTCATATCGGGGATCCTCCTTAACTTCTCACTCCTTCATATCGGGGATCCTCCTTAACTTCTCACTCCTTCATATCGGGGATCCTCCTTAACTTCTCACTCCTTCATATCGGGGATCCTCCTTAACTTCTCACTCCTTCATATCGGGGATCCTCCTTAACTTCTCACTCCTTCATATCGGGGATCCTCCTTAACTTCTCACTCCTTCATATCGGGGATCCTCCTTAACTTCTCACTCCTTCATATCGGGGATCCTCCTTAACTTCTCACTCCTTCATATCGGGGATCCTCCTTAACTTCTTACTCCTTCATATCGGGGATCCTCCTTAACTTCTCACTCCTTCATATCGGGGATCCTCCTTAACTTCTCACTCCTTCGTATCGGGGATCCTCCTTAACTTCTCACTCCTTCATATCGGGGATCCTCCTTAACTTCTCACTCCTTCATATCGGGGATCCTCCTTAACTTCTCGCTCCTTCATATCGGGGATCCTCCTTAACTTCTCACTCCTTCATATCGGGGATCCTCCTTAACTTCTCACTCCTTCATATCGGGGATCCTCCTTAACTTCTCACTCCTTCATATCGGGGATCCTCCTTAACTTCTCACTCCTTCATATCGGGGATCCTCCTTAACTTCTCACTCCTTCATATCGGGGATCCTCCTTAACTTCTCACTCCTTCATATCGGGGATCCTCCTTAACTTCTCACTCCTTCGTATCGGGGATCCTCCTTAACTTCTCACTCCTTCATATCGGGGATCCTCCTTAACTTCTCACTCCTTCGTATCGGGGATCCTCCTTAACTTCTCACTCCTTCATATCGGGGATCCTCCTTAACTTCTCACTCCTTCATATCGGGGATCCTCCTTAACTTCTTACTCCTTCATATCGGGGATCCTCCTTAACTTCTCACTCCTTCATATCGGGGATCCTCCTTAACTTCTTACTCCTTCATATCGGGGATCCTCCTTAACTTCTCACTCCTTCATATCGGGGATCCTCCTTAACTTCTCACTCCTTCATATCGGGGATCCTCCTTAACTTCTCACTCCTTCATATCGGGGATCCTCCTTAACTTCTTACTCCTTCATATCGGGGATCCTCCTTAACTTCTCACTCCTTCATATCGGGGATCCTCCTTAACTTCTCACTCCTTCATATCGGGGATCCTCCTTAACTTCTCACTCCTTCATATCGGGGATCCTCCTTAACTTCTTACTCCTTCATATCGGGGATCCTCCTTAACTTCTCACTCCTTCATATCGGGGATCCTCCTTAACTTCTCACTCCTTCATATCGGGGATCCTCCTTAACTTCTCACTCCTTCATATCGGGGATCCTCCTTAACTTCTCACTCCTTCATATCGGGGATCCTCCTTAACTTCTCACTCCTTCATATCGGGGATCCTCCTTAACTTCTCACTCCTTCATATCGGGGATCCTCCTTAACTTCTCACTCCTTCATATCGGGGATCCTCCTTAACTTCTCACTCCTTCATATCGGGGATCCTCCTTAACTTCTCACTCCTTCATATCGGGGATCCTCCTTAACTTCTCACTCCTTCGTATCGGGGATCCTCCTTAACTTCTCACTCCTTCATATCGGGGATCCTCCTTAACTTCTCACTCCTTCATATCGGGGATCCTCCTTAACTTCTCACTCCTTCGTATCGGGGATCCTCCTTAACTTCTCACTCCTTCATATCGGGGATCCTCCTTAACTTCTCACTCCTTCATATCGGGGATCCTCCTTAACTTCTCACTCCTTCATATCGGGGATCCTCCTTAACTTCTCACTCCTTCATATCGGGGATCCTCCTTAACTTCTCACTCCTTCATATCGGGGATCCTCCTTAACTTCTCACTCCTTCATATCGGGGATCCTCCTTAACTTCTCACTCCTTCATATCGGGGATCCTCCTTAACTTCTCACTCCTTCATATCGGGGATCCTCCTTAACTTCTTACTCCTTCATATCGGGGATCCTCCTTAACTTCTCACTCCTTCATATCGGGGATCCTCCTTAACTTCTTACTCCTTCATATCGGGGATCCTCCTTAACTTCTCACTCCTTCATATCGGGGATCCTCCTTAACTTCTCACTCCTTCATATCGGGGATCCTCCTTAACTTCTCACTCCTTCATATCGGGGATCCTCCTTAACTTCTTACTCCTTCGTATCGGGGATCCTCCTTAACTTCTCACTCCTTCATATCGGGGATCCTCCTTAACTTCTCACTCCTTCGTATCGGGGATCCTCCTTAACTTCTCACTCCTTCATATCGGGGATCCTCCTTAACTTCTCACTCCTTCATATCGGGGATCCTCCTTAACTTCTCACTCCTTCATATCGGGGATCCTCCTTAACTTCTTACTCCTTCATATCGGGGATCCTCCTTAACTTCTCACTCCTTCATATCGGGGATCCTCCTTAACTTCTCACTCCTTCATATCGGGGATCCTCCTTAACTTCTCATTCCTTCATATCGGGGATCCTCCTTAACTTCTCACTCCTTCATATCGGGGATCCTCCTTAACTTCTTACTCCTTCATATCGGGGATCCTCCTTAACTTCTCACTCCTTCATATCGGGGATCCTCCTTAACTTCTCACTCCTTCATATCGGGGATCCTCCTTAACTTCTCACTCCTTCATATCGGGGATCCTCCTTAACTTCTCACTCCTTCGTATCGGGGATCCTCCTTAACTTCTCACTCCTTCATATCGGGGATCCTCCTTAACTTCTCACTCCTTCATATCGGGGATCCTCCTTAACTTCTCACTCCTTCATATCGGGGATCCTCCTTAACTTCTCACTCCTTCATATCGGGGATCCTCCTTAACTTCTCACTCCTTCGTATCGGGGATCCTCCTTAACTTCTCACTCCTTCGTATCGGGGATCCTCCTTAACTTCTCACTCCTTCATATCGGGGATCCTCCTTAACTTCTCACTCCTTCATATCGGGGATCCTCCTTAACTTCTCACTCCTTCATATCGGGGATCCTCCTTAACTTCTTACTCCTTCATATCGGGGATCCTCCTTAACTTCTCACTCCTTCGTATCGGGGATCCTCCTTAACTTCTCACTCCTTCGTATCGGGGATCCTCCTTAACTTCTCACTCCTTCATATCGGGGATCCTCCTTAACTTCTCACTCCTTCATATCGGGGATCCTCCTTAACTTCTCACTCCTTCGTATCGGGGATCCTCCTTAACTTCTTACTCCTTCATATCGAGGATCCTCCTTAACTTCTCACTCCTTCGTATCGGGGATCCTCCTTAACTTCTCACTCCTTCGTATCGGGGATCCTCCTTAACTTCTCACTCCTTCGTATCGGGGATCCTCCTTAACTTCTCACTCCTTCATATCGGGGATCCTCCTTAACTTCTCACTCCTTCATATCGGGGATCCTCCTTAACTTCTCACTCCTTCATATCGGGGATCCTCCTTAACTTCTCACTCCTTCATATCGGGGATCCTCCTTAACTTCTCACTCCTTCATATCGGGGATCCTCCTTAACTTCTCACTCCTTCATATCGGGGATCCTCCTTAACTTCTCACTCCTTCATATCGGGGATCCTCCTTAACTTCTCACTCCTTCATATCGGGGATCCTCCTTAACTTCTCTCTCCTTCATATCGGGGATCCTCCTTAACTTCTCACTCCTTCATATCGGGGATCCTCCTTAACTTCTCACTCCTTCATATCGGGGATCCTCCTTAACTTCTCACTCCTTCATATCGGGGATCCTCCTTAACTTCTCACTCCTTCATATCGGGGATCCTCCTTAACTTCTCACTCCTTCATATCGGGGATCCTCCTTAACTTCTCACTCCTTCATATCGGGGATCCTCCTTAACTTCTCACTCCTTCATATCGGGGATCCTCCTTAACTTCTTACTCCTTCATATCGGGGATCCTCCTTAACTTCTCACTCCTTCGTATCGGGGATCCTCCTTAACTTCTCACTCCTTCATATCGGGGATCCTCCTTAACTTCTCACTCCTTCATATCGGGGATCCTCCTTAACTTCTCACTCCTTCATATCGGGGATCCTCCTTAACTTCTCACTCCTTCATATCGGGGATCCTCCTTAACTTCTCACTCCTTCGTATCGGGGATCCTCCTTAACTTCTCACTCCTTCGTATCGGGGATCCTCCTTAACTTCTCACTCCTTCGTATCGGGGATCCTCCTTAACTTCTCACTCCTTCATATCGGGGATCCTCCTTAACTTCTCACTCCTTCATATCGGGGATCCTCCTTAACTTCTCACTCCTTCATATCGGGGATCCTCCTTAACTTCTCACTCCTTCATATCGGGGATCCTCCTTAACTTCTCACTCCTTCATATCGGGGATCCTCCTTAACTTCTCACTCCTTCATATCGGGGATCCTCCTTAACTTCTTACTCCTTCATATCGGGGATCCTCCTTAACTTCTCACTCCTTCATATCGGGGATCCTCCTTAACTTCTCACTCCTTCGTATCGTGGATCCTCCTTAACTTCTTACTCCTTCGTATCGGGGATCCTCCTTAACTTCTTACTCCTTCATATCGGGGATCCTCCTTAACTTCTCACTCCTTCATATCGGGGATCCTCCTTAACTTCTCACTCCTTCATATCGGGGATCCTCCTTAACTTCTCACTCCTTCATATCGGGGATCCTCCTTAACTTCTCACTCCTTCATATCGGGGATCCTCCTTAACTTCTCACTCCTTCATATCGGGGATCCTCCTTAACTTCTCACTCCTTCATATCGGGGATCCTCCTTAACTTCTCACTCCTTCATATCGGGGATCCTCCTTAACTTCTCACTCCTTCATATCGGGGATCCTCCTTAACTTCTTACTCCTTCATATCGTGGATCCTCCTTAACTTCTTACTCCTTCAT
This sequence comes from Neostethus bicornis, assembly GCA_902685375.1. Classification (NCBI taxonomy): domain Eukaryota; kingdom Metazoa; phylum Chordata; class Actinopteri; order Atheriniformes; family Phallostethidae; genus Neostethus; species Neostethus bicornis. Next base: position 402,307 of record CACRXE010000008.1, read on the forward strand.
ATCGTGGATCCTCCTTAACTTCTTACTCCTTCGTATCGGGGATCCTCCTTAACTTCTTACTCCTTCATATCGGGGATCCTCCTTAACTTCTTACTCCTTCATATCGGGGATCCTCCTTAACTTCTTACTCCTTCATATCGGGGATCCTCCTTAACTTCTTACTCCTTCATATCGGGGATACCAGTTCAAAATAAATAAAATAAAGACGTGCGCAGGAGAGGATTACCAAATTAAGAGGGGGCGTTCACGTGCGCAGAGGATGCGCTGGCTCTGCGGATCCTGTTTAGTAGTTAAATATTACTTCTCTGTTTTATTCAAATTAAATAATTTTGTAACAATTATTTATTAGTTTAGAACACACACCTCGTTTTAGTTTACATTGATAAACATATATTTATTATAAAAAAAAAAAAAAAGTCAGCGAGAGAGAAGCCCGAACCCAACCCGAAGTAATGATTGACATTTTTAGGCCCGACGTCGGGGTCGGTTGGGGTTCCGGCTCGGGCTTAAGATCTTACCTCTGCCACACGTTCTTTCTTACTTGTGCAGACTGCAGAGAGAAGGCTGGTGATCAAACTACAAAATAACTAAATATTAAAACATACCAAGCATTTCAAAAACTACCAGGATTCAACAAATTTCCCAATTTTCAATATTTATTCCTCAACAGAAAATCTAAAACAGATGCATCTGGGTTTTATTGTCCTCGCAGAGCACACCTATATCTCTCTGTGAGGTTACAACAAAGACAAAAACAAATCTCATGTTGTCATATTTTATACCAAGAAATACAGTTCATGAATATTCATTAATAAAGACTTATTTCTGTCTTGTCATTGGCCCTTCGTTCTTCTCCTCCCATCTTCTTGTCTTGCATAGAGGTTTTTTTCCTTATCACCCGAAACAAAGACAGATAAACCCCCCATGCTCCCCATGCATCACCCTCAGGATGTCCCACCCTCTGGTTCACACTGGCTTATCCCGTCTTCTATGCAATGCTCTGACCGGTTTCTATTCAAACAATCTCATAGAACACAACAGCAGGCATTTATTCAAATCACCCCATTAGCAAAATAAAACACTCAAAAACAATGAAAAAGTAAAACAGACATTCAAAAACCTATCTTTATTGAATAAAAAGTTAAATGTTAATCTTCTTAAAATGTAAAAAGATAAAGAATAAAATATTAACTTTCTTCACACTCACCCCTCCCCTCTGTGCCCACAGCGAGTGCATTAAGATCCAGCCCACCGACATCCAGCCGGACGTCTTCAGCTACCTGCTCCACATCATGTACACCGGCATGTGCCCCAAGCAGCCGGTGGACCCGCTCCGCCTCCAGGACGGCATCCGCTTCCTGCACGCCTACCAGCTGGTCCGTAAAACGGGTAACGGCGCCGTGGGCGACAGCGCCGCCGGTAACGGTGCCGCCGACGCCGCGGACGGACTGCGCATGTCGAACCTCTACGGCATCCAGATATCCTCCCAACTCGCCAACAAGGAGACGCAGGGCACCCCGAAGAGCGGGTCCACCCAGGACGGGAGGAGCGCAAGCAGGGGACGACACTGCTCCCAGCTGGTAGGGTTGGACCACCTACCTCTACCTGCCTCTACCCTGCGTACCACCTGCTCCACCACTTCCACAGACGACCTCGCCCCGCTCATCAAGCAGGAGTACGCAGACGAGGAAGCGGGCTCGCCTCCTCCGGCTCAACGTACCAGTCCCAACCCAGGTAATCGAGCGTTGCTGTGCCTGAAAGAATCCGAGGGTTTTCTTCTTCTCAGGCTTTGGTTAAATCCAATATTCACTTAAACTACCGTAATTTCACGACCATTTGGCGCACCATATGACAAGGCACAGTCTCAGTCACACACCACCCTACACTGTCTCCTGCTACAACTTTGCAGTCACTGATCTCTTTCAGATTACACCGCCTACATAATGTAATCAACCTGTGTACTCCTTCCTCCACTCTTGTAAGTCACCCTGTGTTCCAGCCTTTTCTTGAAGAAAGTATTCACTACAGCCATTTCCATTCTTTCTGCAAAGTCAATCATCATCTGACCGTCTGCATTCCTGCTCTGGAGACCAAAGCTGCCCATCACCTCCTCATCATCTCTGTTTCCTGCACCAACGTGGCCATTAAAGAGCACACCTTTGTCTCTCTGTGAGGTTACAACAAAGGACAACGCCCAATACTGAGTTTGCCAATTTTATAATAAAATACAGTTCATAAATATTGAACTTTATTAAGTGATTCTGTATTGAACTTAATTAAGGCGTCTTCTCTTTCACCCGATTAGTCATTCGTTCTCCGTCTTCTCAACTTCTTTTCTTGCAACTTCTTGCAACTAGACTCCCACTGGTCTTGTTGCACAACAGCCTTCATAATCTTCCCATCAGACAACCTTCCATTAAACACATAGCAAGCATTTATTCTCAGGGGCTCAGCCTTAGCAACATAAAACATTCAGAAACATATCTTCATTGAATAAAAGGTTAAACGTTAATTTTCTTAAAATGTAAAAAGATAAAGAGTAAAATATCAACTTTCTTCAGGCCTCAGAGATCACCTCTTCAGCCACGCTCTAGACGGCGAGCGGTTGGCGTCGGCGGGCGTAGAAGAGCAGCTGGATGCCGGGTGTTTAGAGGAGGCGCTGCGGCAGAGCCAGGCGCTCGCCAACCAGCTGGCGGCAGAGCTGCGGAGGAGCCGAAGCGGAGCCGCAGACGCCATCACTACCCCCGCCATCTCACACTCCAGGAAGCGGAAGATCACCTGCGCCGTGTGCAGCCTGCGCTTCGCCCACAAGAGCCAACTACAGGAGCACATGTACAGCCACACGGGCAAACCTGGACGCCGACGTCTCTGCAGCCCCGCGCACTTCTGCGCCGATGTGGGAGGGGCTCTGAGCGCCAGCACTGAAGATGCTAACAGGGACGTTCATGATAACGGAAGCTCCTGCTATTCGCTGGACTCCGAGGTGTCGCAGGAGAGCGCGGATGGCGTTCCTGTCGAGTGACGTGTGTGTGTATGTGTGTGTGTGTGTACATGAGTGTGTGTGTGTGTGTGTGTGTACATGTGTGTGTGTGTGTGTGTGTATATGTGTGTGTGTGTGTTTGTACATGAGTGTGTGTGTGTATAAGTCTGTGTAAAAACAAAGTTGTTGTTTTTCATAATGTTTGGAAATAAATGTTTCTCAACCAATTAAATTGCAGCGTTTTTTAAAATTTATATTTTTTCTAAACAATTTTAAAGTTACTTTATTTTGATGAACAATTCTTTACTTCCTGCGTTGGTTCTCAAAGTGCTTTACAGTGTAGCTCACACACACACACACACACACACAAACACACACACACACACACACACACACACACACACACACACACACACACACACACACACACACACACACACACACACACACACACACACACACACACACACACACACACACATTCATCCCCCCCCATCTGAAACCCCTTCAGCAGATTTTTTTCTGATCACATAAAAGACAATAAAACTGAAGAAATTAAATGCTTTTATTGTGAAATTAAAAAATTAAACTATTTAAAATTTTACATTTTTTTTACAGCTTTTAATTTGTTAAAAAACAAAGTTGATTATTTTCTAATTGATTCTTTTTTAAATTGGCTGCTCTCTGATTGGACGCTCTCCTCGAGGTGTTCTGTTTCCATAGCAACAGGGACCGCTCCGTCCACCTGTGGGTGTGGCTCCGGAGCGGCACCCGCCGTGCGTTTCGTTCACCTATGGGCGTGGCTTCGCAGCAGCACCCGCCGTGCGCTCTGCACCGTGTTCTGAAAAAGAAACCGGATCAAACGACGGTTCCGCTGGTTTAAAAAAAAACATTTAAATTAGAACCAATCAGAACCTCCATCAACATGCACACTGTCATCGGCCCCACCCCTCCTGGAACGGGCGTGATGAATCCTGCTCTCTGATTGGCCGAGGCAAAGTGGACGTCTCCGACGACTTTTCTCCCGTTCGACTTCTTCTCGTCTGCGTCACACATTAAAAATCAGCTTTAATTTAATTAACATTAAGATGTATTGCTATTTCAAACTTACCGTTTACAGGAAAAATTCTTGAGAAAGTTGTTTACCAACAACTGACAAAATTTATTTTAGTGAACAACTCATTTGATGTCTTCCAGTCAGGTTTTAGACCTCATCACAGTACAGAGACAGCTCTGATCAAGGTAACAAATGACATTCGTATGAACACTGACGCTGGCAAAGTCTCTGTTTTAATCCTGTTGGACCTGAGTGCTGCGTTTGACACTGTAGATCATGGGATCCTTCTACAGAGGTTAGAGAACTGGGTTGGTGTTTCTGGTACTGTACTTAACTGGTTTAAATCTTATTTAGAAGGACACAAGTATTTTGTAGAAATTGGAAATTGTGTGTCAGATCACATGCCTTTGACCTGTGGGGTTCCCCAGGGGTCAATTCTTGGACCCCTGTTGTTTAACCTCTACATGCTGCCGTTAGGGCAATTGATAGCCAGTAATAACGTGTCCTATCACAATTACGCAGATGATACTCAGATCTATGTGTCACTGACATCAGGTGAACATGGACCTGTGGATTCACTCTGTCGCTGTGTTCAGCAAATCAGAGTCTGGATGCAAAACAACTTTCTCCAGCTAAACTCAGACAAAACTGAAATCATTGTCTTTGGCCCACAGAAACAAAGAGAAAGTGTCATCAGTTACCTTCAATCTCTCTCTCTGGAACCGACAAATCAAGTTAGAAATCTGGGAGTAATAATGGACTCAGACTTTAACTTCAACAGTCACATCAAATCAATTACATCAGCAGCCTTTTACCACCTGAAAAACATCCAAAATCAGAGGTTTGGTTTCTAAAACAGACTTAGAGGTTCTTATCCATGCATTTGTTTCCAGTAGGTTAGATTATTGCAACGGTTTACTCACTGGTCTGAACAAAAAGGCTTTAAAACAGCTGCAGTTTATTCAAAATGCTGCTGCTCGAGTCCTAACAAGAACTAGAAAATATGATCACATTAGTCCTGTGCTAAAGTCTCTGCACTGGCTTCCTGTGGCTCAGAAAATAGACTTTAAAGCTGCTCTGCTTGTGTTTAAGTCTCTCCATGGTCTAGAACCAAAGTACATCTGTGATATGTTAGTACCTTATGAACCATCCAGAACTCTGAGGACCTCTGGGACCGGCCTCCTGCTGGTGTCTAGAGTCAGGACTAAACATGAACCATCTAGAACTCTGAGGACCTCTGGGACCGGCCTCCTGCTGGTGTCTAGAGTCAGGACTAAACATGAACCATCTAGAACTCTGAGGACCTCTGGGACCGGCCTCCTGCTGGTGCCTAGAGTCAGGACTAAACATGAACCATCTAGAACTCTGAGGACCTCTGGGACCGGCCTCCTGCTGTTGTCTAGAGTCAGGACTAAACATGAACCATCTAGAACTCTGAGGACCTCTGGGACCGGCCTCCTGCTGGTGTCTAGAATCAGGACTAAACATGAACCATCTAGAACTCTGAGGACCTCTGGGACCGGCCTCCTGCTGGTGTCTAGAGTCAGGACTAACCATGAACCATCTAGAACTCTGAGGACTTTTGTACCGGCCTCCTGCTGGTGCCTAGAGTCAGGACTAAACATGAACCATCTAGAACTCTGAGGACCTCTGGGACCGGCCTCTTGCTGGTGTCTAGAGTCAGGACTAAACATGAACCATCTAGAACTCTGAGGACCTCTGGGACCGGCCTCCTGCTGGTGTCTAAAGTCAGGACTAAACATGAACCATCTAGAACTCTGAGGACCTCTGGGACCGGCCTCCTGCTGGTGTCTAGAGTCAGGACTAAACATGAACCATCTAGAACTCTGAGGACCTCTGGGACCAGCCTCCTGCTGGTGTCTAGAGTCAGGACTAAACATGAACCATCTAGAACTCTGAGGACCTCTGGGACCGGCCTCCTGCTGGTGTCTAGAGTCAGGACTAAACGTGGACCATCTAGAACTCTGAGGACCTCTGGGACCGGCCTCCTGCTGGTGTCTAGAGTCAGGACTAAACATGAACCATCTAGAATTCTGAGGACCTCTGGGACCGGCCTCCTGCTGGTGTCTAGAGTCAGGACTAAACGTGGACCATCTAGAACTCTGAGGACCTCTGGGACCGGCCTCCTGTTGGTGTCTAGAGTCAGAACTAAACATGAACCATCTAGAACTCTGAGGACCTCTGGGACCGGCCTCCTGCTGGTGTCTAGAATCAGGACTAAACATGAACCATCTAGAACTCTGAGGACCTCTGGGACCGGCCTCCTGCTGGTGTCTAGAGTCAGGACTAAACATGAACCATCTAGAACTCTGAGGACCTCTGGGACCGGCCTCCTGCTGGTGTCTAGAGTCAGGACTAAACATGAACCATCTAGAACTCTGAGGACCTCTGGGACCGGCCTCCTGCTGGTGTCTAGAGTCAGGACTAAACATGAACCATCTAGAACTCTGAGGACCTCTGGGACCGGCCTCCTGCTGGTGTCTAGAGTCAGGACTAAACATGAACCATCTAGAACTCTGAGGACCTCTGGGACCGGCCTCCTGCTGGTGCCTAGAGTCAGGACTAAACATGAACCATCTAGAACTCTGAGGACCTCTGGGACCGGCCTCCTGCTGGTGTCTAGAGTCAGGACTAAACATGAACCATCTAGAACTCTGAGGACCTCTGGGACCGGCCTCCTGCTGGTGTCTAGAATCAGGACTAAACATGAACCATATAGAACTCTGAGGACCTCTGGGACCGGCCTCCTGCTGGTGTCTAGAGTCAGGACTAACCATGAACCATCTAGAACTCTGAGGACCTCTGTACCGGCCTCCTGCTGGTGTCTAGAGTCAGGACTAAACATGAACCATCTAGAACTCTGAGGACCTCTGGGACCGGCCTCCTGCTGGTGTCTAAAGTCAGGACTAAACATGAACCATCTAGAACTCTGAGGACCTCTGGGACCGGCCTCCTGCTGGTGTCTAGAGTCAGGACTAAACATGAACCATCTAGAACTCTGAGGACCTCTGGGACCGGCCTCCTGCTGGTGTCTAGAGTCAGGACTAAACATGAACCATCTAGAACTCTGAGGACCTCTGGGACCGGCCTCCTGCTGGTGTCTAGAGTCAGGACTAAACATGAACCATCTAGAACTCTGAGGACCTCTGGGACCGGCCTCCTGCTGGTGCCTAGAGTCAGGACTAAACGTGAACCATCTAGAACTCTGAGGACCTCTGGGACCGGCCTCCTGCTGGTGTCTAGAGTCAGGACTAAACGTGGACCATCTAGAACTCTGAGGACCTCTGGGACCGGCCTCCTGTTGGTGTCTAGAGTCAGAACTAAACATGAACCATCTAGAACTCTGAGGACCTCTGGGACCGGCCTCCTGCTGGTGTCTAGAATCAGGACTAAACATGAACCATCTAGAACTCTGAGGACCTCTGGGACCGGCCTCCTGCTGGTGTCTAGAGTCAGGACTAAACATGAACCATCTAGAACTCTGAGGACCTCTGGGACCGGCATCCTGCTGGTGTCTAGAGTCAGGACTAAACATGGACCATCTAGAACTCTGAGGACCTCTGGGACCGGCCTCCTGCTGGTGTCTAGAGTCAGGACTAAACATGAACCATCTAGAACTCTGAGGACCTCTGGGACCGGCCTCCTGCTGGTGTCTAGAGTCAGGACTAAACATGAACCATCTAGAACTCTGAGGACCTCTGGGACCGGCCTCCTGCTGGTGTCTAGAGTCAGGACTAAACATGAACCATCTAGAACTCTGAGGACCTCTGGGACCGGCCTCCTGCTGGTGTCTAGAGTCAGGACTAAACATGGACCATCTAGAACTCTGAGGACCTCTGGGACCGGCCTCCTGCTGGTGTCTAGAGTCAGGACTAAACATGAACCATCTAGAACTCTGAGGACCTCTGGGACCGGCCTCCTGCTGGTGTCTAGAGTCAGGACTAAACATGAACCATCTAGAATTCTGAGGACCTCTGGGACCGGCCTCCTGCTGGTGTCTAGAGTCAGGACTAAACGTGGACCATCTAGAACTCTGAGGACCTCTGGGACCGGCCTCCTGTTGGTGTCTAGAGTCAGAACTAAACATGAACCATCTAGAACTCTGAGGACCTCTGGGACCGGCCTCCTGCTGGTGTCTAGAATCAGGACTAAACATGAACCATCTAGAACTCTGAGGACCTCTGGGACCGGCCTCCTGCTGGTGTCTAGAGTCAGGACTAAACATGAACCATCTAGAACTCTGAGGACCTCTGGGACCGGCCTCCTGCTGGTGTCTAGAGTCAGGACTAAACATGAACCATCTAGAACTCTGAGGACCTCTGGGACCGGCCTCCTGCTGGTGTCTAGAGTCAGGACTAAACATGAACCATCTAGAACTCTGAGGACCTCTGGGACCGGCCTCCTGCTGGTGTCTAGAGTCAGGACTAAACATGAACCATCTAGAACTCTGAGGACCTCTGGGACCGGCCTCCTGCTGGTGCCTAGAGTCAGGACTAAACATGAACCATCTAGAACTCTGAGGACCTCTGGGACCGGCCTCCTGCTGGTGTCTAGAGTCAGGACTAAACATGAACCATCTAGAACTCTGAGGACCTCTGGGACCGGCCTCCTGCTGGTGTCTAGAATCAGGACTAAACATGAACCATATAGAACTCTGAGGACCTCTGGGACCGGCCTCCTGCTGGTGTCTAGAGTCAGGACTAACCATGAACCATCTAGAACTCTGAGGACCTCTGTACCGGCCTCCTGCTGGTGTCTAGAGTCAGGACTAAACATGAACCATCTAGAACTCTGAGGACCTCTGGGACCGGCCTCCTGCTGGTGTCTAAAGTCAGGACTAAACATGAACCATCTAGAACTCTGAGGACCTCTGGGACCGGCCTCCTGCTGGTGTCTAGAGTCAGGACTAAACATGAACCATCTAGAACTCTGAGGACCTCTGGGACCGGCCTCCTGCTGGTGTCTAGAGTCAGGACTAAACATGAACCATCTAGAACTCTGAGGACCTCTGGGACCGGCCTCCTGCTGGTGTCTAGAGTCAGGACTAAACATGAACCATCTAGAACTCTGAGGACCTCTGGGACCGGCCTCCTGCTGGTGCCTAGAGTCAGGACTAAACGTGAACCATCTAGAACTCTGAGGACCTCTGGGACCGGCCTCCTGCTGGTGTCTAGAGTCAGGACTAAACGTGGACCATCTAGAACTCTGAGGACCTCTGGGACCGGCCTCCTGTTGGTGTCTAGAGTCAGAACTAAACATGAACCATCTAGAACTCTGAGGACCTCTGGGACCGGCCTCCTGCTGGTGTCTAGAATCAGGACTAAACATGAACCATCTAGAACTCTGAGGACCTCTGGGACCGGCCTCCTGCTGGTGTCTAGAGTCAGGACTAAACATGAACCATCTAGAACTCTGAGGACCTCTGGGACCGGCATCCTGCTGGTGTCTAGAGTCAGGACTAAACATGGACCATCTAGAACTCTGAGGACCTCTGGGACCGGCCTCCTGCTGGTGTCTAGAGTCAGGACTAAACATGAACCATCTAGAACTCTGAGGACCTCTGGGACCGGCCTCCTGCTGGTGTCTAGAGTCAGGACTAAACATGAACCATCTAGAACTCTGAGGACCTCTGGGACCGGCCTCCTGCTGGTGTCTAGAGTCAGGACTAAACATGAACCATCTAGAACTCTGAGGACCTCTGGGACCGGCCTCCTGCTGGTGTCTAGAGTCAGGACTAAACATGGACCATCTAGAACTCTGAGGACCTCTGGGACCGGCCTCCTGCTGGTGTCTAGAGTCAGGACTAAACATGAACCATCTAGAACTCTGAGGACCTCTGGGACCGGCCTCCTGCTGGTGTCTAGAGTCAGGACTAAACATGGACCATCTAGAACTCTGAGGACCTCTGGGACCGGCCTCCTGCTGGTGTCTAGAGTCAGGACTGAACATGAACCATCTAGAACTCTGAGGACCTCTGGGACCGGCCTCCTGCTGGTGTCTAGAGTCAGGACTAAACATGAACCATCTAGAACTCTGAGGACCTCTGGGACCGGCCTCCTGCTGGTGTCTAAAGTCAGGACTAAACATGAACCATCTAGAACTCTGAGGACCTCTGGGACCGGCCTCCTGCTGGTGTCTAGAGTCAGGACTAAACATGAACCATCTAGAACTCTGAGGACCTCTGGGACCGGCCTCCTGCTGGTGTCTAGAGTCAGGACTAAACATGAACCATCTAGAACTCTGAGGACCTCTGGGACCGGCCTCCTGCTGGTGTCTAGAGTCAGGACTAAACATGAACCATCTAGAACTCTGAGGACCTCTGGGACCGGCCTCCTGCTGGTGTCTAGAGTCAGGATTAAACATGAACTATCTAGAACTCTGAGGACTTCTGGGACCGGCCTCCTGCTGGTGTCTAGAGTCAGGACTAAACATGGACCATCTAGAACTCTGAGGACCTCTGGGACCGGCCTCCTGCTGGTGTCTAGAGTCAGGACTAAACATGAACCATCTAGAACTCTGAGGACCTCTGGGACCGGCCTCCTGCTGGTGTCTAGAGTCAGGACTAAACATCAACCATCTAGAACTCTGAGGACCTCTGGGACCGGCCTTCTGCTGGTGTCTAGAGTCAGGACTAAACATGAACCATCTAGAACTCTGAGGACCTCTGGGATCGGCCTTCTGCTGGTGTCTAGAATCAGGACTAAACATGAACCATCTAGAACTCTGAGGACCTCTTGGACCGGCCTCCTGCTGGTGTCTAGAGTCAGGACTAAACATGAACCATCTAGAACTCTGAGGACCTCTGGGACCGGCCTCCTGCTGGTGTCTAGAGTCAGGACTAAACATGAACCATCTAGAACTCTGAGGACCTCTGGGACCGGCCTCCTGCTGGTGTCTAGAGTCAGGACTAAACATGAACCATCTAGAACTCTGAGGACCTCTGGGACCGGCCTCCTGCTGGTGTCTAGAATCAGGACTAAACATAGAGAAGCTGCATTTCAATTTTATGCTGCAAAAGTCTGGAACAAACTTCCTGAGGCCGTGAGACAGACCTCTACTGTAACAATGTTTAAATCCAGGCTGAAAACACTTCTGTTTAAGATTGATGCTCTTTTTTTATCTGTTTTAATGATTCTATTTATTTCATTTTTAAACTTTTTGATTCTATGTTTTGTGATTTTAATGCATTCTTTTTTTTTCCTCCTTGTGAAGCACTTTGAATTACATTTTGTATGAATTGTGCTACAAATAAACTTGCCTTGCCATATATTTGTGTGTGTGTGTGTGTGTGTGTGTGTGTGTGTGAGTATGTGTGTGTGTGAGAGAGTGTGTGTAAAGATAAATTTTTAATAATAAACAACTGAAATTTTGATAAATAAACAACGAACCTGTGACGTAATTTATCCCGCAGTCGATGACGACGGCGCCTTCTTTAAGCCACTCCCCTCTCACCATCTCCGCTCGGCCCGCCCCCACCACCAGGATGTCTGCCCGCCCCACCTGTGCACATTGAACGTATGAGCAGGCCGTTTGTTTCCAGGTAACCGCTTCCACCGCTCACCTGATTGGGGAGGTCGGGCGTCTGTGAGTGACAGGTCGTAACCGTGGCGTGGCTCCATAGCAACAGGTCGTGCATCGGAGCGCCGACAATCTTACTGCGTCCGATTACCACCGCGTGTTTCCCTGCCACTGTCATACCTGCACACAGCAGAGGAAGATCATTTCAGCCGCTTGTATTCGTGATCTCATTCTTTTGATCACCACCTAAACTGGTTACCATGGTGAGGGTAGGAACGTAGATCCTGGTTACCATGGTGAGGGTAGGAACGTAGATCCTGGTTACCATGGTGAGGGTAGGAACGTGGATCCTGGTTACCATGGTGAGGGTAGGAATGTAGATCCTGGTTACCATGGTGAGGGTAGGAACGTAGATCCTGGTTACCGTGGTGAGGGTAGGAACGTAGATCCTGGTTACCTTGGTGAGGGTAGGAACGTAGATCCTGGTTACCATGGTGAGGGTAGGAACGTAGATCCTGGTTACCACGGTGAGGGTAGGAACGTAGATCCTGGTTACCACGGTGAGGGTAGGAACGTAGATCCTGGTTACCATGGTGAGGGTAGGAACGTAGATCCTGGTTACCTTGGTGAGGGTAGGAACGTAGATCCTGGTTACCATGGTGAAGGTAGGAACGTAGATCCTGGTTACCATGGTGAGGGTAGGAACATAGATCCTGGTTACCATGGTGAGGGTAGGAACATAGATCCTGGTTACCATGGTGAGGGTAGGAATGTAGATCCTGGTTACCACAGTGAGGGTAGGAACATAGATCCTGGTTACCACGGTGAGGGTAGGACCTGTGTTACCAGTGTTCCCAGTGTTATCTGGACCCCCAGTGCCCCTCGTGTTCCCGATACTCCCAGCATGCCGTCGTTACCTGTCTGTCTGATGAGCTCCATGCAGCCGTTCGGTGTACACGGGATGAAACAGCTGCTCAGATCTCCTCTGGACAGTTTACCTGCATTTACACAACTCAGACTATACACGCGCACACACAACACACACACACACACACACATATATAGAGTTATACACACACATACAGAGTTACACATACACACAAACACACACACATATGTACACACATATACACACACACACACATATACAGAGTTACACACACACGCACACACATAGATTTATACACACACATACAGAGTTACACACACACACACACGCATATAGAGTTACACACAAACACACACACACACACACAGAGTTACACACACACACACACACTAGGTCTAAGAGATCCAGTTCAAACGGACCCGTCCACGTCTTTTTCCGGGCTCACGGCGTTCGTCACCAGGTTGGTATCGATGTGGTTCAGAGAGTCCAGAGGCAGCTGGACGATCAGACCGTGAACATCTGGATCCTGGTTTATGGACATGATGCTGCCCAGGACCTGGAGGACCAGAGGGAGGAGTCAGACCCGGTCTGACCCAGTCAGACCAGAACCGGAGGACTGACTCACCTCCTCCTGGGAGACCCGGTTCGGTAGACGCAAATGTTTGGCCTGGATTCCGATCTGGAACCAGATATTGAACCACATTCAGAAAAAAAACTGGATTAAATTCTATTTAAATTGTTTTTATTACAGAAAATGGAATTTTACACAGAGTTACACACACACACACACACACACACACACACACACACACACACACACACACACACACACACACACACACACACACACACACACACATTCATCCCCCTCCATCTGAAACCCCTTCAGCAGATTTTTTTCTGATCAAATAAAAGACAATAAAACTGAAGAAATTAAATGCTTTTATTGTGAAATTAAAAAATTAAACTATTTAAAATTTTACATTTTTTTTACAGCTTTTAATTTGTTAAAAAACAAAGTTGATTATTTTCTAATTGATTCTTTTTTAAATTGGCTGCTCTCTGATTGGACGCTCTCCTCGAGGTGTTCTGTTTCCATAGCAACAGGGACCGCTCCGTCCACCTGTGGGTGTGGCTCCGGAGCGGCACCCGCCGTGCGTTTCGTTCACCTATGGGCGTGGCTTCGCAGCAGCACCCGCCGTGCGCTCTGCACCGTGTTCTGAAAAAGAAACCGGATCAAACGACGGTTCCGCTGGTTTAAAAAAAAACATTTAAATTAGAACCAATCAGAACCTCCATCAACATGCACACTGTCATCGGCCCCACCCCTCCTGGAACGGGCGTGATGAATCCTGCTCTCTGATTGGCCGAGGCAAAGTGGACGTCTCCGACGACTTTTCTCCCGTTCGACTTCTTCTCGTCTGCGTCACACATTAAAAATCAGCTTTAATTTAATTAACATTAAGATGTATTGCTATTTCAAACTTACCGTTTACAGGAAAAATTCTTGAGAAAGTTGTTTACCAACAACTGACAAAATTTATTTTAGTGAACAACTCATTTGATGTCTTCCAGTCAGGTTTTAGACCTCATCACAGTACAGAGACAGCTCTGATCAAGGTAACAAATGACATTCGTATGAACACTGACGCTGGCAAAGTCTCTGTTTTAATCCTGTTGGACCTGAGTGCTGCGTTTGACACTGTAGATCATGGGATCCTTCTACAGAGGTTAGAGAACTGGGTTGGTGTTTCTGGTACTGCGCTTAGTTGGTTTAAATCTTATTCAGGAGGACGCTAGTATTTTGTAGAAATTGGCAACTGTGTGTCAGATCACATGCCTTTGACCTGTGGGGTTCCCCAGGGGTCAATTCTTGGACCCCTGTTGTTTAACCTCTACATGCTGCCGTTAGGGCAATTGATAGCCAGTAATAACGTGTCCTATCACAATTACGCAGATGATACTCAGATCTATGTGTCACTGACATCAGGTGAACATAGACCTGTGGATTCACTCTGTCACTGTATTCAACAAATCAGAGTCTGGATGTAAAACAACTTTCTCCAGCTAAACTCAGACAAAACTGAAATCATTGTCTTTGGCCCACAGAAACAAAAAGAAAGTGTCATCAGTTACCTTCAATCTCTCTCTCTAGAACCGACAAATCAAGTTAGAAATCTGGGAGTAATAATGGACTCAGACTTTAACTTCAACAGTCACATCAAATTAATTACATCAGCAGCCTTTTACCATCTGAAAAACATCGCCAAAATCAGAGGTTTGGTTTCTAAAACAGACTTAGAGGTTCTTATCCATGCATTTGTTTCCAGTAGGTTAGATTATTGCAACGGTCTACTCACTGGTCTGAACAAAAAGGCTTTAAAACAGCTGCAGTTTATTCAAAATGCTGCGGCTCGAGTCCTAATAAGAACTAGAAAATATGATCACACTAGACCTGTGCTCAAGTCTCTGCACTGGCTTCCTGTGGCTCAGAGAATAGACTTTAAAGCTGCTCTGATTGTGTTTAAGTGTCTTCATGGTCTAGCACCAAAATACATCTGTGATATGTTAGTACCTTATGAGCCATCTAGAACTCTGAGGACCTCCGGGACCGGCCTCCTGCTGGTGCCTAGAGTCAGGACTAAACATGAACCATCTAGAACTCTGAGGACCTCTAGGACCGGCCTCCTGCTGGTGTCTAGAGTCAGGACTAAACATAGAGAAGCTGCATTTCAATTTTATGCTGCAAAAGTCTGGAACAAACTTCCTGAGGCCGTGAGACAGGCCTCTACTGTGACAATGTTTAAATCTAGGCTGAAAACACTTCTGTTTAACTGTGCTTTTGATTAATTGCTCTTTTTTTATCTGTTTTAATGATTCTATTTATTTAATTTTTAAACTTTTTGATTCATGTTTTTGTGATTTTAATGCATTCTTTTTTTTCCTTCTTGTGAAGCACTTTGAATTACATTTTGTATGAATTGAGCTATTTTGTATGAATTGCCTTGCCTAGTTTGTAAACTTTATAATTTATTCACTTCAGAAATATACTGTGGGTGTTTGTTTCTTAAACCAATTGTATTTACTTTGGTTTTAACACACAATATAGGTTCAGATTAGTGCACATGTTTGGTTTTTGTTGTTGATTCAAATTAATTTGATTTTCTTGTGTTTTGCTGGTGCTCCAGTTCCTGAGCTGAAAGATCACCTGCTGTCCTGGGCTGGAGCTACCTAATTGGACTGAACCATTTATTTCCTTTAGGGGTGAAATTGGCTTTGTTAGTTTGATTTACTAAAGCTGTTTTGTTTAATTCCCCCCCCTTTTGTGTTGGCAGTGGTTTAGTCAGCTCTCATTTAAGGTCTTGCTTTTCTCAGTCAGAAAGGTCTGTTTGAGTTAATTCTCTTTTGTTAAACCTTATCTTGAGTTTAGTTTGTTACTTTGACCTCTTTTATAATTGTTAAACATAGGGATGGGAAATCCGACGCCTCGCGACTCATCGAGCAACTTAGTTTTTCTCTACCTGCTGGGTTTTTTTTCTTCTTCATTTTTTAATTTTTTTATTTTTTCTTCTTCATTTTTTAATTTTTTTATTTTTAATTTTTTTAATTTTTTAATTTTTTTATTTTTTCTTCTTCATTTTTTAATTTTTTTAATTTTTTAATTTTTTTAAAAGTCGACACGAGGAGTCGGCACATCTGCAGGCTGCGCATGCGTAGATGAAAAACAAACCCCAAGAAATAAAGAAAATATACGCCTTAAATTCTGTCTTACTAGAAGATGAAATGTGGGTTATTGTTGGGCAATTACTCTAGGTTTTTTAATCATGAAATGAGATTATTGCGTTAATCCGTTGCCATAGTAACAGTTACCTAAACAAATTAAATTTCACTCTGTTACTAACAATGTAATTAAATGTTCAATAAACACACACTGACTGTTTTTTGTCATTTGAATAACCAGAGGACCTGCTGATAGAATCTTACGGAAAGGAAAATGAACACACTGATACAATTAAACAGAGATGTTTTTGTGGCAGCGGGCAGTGGAAGATTTTGTAAAAATAATAGTTTAGTTTTGGGAGAGTGTGATATTTTCACTTTTGTTCAAGGATGTTCTCCAAATCAAAGTATAAATAATGTCTGTTTTGATCTTGTTCTTTTAATCCAAAGCGCTCTGTAATGTTTTGACAAGAGAAATACCGTATAAATGAAATAGATTTTAATCAACAATCTGTGACACAAGCAGCAACATTTATGGAAGACGTAAGTGAGTCTCTGTGGCTCCAAAACAGCGCAAAAAACTCAAACAGGACAATTGAAAGTGTTTTTGTTATAGATTTTTATTTTGAATAAAATCTTTTCCATGGTGGTTGGCTTTCCCCTCCCCTCCCGCTTTGGATAAGACCCGCTCACAAGGCACCGGGGTCGCTGGCATGTGGAAATGATGCTTCACCGGTTTGTGCAGGTTTGGGTAAACTATTGTCCTCGATGCCCAGAATGGTAGCGGGTCTTCTCCCCTGGAGAGGTAGACCTCTGATAGGCATCTCTGAACCTCCACGGTGGCGTTCGCCATCGCGCACCGACTTCTCTGGGTTTCACCAAGAAAATAGAAGTTAGTAAAACCATGTAACATGAGTACATCGTAGATCAGATGAAAATACGTACCAACCCGGCTGTCCAGCAGGTCCTACTAATAGTCATTCTCCGCTGAAGATGACGCTCCCGGTGTGACTATTAAAACAGAACTGGTTCTCCCTCCATTTACAACTTACACACAGAAACACACACTCACCTTTCATTCTCATACAATTCACGCAAAAACTCTTTCAACCTCTCAATTCCAAACAGTATATTTATGTTGGTGAATCCTAAAAACTAATCTAATAAATCTGTGTGTGCATGAGTGACTGTTGGTTGAATGTGTGTCTGTTTTTCAAGTGACACCTACTAAAAGTTTAAAAGGATCAAAGTGATCGTATTGTGTGTGCAATACCTATTGTGATAAAATTTCTGTAGAATCCAAAGCTGGAATGTCACAAAATCTCGAAAAAATCTCCTCACAAAATCCCACGTCTTCCTGGATGAATGAAACCCATTTGTATCTTCTGACTGATTGACCGACCCGCCCCTTCAAACTTTCCGAGCTCTTCGACACCTGGCTCCACGTGACAGTAGCTCGGATTTTGGGTCGCGCAATGTTTGGCATTCTGACACATGGAATCAGAGCAATTCTCGCGATACTTTTGTGTCACTCTGTTTGGCTCAGCTCGAGCAGACAGGCTCGAGCTGGCCATCCCTAGTTAAACATATTTTGACATTTTTGGGTTAAATTAAACGAACCCTTTTTACTTAAAACCCTGTGCCTGTCTGTTTTCACTGTTTGGTCCATCACAATTGCCAAACTAGATTAGACTTAATTATTAACTGTAAGTGAGTTAGTACTTAGAATTAAATGAACAGGTGCAAATTCACAGTAAACACAAATTGGACCAGTTAACTGTAGTTCAGAAAATATTTATAAACCATGACTTATTTTACTTTCTTCATTTTCTCGGGTCCCCTGCCGAATTTAGTTGATGATGAAATGTATAGTCGTTTTTCATCATTCACCCGCTGGTATCGAGATGGTACCCAGAGAACAGCATTGGTTTTGTAGATAAGTGGAGCGTGTGCTGGGGGAAGTCCAGTCTCATGCGGGGAGATGTTATCCATCCCACTTTGAAAGGTGCTGCTCTTCTGTCTAGAAACATTCATGACAGCCTTAGTCATTCACTCTGACAATCCAGAGACGAGACCAAGGCACAGAGCTGTAGTTTAAAACTCTCCTCTGAGCTTCCTTCTGCGCTGGTGCAAACCCAACACAGGCTTAGTTCAGCAGGACCTAGCTTTAGCTTATACACAGAAAGACAAGTGAAAGGAGTGAGACCCAGAAACTTAAGTGATAACCACCAACAGTCTCAGTAACAATGAGCAGAATTATGATATAATTAAATGTGGCCTATTGAACATCAGATCAATTTCTTCAAAGTCCCTTCTAGTCAACGAACTAGTTAGTGATAACAAACTTAGTCTACGAGCACTAGCTGAAACTTGGCTACGACAAGATGACTATGTAAGGCTAAATGAAGCAACGCCTCCAAGTCACAATAACTACCTAAAATCCAGAAGCTCAGGAAAAGATGGTGGTTTAGCAGTAATATCGCAGTCAAATTTACTTCTTCAAATTTTATTTATAAAGCACTTTTTAACAAAAAGTTACACAAAGTGCTGAACAGAACAAATACAACTTATAAGAATTAAAATCCAGATCATTAATAAACAATAAATAAAAAAGAACATACACACAAAATCCCACATTTACACAAAACACTGCACACATGCATCAACGTTCACAGAGGCCCTCCAGTTTCTTTAACTGAATTAATAAAATAAACATCTGTCCTGATGCTACTGGGAGAAAATAATAACTGGGGATCGGTCACACGAGGAGTCAGCCTGCCTAAGAGTGTAGAGGCCAAAACCACAGGAGTCCACCCAGCTCCAGGAGACACAGGCACACACAGAAGGCACCTGGCTGAAGTGAGGGATCCGCAACACCCAGACCAGTCAGACTGTCATAGAAAAGACCCCACAGACTGAGCAGGCAGAGTTCGTGGGATGAAGGATCCCCCTGAGGAAACACTGGAATAAGACACAGAGTAAAACAATAGAATAAAAACTAAAACCAGTAAAACATGTTAAAAACTATTTAAGAAATCACTCAGAAAAATAAAACTGTAAAGATAGGAAAGTAAACAAACAGATTTCAATAAATACATAAAATTGTCTCAAACAAAAATAAAAATGAAGCAAAAACCAAGTTAAAAAGGTGGGTTTTTAACTTCTTCTTAAAAACATGAACAGACTCTGCTGCCCTGAGTTTCTCTTGCAGGCTGTTTCACAGGTGAGGACCATGCTGGAACAATGCCTCACACACATTAAACACACATATCATTCCTTTGAAAGTATCACACAATCTATGAATCAGCAAAACTGGAAAAAAAAAGCAGTTTTATTCATTTTTATCTACTGACGACCAGGACTTAACTCAGAATTTTCAACTGAGTTCTTTGATTTTTTGTCGAGTGTAGTTTTAGACTCTAATAAAATAGATTTTGATATTTGTGTTTATGACGATAGTGACTGTTTAGGAAATACTTTCACAGCTTTACCATACAAAATGTAAGCTACTCACTGCCCCAAACACACCTTAGACCTATTTTTAACAAGCAGACAGAGAACGATCGATTGATTTCTCAGAAAAAAAAAACAGTGTTTAAACTAAAAATGCAGTTTAGACAGTTGTGTTTTATTTATATTTGTTAGCTGTGGCACAGTGCAGGAATGTCCAGAACACTGCGGAGCTGCCACCAGCTTTTATTAGAGCTAACGACTTTATCATTTCTTATTCGTGCACATCATAAGTGACTTTATTTAAATAAAAGTATAAAAAAGTAACAGAAGTATTTCTCTTTTGGTAATGAGCGATGTGGAGATTCTTCTTTCAGATAAAAAAGTTACTTTCAACAAGAACAATTTGCAACAATATAAATTAAAACTTTGATAATAGTAACATCCTCAGGACTTAGTCATACAGGATTAAACTCTTCGGCTGAGCTAACATTTGCTCGTGTTCTGGCTGTAAGCCTCATCAAGACACAAAGACAGTTTCTTAGAGATCCTCCTCTGTGTCCAGAGATGTAATTGGTCTTTTTATGGTACTGCCACACTGTGGTTAAATCATCTCCATCTCCACATTCCCCTGCGGTCTCTTCTCCCTGCTGGTCTGGAAGAACATGACAGTAAATTTCTGAGTACAACACTCAATTCTGCAGTATCCAAGCTGGCTGCTTCATTCAGTACCCAGTATTTGTAGAAGTAAGTCAGGCCAAAGTAGGCCACTAGCAGAATCAGAGACATCACCGCTGCTTTGATGAGAAGACCAGTTAGATCCACTGAGCCTGGTCAAACACAACCACACTCGTTATCAACAGGAGTAAAATTGTGTATGTATGATCAGTGAACACAGATTCTGTTTTATTTATCTGCTGCTTTGGAATGAATGTATTGATGTGTTTTCAATTGAACTAAATATACTTTATTCATCCTCAAAGGGAAATTTGAGTTAGGGATGAGTAATAGGCTTGGGATGAGTCACTAATTTGATATCATTGCAGAATGACTTTTATTTATTTATTTTTAATTTGTACCCAAAAACATAAAGTTATACACCATAAAAATAACTTCAAAACAAGCCACTATTTCTTGTGTTTGAAACTTTTTAAATTTTATGACCAGACAATAGGATTTAGAATCCTTTGTAAAAACCTTATAGCTTAGAATTTTTTTTCTAAAATTAAAGTGTGGTAATTCTTTCATGAAATAAGATGTAAACCCAGATATTTAACATCCAAGTTTAGGGTTAACCCTAACTCTAACACATTCTAATGTTCTTGTATTTCTGTTCTGATGTAAAATACTCGGAGAGATGAACCTTCAAGTTTTCTGGACAAGCAAACAATTAAAAATAAAAAGTTTAAATATTCTTATCAGCAGTGAAATATTTAACCATTAGAACTAGATGTTTTCTGGAAGTAAAAAAAACAACTAATTTCTCACAATAACTGACGATCCTGCAGTTCATGGAGCGGTAAACTACTTTTATGTATGTTGTTACAGAATTCTTCACATGGGGAAAATTTAGCGACTCGTAGTGTTTATCGTGTCTGAACGTAGTTCTTTTGTTACAGTGTGTGGATTTTTCTGAAACTTAACGATACATTAAGCTGAAGTCTTTGTTGGAGTTCTCATCAAATGGAACTTTAAAAACTGTATTAGAGGTTGACTTTGTTTCGACCTCTCAGAAGTCCCAGTGGGATAGTATCTTGACAAACGTCTGGATATGCTAGATGTCGAGGCATTTGTCTCTCCAAGAGAGACCAAGTGGAGACAAATTTGAGAAACGAGCTAGCTTTGCAAAGCTTGCAGATGAGAATCCTTTTATCTACAAGTTTGTTATTGCTTGGCCTCATATTTGGCATTCTATTTAAGGCCCCCGCGCTTGATCTATCATCCCGTCTAGATCAGGATCAGCCCATCTACACATCTCCGTCCTGAGTGTCGCCAGGCTGAGGAGCCCCCCGTGTTTCCATCAGGATGAAGAACATTTAAGAGTAGAATAAGATCGTATTTAAACAATAGTCTCAGACACATTGGATGCGCATCCCAAGGGAGGAATCTCTCTTTCGTGTGGATCTCCATAAGGTTTCTTATTTTTCCATACTGATGGGTTTTTTTAGGAGTTTTTCTCACCGTAAAGGAGAGTCTAAGGGCAGGAATGTGGTAGTATTGTTTAGCTACATTTTGGTAGTTAGCTTTTAGCTGTGTATTTGTGTTTATTATACATTCTTATTTTTTTCTTGTTTTGTTTTTTTTAATCTGCAATATGAAGCACGTTGAGACAAAATTTTATGATTTTGGGCTACACAAATAAAACTGAATTAAACTTTAAATGTGCCCAAATGCTAGAACTGAGTAAAGTTCTGCTGCTTCTATGAATTAATGCGCAGCATGGTGATCCCCTCCCGGTCCTTTTTTCCAGGAATCCTCTGTGGTAAACAAATAGTGAAGGAATTGCAGGATGTGTTTTTCACGCATGCAAAAAATTGATCAGCATGTGGTGGGAAACGAACCGCTAAAATCAAACCATTTCTAACTTATAATAATCATCCTATTCCTAGTGTGTAAAACTGTGTAAGTTCATGGGCGAGACATCAACTCTGCATCACTTAATGTCTTTCCCAAAAACATAAGACAGAACTTTTAAATAAATAAAAACTATGGATCTAATAAGCAAACTGATTTTTTTTAAATCTGTCAAATTTAAAAAAAAAAACTTCTTTGTGACCGACCTCTGATGGCGGGAATAGTGATGTTACCCATAAGCTTTTCTGAACAGGCGACATTCAGAATGGATAAAGAAGAATCTAATGTAGCACACTCCCTCAGAGAAGATCCAGAGTGAACACAGATGGGCTGGATCCCCCAAACAGGCTGTTCAAAGATGGAGCTGGTGCCCTCCACAGAAACAGCAGAACCACAGTCCAGATGTTTACAGATAACAGCTGCTTCCGTCAAGTTCCATCCATCACCATTTACTGGTCTCCATTCTCCCACGTGTCTCAGTTCCAGTTTACCTGCACAGCCACTGGCTCCTCCCACCAACCTGACGGGTTCTATCAAAGATCAGAGAGTCATCAGCATAGAAATAAATGAGAAAAATGAATCTCCTGTTCTACCTGAGCAGGTGAGCTCAACAGGTGAGCAGTTCCTTCTTTCCGAGTCTGAGCTCCTACAGCCCAGCAGAATAGACTCATTTCCTCCACACTGGAACTCTTTGGTCCACATTGGAACTTCTCTAGAGTGCGCCCCCTGGAGATCTGAAGGAGACCCACAGCCAAGCTCCCTGCAGACTACCTCTGCATCCTGCTGGTCAAAATCCTCGATACACACTGAGGACCAGGTCTGATTAGACCTCACCTGCAGTCTACCTGAACACACACTGCTTCCACCCAGCAGCTTGATGGACTCTGAAAACACACACACACTAGGAGTATGAGATCATGGACCCTGAGGAAGAACATTATTTTCTGATTAATGTCCATAAAAGTTTGGTAACAATCATTAATTTTGTAAATGGAAATGAGCACCAATGAAAAAAGCCTGATATTTAGATGAAGCTGAGAAACATCATCATGATCCAGCCTTCCATATGCATCCATCCTCCACATGCAGCTGTGGAGGCAAGGATGAAGTAACCAGCTGATGCCATTCATTGTTTTCCTCAAACAGACTTTGATTTGTTCGGAATCAGAATCAGAAATGCTTTTATTGCCATGGTCATTGAAGAGGGTCAGAGACTAGGAACTTGCTGTGGTATTGGTGTGCAGTTATAAACATCATAGATAAATAAAAAACAGAAAAAAAAGAATCAGCTTGAAGTTATGAAGCAGCTTGAAGAAATAGGATCAAATAAAATGGCTTTGGGTTGATTTTCTTTGTAAATGGCTCTGAGATTAATTTATTAGGGTCACTGAATTGCAGATAGTAATAACACACTTTATTCCTAAGATGGTTTTCGGGGGACTTGGGTTACTGTAGAACATATACAAAGTGTAAGAATCAGTTAAAACAACAACAACAATGTAAATTTGTATAAAAAAATATAAAAAAAAGTCTTCTGGACAGTTTAATTCTTCAACGAGACGTTTCGACTTCCATCCGGAAATCATTTTCAATCTGAATGAAATGGACTGAAAACTGGATCTGCCCAGTCACTGGTTCCGCTATGTTGATGACACTTTTGTGAAGATCAACAAGCAAGATCTGGAAGCCTTCACTTCACACATCAACGTTGTGGATCCTAACATCAAGTTTACACGTGAAGACTCCAAGGACAACCAGTTGGCCTTTTTAGACTGCGCTGTGATCATAGGAGAGGACGGAAATTTGCAACTGGAAGGATACAGGAAACCCACTCACACAGACCAATACCTACAGTTTGACTCTAATCATCCATTGCAACACAAACTGGGCGTCATCAGAACTTTACAACACAGGGCTGAGGAGGTACCCACGAGCACAGAGGCTAAGAAGAAGGAGACACAGCATGTCCAAAAAGCCCTCTCGGTCTGTGGCTACCCCAAATGGGCCCTGAATAGGGTGAGAACGTCCAAGAAACGTGAGAAGAGGGAAACAGAAACTGAGAAGAGGAAAAATGGAGTCTCTATTCCTACGTGTCAGGACTGTCCGAGAAGTTACAGAGAATCTTCAGACAACATGACATCCCGGTTTTCTTTAAACCGGTCAACACATTTCGGCAGAAATTAGTACATCCTAAAGACAAGATGCCCACAGAAAAACAGAGCAATGTAGTGTATTCGATCCGGTGCAGTG
The DNA here is from genome assembly GCA_902685375.1 of Neostethus bicornis. NCBI lineage: Eukaryota > Metazoa > Chordata > Actinopteri > Atheriniformes > Phallostethidae > Neostethus > Neostethus bicornis. The sequence continues at coordinate 426,766 of CACRXE010000008.1, forward strand.
AAGGGAGCTGCAAAGAACACTACATTGCGGAAACGAAGCAACCACTCCACAAAAGACTTTACCAACACAGAAGAGAAGCCTCAAGTGGGCCACAGTCTGCTGTACATCTGCATCTTAAATCCACCAAACACACTTTTGAGGACAGTGAGGTGAAGATTCTAAGTAGAGAGAAAGGTTGGTTTGAAAGAGGGGTGAAAGAAGCCATCTTTGTGATGAAAGAAAATCCCTCACTGAATCGGAGTGGAGGTGTTAGATACATTCTGCCCGGTATCTATAGCAGCCTTTTGAAGCCATGGACTAAAGATGACACCTCGTGACCCAGTTTCACGCCTCTCGTTAGCAAATCATTTCTATTCACTAGGCTTTTAGCATTTTTATAATAGGTTTGTTTACTGGTCTGTGGCTACAATATGAGCCATTCACGGCCATCTTAAGTATCACAGGCTCATTGGTCGAGCCCTTCTTATTATTTTTTTACCTGTTACTCAGGTTAGTATAAATAGATCCAGGTTTCAGTCCATTTCATTCAGATTGAAAATGATTTCCGGATGGAAGTCGAAACGTCTCGTTGAAGAATTAAACTGTCCAGAAGACTTTTTTTAAACTTTTTCTACTATGGATCACTCCTGGATGAATGAGGGACTACACGGATAAAAAAAAATATATCTTTAAGAACAATCTGTCACGATCCCCGTCTCATCTGGAACACTCCTTCCCTCCTATTCTGCCCTCAACCCTAATTTGACACACTTGGTGCCAATATCCTGTGGGTCTTATTTTCCTTTGGACTATTTAAGCCCCGGTGTCCTTCTCTTCCCTGCTGGAGCATTTGTCTGCATCTCCTGTATTCCCCATGTCTCCTGGTGCATCCTGCCTTCCTGTTGAGCTGGAGAGTTCTGATCTTCATCCTGCTGAGCTCTTACCCCTGGCTCCTGGTGCACCCTGCCTTCCTGCTGAGCTTCTTCCTTCTGGCTCCCCATCATCCTGCCGAGCTTCTACACCTGGTCCCCTTCGTCAACTAGTCAAGCTTCATCCCTCTGACCTCGACGTCCAGCCAGGGACTCATTCTGTTCATTCATCGTACACAGTTCTGTTTGGTTCTTCACTTCCACTGATAAACTGGTTCAAACTGGCATTGCATTTGGGTCCTATTTCACACATCATCATCAACCCTGACTTAATTAGTGTTAAATTGGGCCATTTTAAAAGGATTAATTTTTAGCTTGGTTTGAAATGCAGGGGTTTTTCAGTGTGGCAGAGGTCAGAAGGAAGCAAAATACAAAGTTGGGGAGCAAAGTGGCTCATCATAATGATAGAAATGAGCAGATAGACATGAGCAGGTGTGGCTAAATGGAGGCGTTCAGAGAGAATCTAAGGTTATGTTGGACTTTAAACACGTTGAGCAAGATTTTGTATTAAACACGATATGGGAAGGGCAGCCAAAGAAGCTGTCGAAGGATGGGATGTGGTTAATGAAGGGAGTGTGTGTGATGGAAGCAGCAGAATTCTCAACCAGTTGAATTTTATGGAGAATTTGTTTTAAGGAGATCAAAACAAAGAGAGTTATAGTAATCTATCTAGTGACAAGGCTATGAAAGAGTATGATGGCTGACTGAGAAATGAGGAAGGAACAGAGAGGTTGTAAAGGTGTAAGTAGTGTAGAGGGAAAATGGGTTTCAGATGACAGGACGCAAGATTGTCTTAACTGTATGTCAGGATGGCCTGTTCCTTGGTATCTGATATAGAGCGTTTTCATCTTTTTGGGTCAAGCACAAGATTGCTAACAATCTCCTAATAATCTTTACGCTAATGTGTGTCGTAGTCCAGATGTATCTATGAAGGTCAGGCTACACGCAAGAGGTTGTTATCAGCATGTATAAAGTAAACTTGCTCCTTGGGCAACTCAGGTCTCTGCAGATTCCTCCACCGTGTTCACGGTGTTTCCATAATAAATCTCTGTTAAAGGACACTCGACTGTTTGGTTTATTCTCACTGATTGTTTTCCACAACAGTTTGGTGTCAGAAGTGGGATGTCAAGCTCGTTCGCTGGGATCGAGGACTGAAGGGGTTGGCCACCTGAACCATTAGAGGTTCATCCTTGAAACCTCGCATAGTATTTAAGAGAGATACAGGGACTTCAGTCTTCCTCCCAGTCGACGGTGACGACATCTTCGGACTTGTCTTGGAAGCAATCGGTGAGAAGTATTTTTTCTGATCTAAATTGTTAGAAAGTGGTAACTTGTGCTCATATTGGAGCTCTGGGGGGAATTTAAAGAGTTTAAATGTTTAGGAATTGTGGGGTTTAACATTAAGTAACTTCATTTAACACGGTCGAGTGCCCTCGGCAGCTCTGGTGTCTGCTCGTTACCCAATTTTAATTCTTTCTAATTATCTTTTCTCCTTTTCTATGCCTGGGGTTGAGGCAGCTATTCATAGGGTTTAGCAAGATCCAGTGATGCTATAAGAGGTATAGCTAGACCTGGTGCGGCTATTCATAGGGTTTAGCAAGATCCAGTGATGCTATAAGAGGTATAGCTAGACCTGGTGCGGCTATTCATAGGGTTTAGCAAGATCCAGTGATGCTATAAGAGGTATAGCTAGACCTGGTGCGGCTATTCATAGGGTTTAGCAAGATCCAGTGATGCTATAAGAGGTATAGCTAGACCTGGTGCGGCTATTCATAGGGTTTAGCAAGATCCAGTGATGCTATAAGAGGTATAGCTAGACCTGGTGCGGCTATTCGGAAGCTCTTTTCTGTCTAACTAACAAAGTAAAGCAGTAATGGGTAATACTACAGCTGTGGAGCAGACGCCAGGGCAACCTGCCTCAAACACAATGTTGTTCATGAAAGAAAAGTATGGGGAACGGGCATGTACATATGTTCAGTGGTGGCGTGAAAAATGTGGCTTCCCCAAAGGAGGGTCTCTTAGCAAAGAACAATTGACGAAACTATGTGAAGAGTTGACAAGAGCAAGAGATAAAGTGTGAAATAGTGTGAAAAAGTGTGATTTAGTTTGTTTAATGTGATCCCGTGAGTGATTAGTATATTGATTTACATGAACCTGTGATGGGAAATGTGTGATTTTGCATTTCACTGTTGGGGATAGGATTGTATTCTTTTCCACTTTTGTTATATATTCCCTTTTGTGTTAGTTAATGGGTAAAGATAAGACAAAAGAAGTGTGATTTTTTTTTTGGGTTATATCAATACTACCCCTTGATTTAGTGAGTATCTTGTTTGTGTTAATAAAGTTCTGTGATTTTTTTTTTCTGATGCCTGTGTTAGGTGATCCATAAAGGATCAAAAGGAGGGAATGTAGAGGGAAAATGGGTTTCAGATGACAGGACGCAAGATTGTCTTAACTGTATGTCAGGATGGCCTGTTCCTTGGTATCTGATATAGAGCGTTTTCATCTTTTTGGGTCAAGCACAAGATTGCTAACAATCTCCTAATAATCTTTACGCTAATGTGTGTCGTAGTCCAGATGTATCTATGAAGGTCAGGCTACACGCAAGAGGTTGTTATCAGCATGTATAAAGTAAACTTGCTCCTTGGGCAACTCAGGTCTCTGCAGATTCCTCCACCGTGTTCACGGTGTTTCCATAATAAATCTCTGTTAAAGGACACTCGACTGTTTGGTTTATTCTCACTGATTGTTTTCCACAACAGTAGGCAGAGTGGTTGATAGTGTTTGTGTGAGAAGTGAAACGCAGGGTTAGAGTAAGGTTAGCCCAGGCATGAGCAAACTACGGCCTGCGGGCCACATGCGACCCGTTAAATGGTTTAATCCGGTCCGCCGAACTTGATAAATTTAAATAAACAATGATAATGTTTTTTCCCCAGCAATGCCGATATTTTCTCTAGGTACTCTAGATATATTGGCTTTGTTGAGAAAAGAACAACACTGCTCCCATTAAAATGTGTGTGTCTCCGTGATGTACACGCTGTCAAAATAAACAGTGTGCATATATATGGAAAGCCATTGGGCCCAATACATGCACGTAAACAAGCGTGTTAGATGTTAAAACAAGCAAAATGTTACATCAAGCGCTTAGATTTCAAAAGTAGCGCCGCTAAATGCACGTTTTTAAGCGCTATTGCACTAGATTCCAGACCTAGTGTGCTAGATTTGAAATTTAACGCTCTCGATGAAACATTTAGCGCACTTGTTTAAAATCCTCATTCTATCGATCTAATCTCGTGGTTGCCAAAGCATGCCATCCATCTGCTTCTGTTCCGGCCCCCTTTGTCAAATGTTAGAACCCAATGTGGCCCGCTAACCAAAAAGTTTGCCCACCTCTGGGTTAGCCTAACCCTAATCCCGACTCTACCAGAGGGAAGAGAGTGAGTGTAAAGCTGTTGACTGAGAGAGACAACTATTGATCTTGCTTCGAGATGATTTGGGTTCAATCTGAAGATGTTCAGTTTTATTGCCTTAATGAGTTCTGATGTGTGTCCTGATGAATTTTTCTCTGATGGGGACTATAGAGGTTATCTGGTGCCGAGAACATGTGCATGATATACGTAGTTCTCAGCATCAGAGGTGGGATACTGAAACAGGACTTTCACAAGGTGGCAAAAGATAGACAGAATGAACCAGGGGAGTGCCAGCTCAAAAAGATTATCAATCTAGGAAGGTTGGAAATTATTTTAGAGCAGATACTGGCTTGTTTTGCAGGGGAAACTGTCTGACAGAACAAAGGGTCAGATCTGAAGGGAGGGAAACTCAAGATTAGCAGTGCATGCTGGGCTGGATCTGAATGTAGGGAGAGCAGGCCTGGCTGGAACATTTTAAATTTACTTTGTTGGAAGAATTTCAAAACAGAAAACACAAGAATCTATCAGGGGAAGGATGGCTCGGTGGGTAACCAGAAAGTCGCTGCCTTACATTGCAGCTCCCATCATTAGGAATGAATGTGTGTGTGAGTGGGTGAAAAAGTTTAATTGTTGTTTTTATTATCTAGAGAACTAGTTCCAGAAGTTAAACTAGAATTTTTCAGAAGGAAGACTTACCTGAACAGGTGATCTTCAGAATGGAAAGAGAAGATTGTGAAGAAGCACACTCCCTCACAGAAGATCCAGACTGGACACAGGTGGACGTAAGCCCCCACACAGGTATGGATTTGGGCTGGAAACTGTCTCCCACCGAAACAGCATAACCACAGTCCAGATGTTTACAAGTAACAGCTGCTTCCTTTAGAGTCCAGTCTTCACCTTCCACAGGTCTCCATTGTCCCAGGTGTTCCAGCTCGAGTGTACCTGCACAGCGACTGGCTCCTCCCATCAACTTCACCATAGAGAGAGATGAGAAAAATGAATCTCCTGTTCTACCTGAGCAGGTTAGACCTGCAGCTCTACTGGTTGAGCATGTCTTTGTATCTGAGTCTGAGCTCCGACATTCCAGTAGAGCAGACTCATTTCCTTCACACTGGAACTCTTTGGACCATATTGGAGCTTCAACTTCTCCATACAGCGCCCCCTGGAGGTCTGAAGGAGACCTACAGCCGAGCTCCCTGCAGACCACCTCTGCATCCTGCTGGTCAAAGTCCTCTTCACACACCGAGGACCAGATCTGATTAGACCTCACCTGCAGTCTACCTGAACACACACTGCTTCCACCCAGGAGCCTGATGGTTTCTGAAAACACACACACATACACACACACATACACACACTGAACTTCATAAAACGGAAACTGATCCAATTTATGGACGATTGATTAACATTCGATGAATCCAAACTTTTTTTTTTTAGATGTACAAAACATTTTGAAATCTATTTGTAGGAATAAATTTAGGAAATAGATACCATGGATCAAAGAGTGGAAAACTGTTTACTAAACTACATTTTCAGAAAAAATTCAATGGGAACATTCAAACATGGCATATGTTGTCCAATGTTCGTCGTGAATTCCGTCTGATTCCAGCTCATACAACAATTTTGAGATCAAGCTGATTTTCAGCTTAATGATGCACCTTAGTTTTTTTGTGTCCAAGCAGTTACGGGGGCAGATCTGTTGCTCCTGACTTGTAATTGGTTGTTTGGATGAAATTTTGTCGTCACTCATGGTAAAATAGCATCTTAGAAGCAGCACAATGGACCGATTCTCTTGATTGGTTGATTATGGCATCATTGGGTTTTATATAAACCCCAAAATATAACTGTAACCATGGCAACACAGGGAGACAGAAAACATGGAGGCAAAACTTGAAGAATACGAACTGTTTAATTATGCTTGTGCATTTTGAGTACTTTTCTCAGTGTGCACACTTAACTCATGAGTCTGGGCTTAAATTGTAGGCGATAAAGTAGCAAAGTGTGGACCGGAGTTTGATGTCAAATGTTTTTGAAATATCATTGTACTGTATATTCCGCCTTACCTGAGCAGTTGACTTCCAAGACGGAGTAAGATTGTTCCGATGCTGCTGCACACTCTCTGAGAGGAGATCCAGCCTGAACACAGCTGAACCTAAGCCCCCACACATATATGAGTGAGGTCTGCTTACTGTCTCCCACAAAAACAGCAGAACCACAGTCCAGATGTTTACAGGTAACATCTGCTTCCTTCAGGGTCCAACCATTACCATTCACTGGTCTCCATTCTCCCAGGTGTTTCAGCTCCAGTTTACCTGCACAGCGACTGGCTCCTCCTACCAGCCTGACGGGTTCTATCAGAGATCAGAGAGACAACAGCATAGAAATAAATGAGAAAAATGAAAATCCCATTCTACCACCATCTCCTGACGGTGGTTTGGGCCATTTCATGGCAGCACCCACCATCAAATTTGAATGTCTGAGGGATGAATAGAGTAATTCATTTATTTTTATTTATTTAATGGGTGAATGGGAGCTACACTGTAAAGCGCTTTGAGATCCAACACAGGCCGAAAAGCGCCATAAAAATAGAGTCTGTTTACCATTTACCTGAGCAAGTGAGTCCAGCAGATGAGCAGGTCTTTTTATCCGAGTCTGAGCTTCTACAGTCAAGTAGAGCAGACTCATTTCCTTCACACTGGAACTCTTTGGTCCACATTGGAGCCTCCACTCCTCCATAGAGCTCACCCTGGAGGTCTGAAGGAGAGCCACAGCCGAGCTCCCTGCAGACCACCCCTGCATCCTGCTGGTCAAAGTCATCTTGACACACCAAGGACCAGGTCTGATTCGACCTCACCTGCAGTCTACCTGAACACATGTTGCTTCCACCCAGCAGCTTAATGGACTCTGCAAAGACATACACACAGACACACCTTGTTTTATTTTGTTAGGGCATGGGATCCATGTGGAGGTAAAATATTTATAGCTTTGATTTTAATTGGTTGGAGACAGTTGTTTGTGATTTTCTAAGGAACAGACTAAATTTTATATTTCCCTCTTTTACTCATAGCTGTTTGAAATTTTCAGCTACTGTTCACAAGCGGCTTACCAGAGCAGGTAAGATTTGTAATAAAGTCAGAAGTGGATGACTGTAAACAGTCCTTCAGAGTAGAGCTGGACTGAACACAGTCTGGGGTGATCCACCACAACGGCCCCCGAGAAGAAAATTCACTCTCAGTTATAGAAACAGCAGAACCACAGTCCAGATGATCACAAAACACAGCCGCTGCCTTCATGGTCCAATCATCGAAATCTACAGGTTTCCATTCATCTTTCAGGTGTTTCAACTCTAGAGTACCTTCACAGCGACTGACTCCTCCCACCAACCTGACAGACACTGAACAGAAACCAGTCAGCAGGTATTTAGAGAAATTTGTGAATTTAATTTTACTCTTTACCTGGGTCATTAGGTTGTCCTTCAGCTTGGAGCCCTGAGAAGAAGAGAGCCATCAGGAAAATTTAATAAAGCTTGTTTAGAAATGATCAGTTCTGTGCCCAACACCCACCACTCCCCATCCAAATATCAGCCTGGAAACCAGAACCTGAGGATGTTTTTCATTCATCCTTTCTTTGTTGAGCCAACTAAGCCAAACAGATGGGGTAGATGCTACAGAGGATGGACTGTTCTGGTTAATTACAGGTTAGTAGGTAGGGTTAGGGTTATGGCCTCTCCATTTTCCTATCCCTAGGAACATTTCCCACGTGTGGGATTAAATAAAGTAATTCTGATTCTGATCTAAAAGAAGTCTTTTGAATGGCTGGCAGGGGTGATGATGTGGTCATGGTTTACTCGGAGCAACTGGGTCGGGCGGGTGGGGGGCTCGAGAGATTAGGAGGGGGAATTCATGTGTCTGTTCTGCTATGGGATATTCTGTTAATTTTTGTTTATTTATCAAGATCCCCATTGGCTTCCACCATGGAGGTTGGTAGTCTTCCTAGGGTCCAATTTAAAATAACCAAATATATTTTAATACAACGCATACAAAAAAGTTTACAATTTAAAAACAACAGTACAATTCATCCCAGAGAGGCGCTTTTAAATAAAATGAATTATTATTGTTATGTAAAATCTGTGATAAAAGCTTGTGAAACAAAATTTATTTTAATGTTATAAACAAGATCCACAATAAAATAATCTCACATTATAAAAGTAATAACCATCAACACCAACATTCATGGGCTGATAAAAAAATCACACAACCTTTTTAAAAGTGTGTAAACATGACAAAATCCTTAGTGTTTTTGGATAATTTGTTCCTTAACTGACTTGATCTAAATGATACAGATTTTGGTCAAAGTTAGTCAATCTGACGGATCACACACGGTGAGTTGAATGAATCTGATTAGAATATTTGAAACTTTCAGAAAATGAGTCTGGTCTTCCTGTTTGAATGACGTTTTTTTTTTTTTAATATAAATAATAAACTATATTCTATTCTTTTGTGGATTAAAGGCCAAGCTAGAGTTTGATGCATTTTAGTGACACTTGTAGGGTTAGGGCATCTTAAAACTAAGTGTGCAGCCTTGTTTTGAAGGATTTGAAGTTGATATAAATCAGTCCTGATTTGTTGCAGACCATGTAATGAAACAATAATCTAAGTGAGATAAAAATAATGCTCTCACCACAGTTTTTAAAATTGACAAAGTAAATATGTGATGATCATCTCATGATTGCAATGGCTCTGTCCATTTTGCTGATAATGTGGTCTATATGACAGGACCAAGAGAAATGATGATCTGTCTGTTTCATTACAGGACCTCTTGCACACGTAATCAAGACAAATGTTTTCTAAGGGAGACAAAGTTGGGTCATGCCTTATCTGTGTTGTTTTGTCTTGTGTTGTGCATTTTTGGTTCATGTTTGTCACCTGTGCTGTCTTGTAATTCACTTCCTGTTTTATTTTGAAAAACTAACTCCCCTCTATTTTCAGGCATGTTTCTTCCTGCACTGGTTTGTTACCTACAGCTGTGATTGTCCAATCCACCCTCATTGATTCCACCTGAGACCCCTCCGTTTATATAGTCTGTCTCCCCTGGTTTGGTGCTGGTGTATATGGTGTAATCGTTAGTGGTGGCTTGCTAAAGCCAAAGTGTTTGTCTTTGAATAAACTGTTTCTAAATCTCTGCAACTCAGTGCTGACCTGAGTTCATCCTGACGGTTTAATTATTTAGCAATACAGAGCCAAGATGAGAAAGTGGAGGATCCATGTTCTGTTAAAGAGTCTACTCTTTTTGCAAAAAACAGCAGGCTGTGGGTGACATGGCTGTTCCTGATTGGCTGGGTTGTGTAGGAAAAGACCTGCTTGTGACAAAATGATGAGCACATCAATTCTGTGTTTTGCTAAAGTCTTAAAAACAACTCAGTCATGTTTGAAGGAACACTAGAAACTTAGTCTGAAAATTTCTGAACTGAATACAACTTTAATGAGCTTTTTTTTGTGACAATAATTCTCTTTGTATCATAAAGTGAAGCTCATTCATTGAGTTGTCTCTGTGTCCGTGGGCAAGACACTCCACCTACGTTTCCTAGTCTGGATGGTGTGTGTGTGATTGGTTGGTGATGGTAAGAGGGGCAGATGGTGGAAAATGTCCGCTTTGCTTCTGTCAGTCTGCCCCAGGGCAGCTGTGGCTACGACAATAGCTTACCAGTACCTGGTATGGAGTGAATGAATAATGCATATGTGTTTGAGTGTCCTGAAAAGTGCTATATAAATACAATGCATTATTATTATTATTCACAACGTGTACATTTTAACAGTCTTGTTTGTATGATGAGTGGGCTAATAGAATTGAACTTTTTTTCAAGTTAATCAGCCTTTGCACATCTCCAACCAGAAGTCGTTTATTGCTGCAATACAAACCACATAGCGTGCAAGATTAATCTGGTTTATAATCTGTGGGTGGAGGCTGGAGGGTGCAGCAACCCACTGTTTTCTGCAGTTTGTTCTTTAAAATCAATATTTTAGATTTAGGTGTAAAAAGATACACAATAAAAATAAATCAAGAATAAAATTCTTCCCCCAATTATATAAGCAGGGAAGGATGGCTCAGTGAGTAACTGAAGGGTTGCTGGTTCGAACCTCCGCTAATGCCGAGTTAATGCCAAAGTGTCCTTGAGCAAGATGCCGAGGCCCCCAATTACTCCTGATGGTGGTTTGCACCTTGCATGGCAGCATATCCATCAGGTATGAGTGTGTATCGGTGAATGTGAGCTACACTGTATAGCTCTTGGAGTGCCAACGCAGGTGGAAAAGCACTGTACAAGTAGAGTACATTTAAATTTAATTAATGGAGAAGAGTGGAGAATTATGTTACATTTTCTTGATTCCGGGGTTGAATCCTGCATTCTACATTAGATGTGACATCACGGTTCAAAGCCAAGGTCATGCAATATGAATTTTGAAAACTCAGATGTACAATAATTATGAGCCAGAGACCATGGCTCATAGTTGGTCTCTATGAGCCATGGTCATTGATGTAATGATATGCTGTGAAAATGATCAAATCAACATACCGGTACGTTAAATGTCCTGACAGAAGCTCATCTTATAACAACTCTATGAGGATAATTTAATGTCACAATTCAGAATACAGAAAAACTCCCAATTTCTGAATCTCCGTCATTCACTATAACCAGACCTGATGCCTTGTTGAACTTTTTTTTTTATATATATCTTAGACTGACTCTCATCTTTAGTGCGTGTGATGGGTCCGTTGTGTTTCTTTGTCATCGTATTTGACCAGTAAACTCCTACCTGAGCACCACAGCAGCAATAGAAGCACCCACGGGTTCTCCATGTCCAGTTTTCTCATTCTGCCTGCCTGCTCTGATCTTCACAGTCAGTTTTCTTTAAGAGTACATGTGAAGTGGGTGGAGCTTCATTCAAGTTCAAACCAGTCAATCAAATGCTTCGAGACTATTTCTTATCCAGTATAATCTTATGTTTTGCTCAGATATTAGAGATCTAATATTAAATATTATTATTATTATTAGATAAGATTAGATTTGCTGCAGAGTGTGAAGCGGCCGGTATGGGAATTAGCGCCTCCAAATCCGAGACCATGGTCCTCGCCCGGAAAAGGGTGGAATGCCCCCTGCGTGTCAGGGACAGGGTCCTGCCCCAAGTGGAGGAGTTTAAGTTTCTCGGGGTCTTGTTCACGAGTGGGGGAACGATGGAGCGGGAGATCGACAGGAGGATCGGTGCGGCATCAGCAATAACTAGGACGCTGCATCGGTCCGTCGTGGTAAAGAGAGAGCTGAGCCGAAAAGCAAAGCTCTCGATTTACAAGTCGATCTACGTTCCAACCCTCACCTATGGTCACCAGCTGTGGGTGGTGACCGAAAGAATGAGATTGCGGGTACAAGCGGCCGAAATGAGCTTCCTCCGCAGGGTGGCTGGGCTCTCACTCAGAGATCGGGTGAGGAGCTCTGCCATCCGGGAGAAGCTCGGTGTCGAGCCGCTCCTCCTCCAGGTCGAGAGGAGCCAGATGGGGTGGTTCGGCCGCCTTGCGGGCGGGGTGTTTCGGGCACGTCCCACCGGGAGGAGACCAAGGGGCAGACCCCGGACCCGCTGGAGAGACTATGTCTCACAGCTGGCCGGGGAACGACTTGGGATCCTTCCGGGTGAGCTGGAGGATGCAGCCGGGGTGAGAGAGGCCTGGGCTGCCCGTTTGAGGCTGTTGCCCCCGCGACCCGACCCCGGAACAAGCGGAAGATGACGGAACGGAACAGAACAATCTCTCATTTCAGGCATGTTTCTTTCTGCCTTATTGTGTACCCGCAGCTGTAATTGTCTAATTCTCCCTGATTGATTCCACCTGGGATTCCCTTGCTTTTGTGTTAAATAGCCTGTCTCTTCTTGTCCTGTGTCAATAAGTCTGTCATCAGTCTACACTCTTACAAAGCAATGACTTTTATTTTTGAAATAACAGGGAATTTTGGTTCCCTGTTTGGTGTAATATGCCTACATTGGTATCTCGCGACATTCAATAGAGAGAGACCTGTGTCAGTGTATTTGGGTTCATATCACAGCAAAGAGAGCAAACTCTTGTCTAAAATCTCTGAACCTGAGTCCTAATTTAACTTCATTCTGACAATTATTGAGACAAAGATTGAAGGTGTGTTTGCTGAATGAATGAGATTGCATTGATTTATCACAAATTTTTAATTAAAAATCCACACAGGTTTTTGAGAACATCAGCCTTCTCACTAAAAGTCAAATCTGTTCTTCTGGAGATCTCTGTCAACCATTTTAGTGTTCTAGAGTGTCTTATGTAGAACATGCTTTGACCAAGATGAAAAGTTTCTGCTTGGGATTCGGTGACTACCCACATCTATTTGTCAAAACATTAGTTCGTTTTTTGTATTTGTAGTTGTTTGAGCTTTTTTTGGGGTCTAATTTGAATAGTGTTTTTTTATGTTTAGGAGCTTTGAAGAGAGTTTGCCCTGTCTGTGTTTCATCTTCCTTTCTGATATAAAGTTGGGATTGAACTGAGCCTCTACATGGATGTTTATTTTATTTCCTCTTCTTCTTACAAAGTACAAAGAAGTTTAGTTTCCGTCTAAACTTATTCAAATGAACATCTGAGATTCTTTGGTCTCTAAATATGTGTAAAATATTTGTGTTTATGTGTTTGTATGATATTAAGATAATCAGGAAGATTCTGAATAACTGAAATTTTAAATCATCATAAAACTACTTTAGCACTAAAAAATATCTTTAATAGATCACTGTAAAATCTTTTAATATATATTTTTATGAAACATGTTTGTCCATTTTATGTTCAAATTGTAAATGTTTCAAATTCAAGTTTTTTTTAAAAAAAAGAAAGAGTTGTGGAAAAAATTCACGAATCTTCCAGCCCTTCTAGAATAAAGTTGATCATGTTGGGTGAGACAATGTAAGGTGAACCACCATTGATGAGAGGTGGATTGGACCATCAGATCCTCCAATTACTCAGAATAGGAGTCTACTCACTCACCCTCTGTTTCCAATTTTGTCGACAATTCCTCTCTGACAAATCCCTCATCTCCATATTTGATCAAAACAAATCATCTTTCATTGTAGGAATTGTTTTCTTGTTGTTTTGGCTTCTCGGAGAAGGCATGGTGTCACCTGCCAACACTATTGGCTAAACATCAAATACAAAGCGTTGTCATATAGGTTTGTCTTTCCTCTACGTGTGCCATTCAGTTTCACACAGGTCATTTCTTCCCTGTCTTAGCGAAGTGTGTGGCTGTCCCGTTAACCTAAAGTAGTTGGGAGTGAACTCCTTGACTTGTATGATTAGGGTGAAAACCGTACTTATTCAATGAAATGTGTTTCTGTGGTATTTTTATAAAATTTCCCGGTTGGAATTTTTGTTGTGTTTTTCCGACGGTAGTGGGTGACTAGCTTCAATCTGTTCCACGTGTGATCTGATCATTAATCTGTTTCTTTGGGTTCGAATCTTTGAAGTTTGTCCTCGTCATATGTTGTGTTTTAATGACGAACAATGTGATAATAAGGATTAACGAGTTTGTTGTCTTCATTGGTGATCCAGCTTGGGCTCTTTTTTGTAAATTATTTTGAGAATTTTTCTGTTTTGATTTTTATTAAATTTTTTCAATGTTAAAGATATGAGGGATATGTCAGGTTGGCCCGGGCGATGTAAATATTTTTTGAATTTTTTAAAAATATTTTTACATACTCCATTCATCCTCAAATTTGTGTGCTGCACTAGATACAACTACATCAAGTTACCGAGATCCAGTTGGTATATTTTTCCTCATTTTTAAATCCTACCCATTATTAAATGGGTAGGAACATTGATCATATAATTTCAGCTCTAAGTCCCTGAGGTGTATAAAACAATGATTGTATTTTCCTCAGTTTTTCTGTCTGTTATCTGCCAGTGTGACCAGAAAGGGTTGTTCATCAATGGGCCCACCGTGAGAATTTTAAATTTGTGGTCTCAGACATGTTGAACTGACAGTGTTAATAAATTGTTGACTGTGTTTAATATAAATTTTGATTGTATTTAAATTTTATGGTCGGTTATCCATGTTTATGGAGGCATTTGTGCAGAAGTTTGGCAAAATCAGTTACACTGATGCCAAAGAAGCGCCAAGCCTTGGTGGAGTTAATGGACATGGTCAGCTTCCAGAGAGCCATCAACTTTGCAGGGGAGAAAAACCCTGTCAGTAGGGATGGGCGAAATGAATGAGATCTTGAGATCTGTACCGAACAAAAGTGGGCGTTCCCAATGGAGACTCAGATGCGTGCATCATGAACAAGCCGATGACATGATGAGATGTCATCTAGAGAATGTGACGTCAGTCGTTCACACTCATCCAGCCCTTGTAAGCTCTTGAATTTGCCACTCGTGGGTAGTGTCAGTGTGTATAGGAGTTAGTGAGTTAGTAAGTTTAAGTGAGTTAGAAGTAGGAGAGTAAGTTGATCAAGTTGCTGTTTGATTGCCTTGAGATGTAAGCTAAAGGCTATATGTGCAAAATTTCAAAGTGCACGGTGTCAGGGCTTGACCAAATGTGGGTCTTTTTAATGTTACAACTCACACTGGAACTGTGGCACTTTAGAGATGAGCACCCGCTTGTCTCAGTACTATTTAGTATGTTTTTATTTAGTATTTTGATGACATTGTTTTTGCATATTCTGAAAGAAATGCAAGTTCCGCTGGTGTAAACCTGCACAAACACTCAAAGGAAAATAAAATAATATGAAAGATTTGGCCTAGTTGATACAACTTCAATCTCAGAAAAAAAGATTGTTCATTAGGGATGGGTATTGGTGCCATTTTATCAATTTCTACTCTTCCTGATACTGCTTTGTATTTGATATTTTGTCGGTATTCTTATTGATACTTTTCAGTGTGAAAACAAGGAGGGAAGAACAAAATGAAAAACTTTTAGTTTACAATCATTTTAAACACATTAATTCCCTCTCTGCTCTTACACGTTTCTGCTGCTAGGGTGAAAGAAATTTTGTCAAAGTTTCAAAAATATTTTATTCAGATAAATTACTTTGTTTTCTAAATTCATTAAAAAAAGACTTGAAAAGTAACTTAGGTTTTATCGTTGTGTTTTAGTTTTGTATTGCAATTTATTATTATTGAGGAAAACTGTAAACTTTCAGCCTGCTAAAATTAAATTTGTGTTTGTTTTTTGCAGTTCTGATAACAGTTTTAATATTTTTCTGTCTTTTTAATTAAAATTTTAAGAGCAACACTTTAGTTAATGTACAAAAGTAGAAAATTGTTGAATCACGTTAATTAAAAGGCAAATAGAACACTTACTGGGGTATGTTTAGTTCACTGCAGACAGCTGCAAGTGCTACTTCACCCCTTTCTTTTATTATTCTCACTAGTCTTTCAATGGCTGAGAAGAATGAATTCCATCTTGTAGGAACTGGCCTTACAAGTTGCAGTTTGCAGTAGTCTTCGATTACTTCAGCTGCAGTGGTTGATCTTGAGCTTAACTTCCACAGACTAGCAGATTTACCAAATGTGGACCTTGATATTTTCTTGTACACTGAACTGTCCTCTGTCTTTGAGACATCAACTGTGGAGACTAGATTGAGGAGATGGCATGCACATCTGTGGTGTTTGGGTAACTGGAATTCTACAAAATCATCTTCATCCAAAAGTGCTCTAGTGTCAATGAATTCACCCTCTGTCGTTTCCTCTTCATCACATTCATCATTTTGGCCACCACCATCTCTTTTCTCACCGTCTTCATCAAACTGAATATTGTTCTCTTCTGTCTGCCCGTACACTCTGAAGGCCTTCAAAAAGTTTGACCCATTATCACTTGTTGTTCGTACAATCTTTTCTCTTATATTGTATTCTGTGTAAATGTCATTTAGGGCTCCAGCAGGGTTGAGAAATTATGAGATCCTTTTAGTTGTTTGCTCAATATTAAGAATGAGGTTTGAAATTTTATCTCAATTCTATTAGATAATTGTATCAAAGTTATGCAAGTAAATCATTACAATAAAATTGACTGTAACTTTTAATGAACGGTGTAAATAATTTACTGTTTGTGTTTCTGTTTAATGAAGTCTAAAAACATAAAAACTGAAATTAACTTTAACAAATTAGTAAATTTATTGTGTAAAAATTTTAAAGCGGATGTATGTAAATGTTACTTTCTGATCTTGTTTTTCTAAAATAAGAGAAAACTGTTTTCTCATAGACTTCCAGGCGCTTTTCCCCGACCCCTGCAATGCCTGGTCTTATCTGAAATCCATGCAATGTGCAAATCATCTCGAACACATCTAATGTTCCTGCTCTCAGTTGTTACTGACTGCGGAAGTGTTGCGTGCATTTCTACCTCATTGTTAAAGCAGTCGATCCACTTAACTTTAAAACAATATTACACAAAGCAACAATATTAAATCACACAACATCTTACAATCAAAACTCTAAACAATAATTTAACAGAGAGCTATTCGAACAAAGTTCAATGGTTGCAAAATAAAATAGTACTAGGAAGTAAAGACAAGGTGTTCACATGCAGCTAGCGATAGCTAGCAAGGCAAAATCCATACGCATGGCCTACTACGATTTAACTAGGTTGATCATTATTCGTTAAGTAATATGTTTTCAGCTTACCTCGACATGTTTCCTCAAATTTGAAGGCGAAGTTTTGAACGCCATGAGCTCGTGTTTTTTTGGAAGGCAGAGCTTGCAAAGCATTTTATAGGAATCGTTTTTTCGCCCAATGAAGTCAAAAATCTCTTTCAAATAAGGCCATGGGTGGGCTAAACCAGTTTCCTTTTGGGTCTCATCTTCTTGTTTATGGTCCCGATCCCGGGTATCTGTGCTCGTCGATGGCTGGCTCATTTTTGCTTTAGGAGTCCCGTCCTTCTGCGTTGTGTGGTCATGTGTGTCTCATGTTGGAGATGGAGCAACAGGAATTCGCATTGAGATTGTGTTGACTCTGCTCATCCAACTACATTCAAATTAAATGGCGCGAATAATCCGATTGGTTTTAATGACTTTTTTCTTTATTTTTAACAGTGACAAAATGGCGATAGTAACAAAGTAAAAGTACAGATAATTGCATTAAAAAGTAGCGAGTAAAAGAGTAGACAAAAAAAAAATTACTTCGTTAGAGTAAAGATAACGAGATTTTCTACTTGAGTAAGGTAACGATGTCGTGAGCGATGCACATGTCGGACTTTTGTTCTGTCAGATAAGGGTGCAATAGTATACACCGACCCACCTTCTCTTGATGGTTTCACGATTTGATGCACCACTCTGCTCCACAGGTCCTGGATCTTATGCCGCCCTCTAATTCCAAGGTCACGCACCAACACTAACTGACCTTCATTCATAGGGGCACCCCGTATGTGCTGGTCATAATTACGTTTCCTACGGTCCGCAGCCAGTCGCAAACATTCCTCAGCCCCTTCAAATGCCAATTCTAGGCGAGTCTGATGTTCCTCAATCCACTCACTGACGCTGCCTCTAACGGGGTCCTGAACCCTTCCCAAAAAAAAATCAATGGTAACCGGGGCTCTTGGCCAAACATGAGGAAGAAAGGTGACTCATCGGTGGTTTGATGTGGAGTAGTATTGTAACAATACAACACCTGTGGTAAACAGGCACTCCAGTCTCTCTTTCGTGATGTTGGTAGGGTCCATAGCAGGTTATGGAGGGTCCTATTGAATTGCTCTGCCTGACCATTGCCAGCAGGGTGGTATGGTGTGGTACGCGATTTCTCAATTCCATACAAGCTGCTCAGCTGCTTGATGAGAGAACCCTCAAAACTGCAACCCTGGTCAGAATGGATATAGGCTGGAACGGCAAATTTTGAAAACCACTTCTGAACCAACACGTGTGCTACTGTAGTGGCCCTTTGGTCATGGGTGGGGATGACCAAGGTGTACTTGCTGAAAACATCAATCAGCACTAGCACATTCTCCAGACCATTGCGCGCTGGTTCAAGCACAGTAAAATCCATGGCCAGAATCTCATTCGGCCGTGCTGCTGTTAGATGACCCCAGGGCTACGGCCTGCTGCTCCGGTGTCTTTGGCAGTTTGGCACCTTTCGCACGCCTGACATCAGAGAGCCACCTCAGCAGACATACCCGGCCAGTAACAACGTGTCCGAAGCAGCTCAGACGCATCTCAATCTGTCAGTGGGTCGATCGCATTTTACTAGGGGATGACATCATTAGCAGCCGGCCAATCCACCACCAAACTAAGATGTTTTATGTACTTACCGGCCACCCTTTCAAAGAAAACATGACACGACAGCCTAATTTTAAGGTTGGCTTTTTTTCCGGAAGTCGTGCATCTAAGGGTGTGGCGGAAGTCCACTCTTAAATAGGATCCTCCTATCAGCGGATTGGCCAGCTGCTCCCAAGCAATAATGGCCTACTGCCACAAATACATCCAGGAAGTTACGTAGTGTGGACTCTATACATTACTACTGCTGTTGTGAAGCCGATTAAATCCTGTAATTTGATTATGTTTAGTTTTATGAACAATGAGTTCGACGGAGCATGATAGTTTACATTATGTAATAATTCTGACAGCCTTTTTTGTAGTTGAAAACTATATTATAGAGTTGTTTTATAGTTGTTTTCCCAAATTTCTAAACAATAACACAAATAAGAAATATTAGAGCATTATATAATAAATGTAAGAAGTTTAAATCTAAGATGTCTTTCAATTTTCACAGCAGTCCAACTGTTTTAGATATTTTGCTTTTGAGATAACGCTCTAACCACTGAGGCACTGTTTCCAAGAGCTACATGCTCATCTGTTTCTCTGTTTCCAAACACTATACTGTATATTTTGTTTTGGTAGAATTCATTGATAATTTGTTACAATCAAACCCACTTTTTCAGTATCTCAAGATCTTTTGGGTCAGTATCCAAGAGCTGGTTGAGATCAGGTCCAGAACAGTACAGGCTGGTATTATTTGCAAATAAAGGGCAGTGCATATTTTTGAGTAGTTTAGAAATGTCATTTATGTACATATAAACAACTTTGGTCCCAACATAGAACCTTGTGGAACAACTTGAGTGTTTCTCAAGTGAGTGGATTCAAAGCTGTGTGAGTGGATTCAAAGCTGTGTGTGCGCATGCATGACATCAAACTGTGTTATGTAGCAGACACACTGACCTGTTCCAGCAGAAAGTATTTGCAGCATCTCACTTTTACCACATTTGTTATGTCACAACCTTATTCTAAAATGAATAAAATTAAATTGTCAACACAAAATATCCAATAATGACAACGACAGAAAATATTTTTGAAGTTGTTGCATATTTATTGAAATAAAAAAATACGGGGGAATAAATCACATATAAATAAGTATTCACAGCGTTAGCTTAATACTTTGTTGATGCACGTTTGGCAACAATTACAGCCTCAAGTCTATTTGAATAAGAGGCCACAAGCTTGGCACATCTGTCTTTGGGAAGTTTTACCCATTTCTCATTCAAGTACTTTCAAATTCTATCAGTTTGGATGGTGACCGTTGGTGCAGAGCCATTTTCAGATCTCTTCTGAGACGTTCATTGGGATTTAGGTCTGGGTTCTGGCTACTCCAGGACATTCACCAAGTTGTTGTGAAGCCACTCCATTGATATCTTTGCCATGTGCTTTGGGTCATTGTCCTGCTGAAACATGAGCTGTTGCCCCAGTCTAAGGCATAGAGCACTCTGAAGCAGGTTTTCATCCATGATGTCTCTGTACATTGCCGCATTCCCCGCAACATCCCCACAGCATGAAGCCACCAACACCATGCTCCACTGAATGGATGGCATCAGTCTGTAGATGAGCAGTGCCTGTTCTTCTCCAAACAAAACGCCAGATATTCACTTCAAACAGTTAAATTTTTGTCTCTGACCAAAAAACTGTGCTGTGGTCTTTGAGTCCCCTTGGTGTCTTTTGGTAAATTCCAGGCAGCCTACCATGTGCCATTTACTGAGGAATGGCTTTCGCCGGGCCACTCCCCCATGCATACGTACCTGATTGGTGGATTGCTGCAGAGATGGTTGTCCTTCTGGAGGGTTCACCTATTTCCACAGAAGAACGCTGGAACTCAGATAGAGTGACCTTCGGGTTGTTGGTCTGACGAAGGCTCTCCTACCCCATTCACTCAATTTAGATGGCCGGCCAGCTCAAGGAAGAGTGCTAGTGGTGCCAAACTGCCGGCTGCAGTGCTCCCTGTTACTTTAGTGTTTAATCGCCAACTTTCGCTGAGTTTCTGTCCCTTCTTCTGCCTATGTCTCTTCTCGTTGTGGAGGTTTAATTTTGGGCGCACTTTGGATGTCATTTTGAACTTTGTTTTTTTTGGTTCGGACTGCTATTCTTTTAGAAATTGTCATGATCTCCTCTTCTGCAGCCAAGAGGTAGCCATGGATGTTTCTCAACAATCTGATTAGTATCACCTGGGGTGATTCCTGATTTCACTCACCTGTGCACGCTGCTAACTATTTAAGGGGAACCATCCCTGACTTCCCTGTCAGGTCTTACTACTACCTCTTCCAGCCAGGTCACCCTGGTTGCCTGACCATGTTTTTGAATTTTGATTTTAGTTGGACTTTTGAAACCTTAAGTTAATCATGTGCTTATTGCTTTACAGACTTTCCTGAATTAAGTTAATAAACCATGTTTGAAGCCTGCATTTGGGTGTTACTCTTTCCACCATCCTCACAACCGTGACAGAAATTGTCCAGCTAGCTTCCAACAGCTAGCTGTTTATGGAGTCATTCTGCCGTTGACATGCATGTTGACATGCGCAACCTGTCAAGGTGTTGAGGATGGAAAGAGGAGGACCCAATTGCAGGACATCAAACAAGGTTTATTAACACAATTCAGGAAAGTCTGAAAAGCAAGAAGAACAGCGTTAACTCAAGGTTTCAAAAGTCCAACTAATATCAAATTTCAAAACATGGTCAGGCAACCAGGGTGACCTGGGTGGAAGAGATAGTAAGACCTGACCACAACTGGACCCAGCGGACTTTAAGTTTGAAACCAGTGTGTCCTGAGAGGAGAGTGAAACCAGTGTATCCTGAGGAAAAAGTCTGACTCCTGTGAATCCTGAGGGAAAAGTCTGACTCCTGTGAATCCTGACTTTTAGTTGGACTTTTGAAACCTTGAGTTAACGCTGTGCTTCTTGCTTTACAGACTTTCCTGAATTGTGTTAATAAACCTTGTTTGATGTCCTGCAATTGGGTCCCCTCTTTCCACCATCCCAAACACCTTGACACAACCAACTGCTGGCTCTCGGAGCCACATCCATTGTGACTGAAAGAGTTGGGGTAGTCAAGGGGTGCTGATGAGATGGAGACAGTCTTGTGGAGGTGCATAGAAGGAGACTGTCTAGAGGAGGTGCTTTGGGCCCTTTGTTTTAGTGTTTTCCATGGAAATGTCCGGTTGCTCGCTTGAGGAACTGGAGGCACTCACTCAGACTCAGTGAAATACAGAGAGGCTAGCTTGGTCGTCTTCACTGTGGCCTGACTTTGTGGATCCATTCCAGACTCCAGCTTTTGGGTTGCCTGGTTGGACACAGTGCTACCGGACTGAGACGCCAGTGGATGGGGTGAGGGGGCATCGAGGTGTTTGCATCGCAGCATTTTAAATTTCTTTCGGAGATCAATAAAGTATTTTCAATCCAATAATGTATTTCAACCAAAATTTATTCTTCGTTCGTTCGGAAACTTCTTCGTTCCTCAGGCCTATTCTCACTTTCTAATATTTTGTTAAACAACCCAGTCAGAAACTCTACTGCCACCTCTCCTAAATGCTTCCAACTTCTACAGGGATATGAACTTTTATTACAAAACAACTAATTACCATAAAAATATTTCCATGCCCAACGAGCGAATCAGGATCGAAAGACTTTACACTCTTCATCCTCTTTAATGATCTTTTTATTTTTTCCTTACAAATCATAGCTACTTCATGTTCCACTATGGTGGCACCTTCTACTCTTTGTTTTCTCTCATTTTCTTAATTCATCATCTCTTCAAAGTACTCGTTCCATCTTCCCATCACACTACTGGTATTTGTCAAAAGGCATTCATTATAATTGTGCTTCCGTTTTACACCAGGGGTGGGAGCAAGGCTTTAAACACTAATCTGTCTGTGTAGAGTTTGCATGTTCTCCTGTAGTTGTGTGAGTTTTCCCCAGTTTCCTCCCACTAGTCAAAAACATGCACGTTAGGCAGTTTGCCTCAATGACGTTGCTCCTAGGAATAAGTTTATGTGTGGATGGTCGTGTGTGTTTGGCCCCGCAACAGACTGGCAACCTGTTCAGGGTGTGTCCCGCCTCTCGCCTGAGCTCAGCCGAGATGGGCTCTGGTAACCCCATGACTCCGCAGGGATAAGTGGTTCAGAAGATAAAACAAAATGATCTTGCTTCCATGGTAACAGCTGACCAAGTAAACTCGAGTGAGTTCATTCAATGTTAGTCATAGAAAAAAGTGAAAGGAACTATAATAAAACACATCTCTGACAAACTTGAACCGGAGTTTCTATTACAGATACATCTTGGAAAAAATAAAAGTTCAGCTTGTGTCTCCAAGGAAATGGAAACTGTGAAACTCAATGTGAACCGTTGGACGTGGACAAAAACTGAAATCCTGGAAAACTAATCAAATTATTCATTCATCCACTACGTAACTATTTTTTTGTTTTCTTTCCTCCTCACATTTTACGAGATGATAAATAAACCTTAAACTTGTTTTTGTGTCAGACTGCAGTTTTGTGACTAATTTTCAGTACGACCTGTGCCCAGAACGGTATTTTTAAAAGCCATGATTTACTGGAAAAGCTGATTCATGATGATCTGAACCTGGAGCCTGATTGGACAGTTGTGACACTGCCTCTTCGCCTCCTGCAGGATTAAAAAGTAATGAGTGTGAGAAGAAGCAGCAGTTCACCTGCGGCAAAGACATTGAACGTTCAGCTTCTTCATTAGATCTTCATTGCTTTTGCGCTGCCACAATTATGGTGAGTTTGACACTAAGAAACCCAGGCATTGGGCCTACTTTTGACTGTTGGAAGCTGGGTGGCTAACTTTGCTGGCTAAATTAGCAACTTCATATGTAAATATTGCCTCTACCTGTGGAATATGCTCCGAGGCTTAGGCTGAATGGGGATGTTGCTTAAGTTTGGATTTTAGTTTAACTAAAATGTAACTAAAATGTAGTGCTAACTCACTGGTAAGATTAATGGCAGATATGTGCAGATATTTGCTCTTGCATAGGTTCATTTACA
Source organism: Neostethus bicornis (assembly GCA_902685375.1). Lineage (NCBI taxonomy): Eukaryota > Metazoa > Chordata > Actinopteri > Atheriniformes > Phallostethidae > Neostethus > Neostethus bicornis. The sequence goes on from CACRXE010000008.1 coordinate 450,380, forward strand.
TGTCTCTACATACAGTAAATACTGTACATATATGCAGTGGGGGAAAAAGTGTTTAATCAGCCAGCAAGTGTGTGAGTTCTCTCACTTAAAAAGAGGAACGAGGTCTGTACTTTTTAATCTTAAGTAAACTTCAAGTATGAGACAAAATGAGACAAAAAAAAAAATCCAGAAAATCCCGTTGTCAGATTTTTAAAGAACTAACTGTATTTGCAAATCATGGTGGAAAATAAGTATTTGGTTAATAGTGATAATAAAAAAAACTCAATACTTTGTTTCATACCCTTTGTTGGCAATGACTAGCCAAAGTCCAGATCTCAACCCTATAAAAAAATCTTTGGAGGGATTAAAAATCTGTAAAGAAATCTTCCATTTTCTAATAATCGCTCCAACTGTTGATTTTTTCACACCAAGCTGCCAACCTACTGCCAATTCAGACCTTGTAGGTTGTAGTGCAGGGCTTCATTTCAAGAAGGAAGGTCAAGAAACTTTGGGTACAAATCCAAACTGTGAGTTTATTAACACTAAGATTGAAAACCTGGAGTTTTCAGTCTCAGATCAGCTGAAAACAGTTGGTTTAATTAACTTCAGATAGATTGACTGAGAGGTAAGCACATGCACCTTGGCAATTAAAAATCATGATCAATGGAGTGCAGACATTACGAGTCACCATGGAAACAGGAGCAAAACCAAAGAGATCTGCATATTTCTGACGGACAGAGCTGGATGTCCTATTGAACCCATATAGTGAGTACAAGCTCATTTTTATTAAAAAATGTCTTTGCAAGCTGAAACCTCCAAAGAGAGAAAAAAAAATCCGGTGTGGAAATAGCTGCCAGAGTAGAAGCACAAGTTTACATTTAATCATGTAGTGTTCGGTGTAACTAATTACTGAATAATGGTGGTAGTAGTGGAAAGGAGATACCTCAGTCGTAGAATGTTCGCCTTAGGACTGGAAGTTCATGGGATTCAATTCCACTGAGCTCATGGCAGCCTGCTACGGTGCAATGCAGCACACAATTTTCCCCGTTGAGGGATGAATAAAATATAAATTTATTTCTTTATTTTATTCTTGTTGTGTTCCAATAGTAAAGTAGGGAATCATTCTTAATTTTTCAATCCTCTAAGGAGTTACTTTAGTAATTGCATAGAAGATCAATATCTTTATGAATTAAAAGTACTTTTTAAACTTCCCTTTGTGGATGTTGTGGGATTTGTGCAGTAATGATGACCCTATTATGCAATATGTTAATGGAGAGCAATAAATACATAAATCTAAATATGTTTTTAAACTTTACCCATCACTGATGTAGTTATATAAATAATCCTGCCTGCATCAAAAAAACATGGCAGTAGCAAATATAAAAACATAATTCAAACAGGTAAGGCATGATCATATCAAAGGTGTAGATTACCGAACTTTACAAACATTTCACATATCAAATAATTAAGTCTAGCAGTGCAGCAGATTTTTCAACATGTAATTTCACACAGTCAAAACATTTGACTTCTACCCAGCCGACAGAAAAAAGGCCAGAAAAACTGTTGGTGGACCCCACTACCACCACTTTCTCATGCTCCAGGTTCTGGCTAAGCGGTCAGTAGTCTGGGCTGGCATGGGTGACCCCTGTCCCACAGCAGAAAGCTGATGTATGGGTGGATAAGATTGTTGATGTACTGTATGTTATATGATGGAAAATTAACTCGTGGACTCAAAATTTTTTTGTGGCATACATTCAATCCCTGTGAATCAATACAGCGTCCTCATCTACAGGATGATCTAGAATCGGACATGCCATTTTGATCTCTGTGTGATGGAAACAGGCGCATTTTTTTTTTTTTTTTAATTTTTACATACTTTATCCCTCATCGGGGAAATTTAGGTTGGCCTACTTAAATCTTAAACAGCACTTCCTGCATGACACACTAAGTTTAAATTCATGTTTGTACTTAGACAGGAAGTAGGCCATCTAAAATGTAGAACAAAGAAGAGATACAGTTCAGATTTAAAAGGCCTGATCTGGTAAAACAGCTGGAAGAAATCAGAAACAATAACTAAGTTTTTGTAGATGTTGAAGTCAAATAAACACAGGAAGATAGATAGTTGACAGATAAATTATAGAAAGATAGATGATAGCTGGATGAAGGGTCGATAGATACATAGCTCCAGATCCAAGTGTGTTCTATTTTCTGGTCCATGCGCGTACGTGCGTGGCTTGATTTTAATGCCAGTAACGATCACATCGTTCATCCACAAATACTGCTCCAGCTCATCCACGCATCTTTCCAACTTCACAATACGTTTCTCCTTGTTGGTGTTTTGAATATGTAAAGATTTGACTTCCTCCATCAACTCTAAAAGTTTGTCTTGTTGTGTCTTGATTGTTGTGATGGTAGTGGCCAGGGAATCAATAGCGGCCTTAAGATCTTCTATTTCCTCCACTCCTGGATTCCTCCTCGGTCCCATGTTGTTCGGCACACACCTCTAACTGCTGGACTTGAAAAGTTGTGGGCGGAACAGGACGGTAGAAGCAGCAGAAAAAAAACCCAGACACCGCAGCCGTAGCAGTGGTGTTAGCTCCAGCGGTGTTAGCGCCAGTGGTGTTAGTGTCACGTGAACTGGGTTCTCAGATACCCAGATGGCCTCAGATCCCCACCCCACGCAGCTCAAGATCCTCCCGGACAAACGGATGACACAGAGTCACAGTGTTAAGTTACAGTTTATTTTTGCACAAAGTAGGGACCCCAGAAAAATACGGAGCAACCAATAAAATCAAGGATAAACACCCTCCCTCCGGACTAATAAAACCACCCTCTCGTAAAAAAACCCCACATGCACATTAATCACTAAAACACACAGCATGCAAAATAAACATTAAAAACAGTATTAAAAAGAAATAAAACCTCAACCATTTAAGAAATTTAAAAGCCCCAATATGAGAGGGTGTAATGTTAATCCTGACAAGGGACACTCACGCACCAACCCGGGCAGATCCAAATATTTAGAAAAGCTTGTGCGGGTGGAAGCCCCCGTGACGTCACCGGCCCGGAACTCCCAGCTGGCTCCCTTGTGGATGTCGCTGTCAACACAGATAACAAGATGTAAGCGCAGGGCCACTAACCCAGGATGCCCGTCCTGGAAGCTTGCTTCCCAACACTGAGAGATAACATTCATACCCAGAATCATATGGTCACCCTGGATGCTCTCATCTTCCACAATAATGACACCTTTTCCTGGGGACCACAATTCCTCCAACTTCAAAATCCAAGAGGGCATAGCCCACATATGGCAACTCAAGCCGGTTTGCTGCCCTACGAGAAAACCAGTTTCTGCTTTCTGAGAGCTTCCAGCTCCTCTCATTTCCTCAGGCGCCCCCGGGGAAGACACCTAACCCCTGTCTCTCTCACCATTAACGCCGTCATGGCAGCCTACTGCGGCCTAATGCAGCACACAAATTTCCCCATTGAGGGATGTATAAAGTATATTTCTTTCTTTCATTCTTTTCTAGATGCTAGATAGATTAAAGGTAGATAGATAGATGATAGATACTTTATTGATCCCCATGGGGAAGTTCAGGTATCCAGCAGCATCGTTGGTAGGTAACAAAGTGTGCCAAAAAAGAGAAAGCATGCAAAAAGTCTACTAAATAAAATAAAACAAACATAATATAAAAGCAATGGTGCAAAAAAACAGGAGCAATATTGATGAACATAGGGCAGTGCAAAGTGTAAAGTGTCTTATGAAGAAGTCATAATGTTATGTAGTGGCTCAGGTCCTGCTCAGAGAGGACTTGAAGAGCCTGACTGCCTGAGGAAGGCAGTCAGGCCTTCCTGGTGAAGGAGCTCCTCTGCCTGGTGATGTTCTGGTGCAGAGCGTGGTGGACATTGTCCCTGATGGACAGTATCTTGCTGAGAATCCTCTTCTTGGCTACAGTTGTCAGTAAGTCTTATTCAGCGCCAAACACTGATCCAGCCTTCCTCACCAATTTGTCCAGCCATGTCACATCCCTCTGCTTGATGCTGTCTCCCAACACACCACAGCATAGAAGAGCAGGCTGCTGATGACAGTATGGTTCAACATCTGAAGTAGCTTCTGGCAGATGTTGAAGGATCCCGTCCTCCTCAGGAAGTAGAGTCTGCTCTTTCCCTTCTCGTAGAGTGAGTCTGTGTTGTGTGACCAGTCCAATCTTTCGTCCAGCTCCAGACCCAGGTATCTGTTCTCAAAAGGGGGTGACAGTTGGGGGTGTGTTGTGGTGGGTGATGGTGTGTTGGGAGAGGGGATGGTTCTAGCGGTGCTTTGAGCACCTTCTGTACGCACTTCATCTCCTCGAGGTCACCAGGACATAAAAAAGACAACGCTTTAAGATGTGGAATCTTTCGGACAGCCAAAAGGACTTCTATAGGTCTGGAATAGATCTATTAAAAGATTGGGTGTTTAGAAACATTTGAGCTAGAAGACAAAGTACATTTGAGACGAGCCAATGAACCAACTCTGCGTGGTTACCCTGCTTTATCTCCTGCTTTTCCTCTTAACTTTAACTTGATCTTATGAAGCACATTGCAGACTCTTCTACATGGATGTGGTGTAAACTCATTTCATCTTTCAGGTGCCATCAGTCCTTCTTCTTCTCCTTCTCATGCTCCCTCTGAAGATCTCCGGCAGTTCACTTGACTGTGAAAGGGTTAAAATACATGAGAATGTTACGAGAAGTGGGGTGTACGTTATCAATCCTGTTGACAACAATTCTTTCATCAAGGTATTCCTCACCTGTCAAGTGTTCCTGATGGTATTATGTAAAGGTGCTAGAAGTGTTAAAATATGTGTTTTATCTACAGGTTTACTGCGACATGGACACACTTGCAAGAGAGTGGACGGTGAGGGTGTTGTCTGTGGAGCCTCGGTTTTGTTTATATTTCTACTCTCATTGTGAAAGTAGCGGAGGATAAACTTGTGGCTCAGTCCCAGGAGCAGAACCAGGATGTTTTACTCCTTTGTCCTGGAAGTCTGACAATGTTTCAGTTAAACTGTTCAATATCTTGAACTTGTGTTTTTAGGTGATTTTGAGGAGGATGGACGGCTCAGTGAACTTCTATAGATCCTGGAAAAATTACAAGCATGGTTTTGGGGATGCTTATGGAGAGTACTGGCTGGGTGAGACATGTTTTCTCATAGAAAGATTAAGACACCGTATTCTTATTGTAAACAAAAAAAAAAAAAACAACAACACGGAAATCATCTCCCAGGTTTTGTAAAGAGTAGGTTGTGTGTGATTTGATGGACCTGCAGCATTTCCTCCAGGACAGAAGTGTGAAAGATGCTGTTTAGGGTGGTCTCTGGAACATCCTAGAGTGGCAACTATTGTTAAACTCTGTTTTCTTTGTGACTGTGAGCAGGTTTAGAGAACATATATCACCTCACACAGCGGGAGGAGTACGAACTTCTGGTACACTTGGTGGACTTTAAAGGAAAGTCAGCAAGTGCCAGGTATTCTAGATTCAAAGTTGGTCCTGAGACTGACGGGTACCGTTTGACTGTGGGTGGATTCAACAATGAGGGAATAAACGGTAAGGAATGTCACCTCGATTCTCAACCTTCCATTTTTTCAGACTGTCAGTGGTTTAGGCAGCAGTGCCTATATTTTCTCTCCACCTTCTGTCTCTTCAACCTTTAAAACCCACACAGACATTTGGATCCAGTTTCTATAAAAAATAAAACATTCCTTTCCGTTTCATCGTTTACCGCTTATCCGGGGCCAGGTCACGGGGGCAACAGTCTCAGATGGGAAGCCTAGGCTTCTCTCACCCCAGCTTCTTCCTCCAACTCATCCGGAAGTATTCCGAGAGGTTCCTTGGCCAGCTGTTCCCCGGCCAGCTCCTTACCCGATCTCTGAGTGAGAACCCAGCCAACTTGTGCAGGAAGCCCATTTCAGCCACTTGTATGTGCGATCTCGTTTTTTTGGTCACTACCCAGAGCTGGTGACCATAGGTGAGGGTGGGAATGTACAGTGGCATGAAAAAGAATCTGAACCTTTAGGAATTTCTCACATTTCTGCATAAAATCACCATCAAATATAATCCAATCTTTGTCAAAATCACACAAATGAAAAAAGAAACAAAAAAAAAAACAGTGTCTGCTTTTTCTAAAACCAACTAAACATTTATAGATTTTAATATTTTTAATGAGGATAACATGCAAACAATGACAGAAGGGGGAAGAATAAGTAACTAAACCATCATATTTAATATCTGGTTGCACCCACTTTGGCAGCAATAATGTCAACCAGACACTTCCTTTACAGTAGTTGCAGATCAGTCTGACACATTGATCAGGATATATCTTAGACCATTCCTCTTTACAAATTTGCTGCAGTTTAGTTAGATTCCTGGGATGTCTGGCATGAATCACTGTCTTGAATTAACACCACAGCATGTCAGGAGTTTGACTTGGCCAATCCAGAATGTGTATTTTGTTCTTCTGAAACTATTCTGAAGTTGATTTGCTTCTGTGTTTTGGGTTGTTGTCTGGTTGCAGCATCCATCCTATTTTTAGCTTCGACTGTCTGACAGACAGCCTCAGCTTTTCATGCAAAGCTTCTTGATCAACTTTGGAATTCATTTTTCCTTTAATGATTGAAAGTTGTCCAGGCCCTGAGGCAGCACACAGCTTCAAACCCTGATTCTCCCTCAACCATGCTTCTCTGTGGGGAATGAGATGTTGACGCTGGTGAGCTGTTCTATTTTTTCTCCACACGTGACATTGTGTGTTCCTCCCAAATGATTCAACTTTTGTTTCATTGGTCCACAGAGTATTTTCCCAGAAGTTCTGTGGAATGTTCAAGGGCCTTTTTTACAAACATTAAACGTGCAGCAATGTTTTTTTGTAGACAACAGTGGCTTCCTCCGTGGAGTCTTTCTATGAACACCATTCTTGGCCAGGTTTTACATACAGTTCATGTATGCACAGAGATTTTGAACTGTGCCAATGATTTAATTAAGTCTTTAGTGGACACTCAAGGGTTCTTTTCATTTTTTTACCTCTCTGAGTATTCTGCGCTGAACTCTTGCTGTCAATTTGTTGGACGGTCACTCATTGGGAGAGAAGCAACAGTACCAAACTCTTTCTATTTGTAGATTATTTCTCTAGCTGTGGATTGATCCAGACATCCAGACTTGTAGACATGGCCTTGTAACCTTTCCCAGCTACATACAAATCAATAAGTCTTGATTGCAGGTCTTCAGAGAGCTCTTTTGAGCGAACCATGGTCCACAACAGACAATGCTTCTTGTCAAGACACAATTTTACCAGGTGTGTGTTTTATACACCTTTTTATTTTTTCTGTTCTGACTCTTGAGGGAAACAGACACTTTTTTTGTCTCTCCTCCTACTGTGTCTTCTCCCAGCTTTGTTTTGTCTTGTATACTGCAAAGCGTCACTTTGTGTGCAGCCTCACCCTTCAAAAATCTATCAACATGGAACTGGTCAGATGGGCTTTCAGTGCTAATGATAACATTTTTTTGACCTGGAGAACGGCTAGAGGGGAGCCTTCTCATTCAGGTTGTACATTCTTGGTCGGCTACGTGATAGACTCCTGGAATAAGTGGAAAGTCATGTGCCTGTCAGCAATGTCCATCGAGGATGTGGAAGACATCTAGATATTTGGATTAGTGACAATCAGGTTTCTACTGATTGGGTGGATACTGGATGTGTCGGAAATTCAGCAGGTGTTGGCAGCAGTTGGCAAGCTGCCCGATCTGCTTGGTGGAATATTTCGGGCAGCCTGGACTCAGACTCTCGCAGGGGTGAATGGCAGGCTAAAGACTCACTTGGGGGACATTAAGGCTCTGGGGAGCAGTCTTGCTGAGGTCCATGAACCGATCTGCAAACATGGGACCATCTGGGAGAGGATGGCTGCTTGACTGGACAGGAAATAAAATCAAATTGCCTAAACACAGGGGGACTAAACTCCCCCTGTGTTTAGTCTGATCTGATTCATTCTGATAAAGAGCAGGACAGCCTTAAGCCTCTCCTCAGTGATTGGACACACCCATGACTTAAACTGTTTGGTAAAAATTGGTATTAATTGCTCTCAAAGTCTCCTTTGGCAGAGTGTTCAGTTACTTATTCCTCCCCCTTCTGTCAATGTCTGCATGTTTTCCTCATCAAAAGTATGGAAACCTACAAATGTTTGGGTGGTTTTAATAAAAGAAGACACTGTTTTTTTTTTTTTTTTTATCAGTGTGATTGTCACAAAGATTGGATTATATTTGATAGTGATTTTATGCAGAAATGTGAGAAATTACAGAGAAAGTACAGATTCTTTTTCATGGCGCTGAAGAGCGACTTGTAAATCGAGAGCTTTGTGGCTCAGCTGTTTCTTTACCACGACGGATCGATACAGAATCCTAGTTATTGCTGACGCTACACCGATCCATCTTTCGATCTCCCGCTCCATCCTTCCCCCACTTGTGAACAAGACCCCGAGTTAATTAAACTCCTCCACTTGGGGCAGGCCCCTGTCCTTGACCTGCCGGTGGCATTCCACCCTTTTTCGGGTGAGGACCACGGTCTTGGATTTGGAGGCCAATTCTCTACCCCAGCCGTTTCACACCTTGCAGCAAATCAAAGTAGTAAGAGCTGGAGACGGTCCGATGAAGCCAACAGGACCACATCATCCACAAAAAGCAGAGATCCGTTCCCGAGGTTTCCAAACTGGACCCCTGCAATGCCCTGGCTGTGCCTAGATATTCTGTTCATAAAGGTAATGAATAGAATCGGTCACAAAGAGCAGCCTTGGTGGAGTCCAACTCTCACTGGAAATGGAATTGACATACTGCCGGCTCTACGGACCAAGCTCTGGCACCAGTCATATAAAGACTGGACAGCCCCTACCAAGGGATCCAAGACTCCTTACCCCTCAGTGCACCCTCCACAGGAGTCCCTGAGGGAAACGGTTGAATGCCTTCTCCAGATCCGGAAAGCCCATGTAGACTGGTTGGGCAAACTCCCATGAACCCTCCAGGATTCTGAAGAGGGTGTAGAGTTGGTCTATTGTTCCACGTCCGGGGTGGAAACCACACTGCTTCTCTTCACTCTGAGACTTGACAATCCGGCAGACCCTCCTCTCCAGTACGCCTGTATAGACCTTCTCAGGCAGGCTGAGGAGTGTGATCCCTCGGTAGTTGGAGCACACCCTCCGGTTCCCCTTCTTAAAAAGAGGGCCCACCACCCCGGTCTGACAATCCAGAGGCACTCTCCCGATGTCCAAGCAATGGTGCAAAGGCGTGTCAGCCAAGACAGCCCAACACCATCCAGAGCCCTTAGAAACTCCGGGCGGTTCTCATCCACCGCCGCAGAGCTTTTTGACCATATCAACGACCTCAGCACCAGAAATAGAAGGACCCATCCCAGATTCCAAATACCCTGCTTCCTCATTGGAAGACATGTTGGTGGAATTAAAACATTCAGATCTTAAAATGCTTTTCAACTTCCAGATGGATGCTGTCACTGTCCAGAAAAATAACGCAGGGTCCATGTTAATTCAAATCGCAGCAAAACAGAAACATTGAATTCATATTTAGTTTTGAGGGAAGGATGTTTAGTCGTTGCACTTTGCAGGAAATAATTGACGAAAAACTTCTAATAATCTTCCTAAAACCTTTTTTGGAGATTCTTGCTTTACTGTTTTCGTCTTTAAAAAATACTTTTCACAAGTTTTATGTAAAATTATTTGTCTGTTTTTTTAAATCAATTTTTTATAGAGAAAAAACACACAGTACAAAAAGACAACATTAAAAAATTGTAAAAATGAATGTTATTTCCTGTTTTTGTGGTGGGAGGTTCTGGTACGAATGAACCTCAGCCTCCTGCCCGAGGGAAGTGGCTCAAAAAGTCCTTATCCAGGGTGGGAAGGGTCAGCTGCTTTCCGACCTGCACACCCCCGAGTTCTGGAGACGTACAGGTCATGAAGAGATTGAAGGCTGCAGGCAATCATCTTCTCCACTGAGCGCACAATGTGCTGCAGTCTCTGTTTGTCCCTGGCTGTGGCTTCAGCGTACCACACGGTGATGGAGAAGGTGAGGATGGACTAGATGATGGCTGTGTAAAACTGCACTTTCATCTGGGCTGGCAACTTGGCTTTTTTCAGCTGCCACAGAAAGTACATCCACTGCTGGGCCTTTTTGATCATGGAGCTGATGGACAGCTCCCACTTAAGATCCTGTGTGATGGCGGTGCCGAGGAAGCGGAAAGAGTCTACAGCATGCTTAGGAACTTAACATGTACTACGTTTGTATTGACCGTTCACATTCCAGCTTATCGCATTTATATTACTCATGTTAACTGATAGTAAATAACTTGCCTTGTATAGAGGAGGCAGAACAGAGAGCATCTGGCATTATGAAATATTGATTCTCCTAAAGTACATATAGAGATCCTCAGCCTCATTAACCCTACTAAACCTAGTTACCAAATATTAGGTAATAGCTTTAATTCCTAAATCCCGATTTACCAAATTTCCGGTAATGGAGACAACGCATCATGTATCACTAAAAATAGCAGCCAATCAGGTGATAATCTTGTAACTATCGTGTGGTTTGTCATTGCAAATGGCTGCTCCCTTGAAGCACGCTGTGTTTCCGTGAATAAACTGGATATTTTTGCGAAAATTTGCCATGAAAAGATCAACAAATGAACCGTGTACTTCCACAGGAAAAAAAAGCAAGGCCTGCATGCTTCACAGTGCAGCAATTACAGGAAGCTTTGTACGATTCAGACGACAATGAAGCAGATATTCTTCAGCAGTATGATTCTTCTAGTTCGAATGATGTTGACCTAGATCTAGATCTCGATAATTATAAGTCAAGAGAGAATGATGACAAATCCGCAGCTTTTAGGGGAAGCGGGTGTGTCTCTCAAACAGATGGTGGTGACAGTGTTACAGATGGTGGTTGGACTGCTACGTTTGGGTCACCGACAATAAATCTGATTTTCAAGAAAGATGGAACGGGACCAGTCAATATTCCTGAATCTATAACTGAAGAAAGTTTGTTGCTTGATTTTCTTGTTTTTGGAAGATGATTTTTAGCTGAATTTGACAAACAAGACAAATTTTTGCGCTTAGCAGGAACGTGCTACAAAACCAAATTGTTATTATGCTAACCTGCTGGGCAGACTTTTCTCTACAATAACTACAAGTTTGAGCATAATCTGAGCACTGGTTTGCATAATACTAACAGTTTTCTAACCCATATAGATTTTCCCTGTTTTTTTGCCACAAAGGTCAGGAATAGAGGCAAATTAGCCTGCAGGGCGAAGGTCTGGTAGGGTTAATCTCCAAGTGCCACAAAACCCACCCTTCTCTCAGCAACAAAAGAGCATAGAAACAAAAACCCTGTTTACACAAAATAAAAATAAGTAAAGGAAAACAAAACTAAACCTTATCTCCTTCAATGGAGTTTAGTTCACCCTCACTTGTCAGACCTATGATTCCCAGGTGGCCTGTTCTTTTCCAGAACTCACACCAGGAATCCTTCTTTTGCAGTAAAACTATTGTATTTTCAAATCAAATCAAATTGTATTTATAAAACATTTTTCAAACATAGTTACACAAAGTGCTGAACAAAATAATAAAAAAAGATAAGTAAAAAACAAACATACATTAAAAATCCCATACTGTATTGTTTAGTATTCGTTTTTTTAGGTTCTGTTCGTTTTGTGTTGTTTTTCTTCATCTGTTTCTAACGTTAAGGAGCTAAGCTAGCAACCAGATCTGACCGTTAGCTAAACTGACGTCACTTCCTGTCTAGAGAAGGAAGCGGGACAGAGAAGGGAGCTGTTTACAGCTAAACAATCCATTAGCATCTACTGCTTAGGACTGATGAATCAATGTCTTTTCACTATAGTGTTCTCCTCTAGATGTAAAACCGTAGATTAAACACCACGCTAAACTCCATGTCAACGTAAAGGATTTTCAGTAAACAACAAGTTACAACGTTTATCCGTTTCATTATTTTGAATGGAGTTTAGCGTGGTGTTTAATCTACGGTTTTACATCTAGAGGAGAACACTATACATACTTACGCAAAACACCACACACGTGTCAACATTCTCACAACCCGACACTTCTCCCAATCAAATCAAATTTTATTTATAAAGCACTTTCCCAACACAAAGGCACAAAAAGTGCTGAACAGAATCAAATAAAAACTTACACGACATTAAAATCCAGATTATTAAAAAAAAAAAAGAAACAGTCAGTCAAAAACCAAGCATCCATCAAAAATCACACACTCACACAAAACACTGCATTAACGTTCGCACAGGCCCCTGGTCCTTCTCAGAACTTGTGCCGCCGAGTTCTGAAGTAGCAATTAACTATAAGTACTCTTCTTAGGGAGACTAGAAAGCAAGGCATTACAAAAATCTATTCTAACAGAAATAAAAGCATGCATCAGAACCTGGATGCTGGCAAGAGAGAGAAATGGATGGACTCTGGCTATGTTTTCAAGATGATAAAATTTCATCTACAGTATGTGACGTTTTTTATATGAGGAAGGAAATTCAGCTCAGAGTAAAAGTGAACGCCTAAATTTCTGACACAATGAGAAGGTTTAAAAGGGTGTAATTTGAGTAAAATGATCTCTCTCTTGTCTTCAGGACCAACAATTAAATTTTCAGTTTTGTCCGGGTTGAGCTGTAAGAAGTTCCCTGCCATTAAAAACAATTTAAAAGAACATTACCAGGTTGTAGGTCATCAGGAGACACGGCAATGTAAAGCTGTGTATCATCAGCATAGATCAACACCGTGTCTCCTAATGACATCCCCAAGTGGCAACATCTACAGATTAAAATGTATTGGGCCTAAAATTGATCCTTGGGGAACCCACGTTCAATTTTATGAATTCTCGAGGAACATGTATCCATACTTACATAAAACTGTCTATCTGTGAGATAGGAGTAAAACCATTTGAGAACAGTACCAGAGAGGCCCACTAGACTCCTAAGTCTCTCTAAAAAATCTGGTGATCTGCAGTGTCAAATCCGGCACTGAGATCCAGTAGCACGAGGACAGAAAGCTTCTGTGCATCCATGTTACATTTTAGATCATAAACATTTTTTAAAAGGACTGTCTCTGTACCCTTTTATCAGTCTGGTTTTAGGACAAACCAGACTGATATTTTTCTAAAATGTTGTGTCTACTTAAAAACTCATGTATTTGATTAATAAACACAACTTTCTCACCAAATTTGTTTAAAAAAGGTAAGTTGGATACAGGTCTATAATTATCAAGAACTTTAGGATCCAAATTGCTCTCCTTGAGAAGGGGCCTCACTACTGACCAATCTCTCCTCCCGACCTCCCAGCCACCCCCCAACCGCTATTTCCCCCAAACTGCCAGCTACTGTCTCTTTAACTGAACGGTAAATAAAGAAAACATCTGGCTTGATGCTGTGAGGAAATAATAACTGGGGATCCACACCATTTGGATCATTATTTTAGTCAGTGAAAATAAGCAGAGAATGAACTCTGAATTCTCAAGCACAAGCTAATAAGGGATCATATATGAGTGTCAACAATGAAATAAAGTAAAACAAAAATGAATGTACATAGAAGGCTACAAGTCAGTCTTATTCACAGCTGTCATTAGAGTCAAACAGAAGAAGGTGGCCACATCTCAAACATGAACCAACTGCCAAAAGCAGCGTTAAATTCTTGTTTTATATACTGTAGAGGGAAAATGGGTTTCGGATGACAGGACGCAAGATTGTCTTAACTGTATGTCAGGATGGCCTGTTCCTTAGTATCTGATATAGAGGGTTTACATCTTTTTGGGTCGAGTACAAGATGGCTAACAATCTCCTAATAATCTTTTTGCCAATGTGTTTCATAATCCAGACATATCTATGAAGGTCATGCTACACGCAAGAGGTTGTTATCAACATGTATAAAGTAAACTTGCTCCTTGGGCAACGCGGGACTCTGTAGACTCCTCCACTCGTGCACGGTGTTTTCATAATAAATCTCTGTTAAAGGACACTCGACTGTTTGGTTTATTCTCACTGATTGTTTTCCACAACAGTTTGGTGTCAGAAGTGGGATGTCAAGCTCGCTTGGGATTTTTTTCTGATCCAGATTGATAGTCATCTTGTGCTTGTTAGCTTGCTTGCTTGTAGATTGTTAGCTTGTGCTCATATCGGAGCCTTGGAAAGAGTAATATATATATATATATATATATATATATATATTTTAATAATACGGTTGAGTGTCCTCGGCAGTTCTGGCGTCTGAATCCTACCTGAAGAGTTACTATTTCTACTGAGAGAGTAGCAAGAACTAGGCGGTGAGGCATTTAGCAAGAACTGACTGGTGAGGCTATTGAGAGGCTTTGCTGTTTCTAAACAACAAAGTAGGAGTGGTGATGGGTGACACGACGGGGGTGGAACAGACGCCAGGAAAGCCTGTCTCAAATACAATGTTGTTCATGAAAGAAAAGTATGGGGAATGTACATATGTTCATTGGTGGTGTGAAAACTGTGGGTTCCCGGAAGGAGGGTCTCTTAGCAAAAAACAATTAACAAAACTACGTGAAGAGCTGACAAAAGAAAGAGATAAAGTGTTTAAGAATAAATGGTTACGAAAAGATGATGTCACAAGAATGGCAGATATGGAGGAATGTTTGAGATTGTGGGAGCATGAGGCAGAGAGGAGAGAGAGACGGCAGAACAGTAAATCATTATCAACTCCTGAAGCTCTGCAGGAAGAAAAACAAAAAACACAGATAGAGCAGGGAAAGGAAGAGTTAGAGAAGCCATCTGAGGAGGTTGCAAATGTTAAAGTGATCTCAAAAAACTGTATCCCTCTTTGTAGGAAGGTGGTTGGGGACCCTCGCTGGACCACACACTGGACTCTGCCCCTCCGCCCTACCCGAATCAGCGCGCAGCCCGATCACCACCGGGTGACCAACAGAGATTACGCAGACATCAATTTTCGGACTGAAACGAGGAGCGGGGTGCGGATCCGGTGAGTGCGTCAAGTGAGGATCCTCATCAGACTAAAGATAAGAACACAACACCACACACACACTAGCCCAGTTTCCTTCTGAAGAGAGTATTTTGAAACCGCCACTCTTGAAACTCACTGTCAATGGTGGAGAAATTGTGTTTATTGCAGTAACCAAAAAACAGAAATATTGTAATGTTTGTGCAGCAGAAAGGACTTCAGAGACTCTGTATGGCTTGATAAGTCTTTATTATTATTCAGGAACTGCTCGGAGGACCACCACTCCACTCTTTCCTCCATGCAGCCCCTTTGTGAAGCCCTTCGCCCTTAAGGGGACATAATAAAGTCATTGAATTGAGGAGGCCGTAATCACAAGAGCCCGCCTCAAGGTAGAGAACACTGTCTGGCAGTCTGGTGTCCAAAACCTCATTTTGGACCCTTTTTTGCTAGGAACCATGATAACCTCCATTGACCTCCAGGTTCAATAATGTCTGCCTCCAGCATGGAGCACATCTCCTCATCAACAGCCCCCTTCCTAGTAGTTTCATGGGTAGATGACGAGGACACACCTTTTTTTTAGGCGATGCATCGCCTATATCAATGTGGTGCTGAATCAGGTGAGCGAGACCCACCTCAATGTTATTGAGGGTAAATCGGTCCTTGAACTTGTCAAGGACCTGCCACAGTCTGCCACACTGATGGTCATCCAGACCCTCACAGTTATTTTCTCCCAAATGGCCTGAATTGCTTCCCTCAGAATCTCTTCAAAATGTTCTTCTGCACAACAGAATAAATCAGTCTGATGACCAATTTTTGTTCAAACACTTTGTCTAAAGTCTGACATTCAGGTCTTTTTTTGGTAGTTTCTGCAGGAGACTCCCTGACTTTTCATAATCGGCAACAATTCTCTACCTTTGACCGGGACGAAGATATTACACAAAGAAACTGTGCCAAACAGTTTATGGGAGGCTTCTGGTATAAAGATTGTCAAGCTGCTAATCCAACTGGCATCTATCGCTGGGGAGCAGATAACACTCTCAAAAATTTTGGAGTGGAATGGATAACCTGGAGAGGCATTAACTACTCTTTGAAAGAATTCACCATGATGATCGCTTTGAAAAGTTAACATCACATAGTTTCTTAATTTTACTCTAAAATCATGTGTAATATTCTGTTTTCTGTGTGGGACAAGACTTTAGGTGGGAGTGGTTTTTGTGGGATTTAGAAGGCAGTCCACTTTTCCTTTGACTTACATTTGATCATGTTAACACGACCTGAAGTATCATAAAATAATTGAATTACATTGGAAAAATTATCTACAAGAACATTTATATCATGATCCATTTTGTATGATGTGATGCATAGCTGAGTAATCTTCTAAATGTGAGACAAAAATGTTTATCCTGTTGGAGAATATTAAACATGTTACTGATGCATGATGTCAGACTCCCTGGTTGGGTCTGAGTCTGATGAATGGAGACGTTGAGGCAAAGGAATTCTAATCATTCCTCTTCAACGTCTTTCCTCATTTTTCTAACTAAACATCTCAGCTTTTCTGCTTGTTGATGAATTTCTGTAAAGTTTGAAGTTATTGTCTTCAATAAAATCCTTTGAAAGATGGCTGACTCGGTCTCTTTTAAAATTAATTATAGGGTTTTGACTAAGTGTTAAGGAAGCATCCAAATGAAATAAACTAGAGTGAATCATAATAAAAACAGACAGAGAGCACAGACCTCGCTCTTTTTCCTGCCAGCCAATGGATGCAGATTAACTACCATAGTTTAAGGTTTCCATTGAGACCAGAGTTCCATTTTCCTCTGCTCCGCCTCTTAAAGACAAGACCTTAGACTTTAAACACAACCTTTAAAACTCTCCTGGATCCAAACGGTGACCTGTATCACCCCCAAAATGTAATCACTTCTTCACCCTGCTCTGGAGTTGCCCCCGGTGTGGAGCCGGGTGGGCATATTTCCTGTAACAGTTGTAACAGAAAGTTAACCCCCCTTACTTGTTTGACTTTTACTGCCGAGCTCTGTGTGTGATCCTGTTTGAAGAAGAGTTTGAAGGCAGTGTACTGTTACACATACTGTATCTTTAAAAATAGCTAGTATTGTTTATTTTTCTTTGTCGGCCCCTGTTGACCAGTGTCAGTTAGGATTTTGTTTTTTCTCATCTCCATGAAGAGAAGCACGGTTGCTTCGTTCTGTACAAAACGACAGTCATTTAGCGTTGTAAAGCCTTGGGGTATCTTTGTCCATAAGTAAATAACTGATAGAAGTTGTAACATCATTTCCAGTTACAGATTTGACTTATGAATAAGCGATCTGTGTTATATTTGCGACAATTTACATAACGTGATGCTAACTCCTTAGCTAATGCTAACTGTGGCTAAGCTAATGTGATAAGCAGTGGCGGTCCGTGCATTTCCCATGTAGGCCTTCGGTGAAGTGCCACTTTGTCCGACTTGAATAAATACCCCTCAAATACCATCATTAATGACACCACGGCTGGAGAAATCATATACAGAAGCAGACGTAGGCACTACTGGGCGTTGCATCACCTTAATTGTGTACAACAGGGGTTCCCAACCTTTTCTGCGCCACAGACCGGTTTAGTGTCTGACAAAATTTTCACGGACTGGTCTAAAGGTGATGAGACCAGCCTGAAAAAGTGGCTTCTTAAAATCAATAATAATAAACTTAAATCCACTTTATCTTCATGAGAAAAATTTATTAGCAGCATCTTTAAAAAGTGGAAACATTCTCTCTGCGCGAACGCACTCTTGTTGTCATGGTAACGGTAAACATGTACCTTCAAAATAAAATACATCACAAAAACAAAGTGAATAAAAATAACAGTTCTGTGCGGCCCAGTACCACATAACCCGCGGCCCTGTACCAGTCCACGGCCCGATGGTTGGGGACCACTGGTGTACAACACAGGCTATTTTCAAGAGCATTTAAACATCAATAAACCCGCGTAAAAAAATATATAAAAACAAATAAATTGCTCACACTCACCAAGTGTCCCCCAAAACACAAATCCATTCTCCTTTCTTTCCTCAAGAAGACGTGAATCTTTCGGTTTTACAGTTTGTTTGTGCGTTTAAGTTTGAACAATAAATCCTTTTCTATCGACATGTGTAGGCCAATGGAAAAGACTGCGGAAATTTTCTCCATATGTTTAAAAGTGCTGAAAGTCGAGAAGGTAAATAAACAGTCATTTTTCGTGGTCTTGAAATCGATTTTGCCATTCTGAAACCCTTCTGCCAGTGTTGGTGAAAAAAACGAGTAGATATTTTAGATTTTTCTGTTAAATGTTCTGGGTCTGGCTCTAGTGAAAGGTTTGTTGACATGCTGAGGGTTGCTTCCGCTTACGTCAAGTGAGCCAATCACAGGACGCGTAATGTCACGCTAGACGAGAGCCTTCGAGAATACCTTTACATCAAAAACTCATGATTTGATTGGTTGTCGCAACTACACGTACCCGTGCACTAGCAGTGAGACAGAGCCCGCACTGGGGATCCTGAAGGCCTGGAGGCAGATTTCATACAGTCTAGTGACACCAGCGAGCTGAATTCTGATTGGATAAAAACTTTAACCTGACGTTACAACACTGGAAGCTGTATAACCAAATGGATATAATATGACATGAAGAAAACAGAATATGGAGAATAGGGGGGTCACGTGATGCTAGTCAAGTGAGAGAACGTGTTTCCCCAGCCTCCTGCCATAAAGTCTAGTTTACCCGGATTATTGCTCTTGAACCCCGGATTTTATTTTAACATTTGTTTCCTAAACTTTCACAGCACCCGAAGGACCCCAATTTTATTTGGAAAATGTCAAAAAAAGCTCGTTTTGACACCAAACAGTCGCCAGCACATCAAGCTAGCATGAATGCTAGCTTGGAAAGCAGCATGGCAGCCTCCATCGCACAGACGGTAACACAGAAGATCAGCGAGCTCATGGAGGAGAAATTCCTGGATCTGCGTTCCACCCTGGATAAACTAAATGGTCGCATAGAGGACAACACCAGGAGGATAGCTGAAGCGGAAAACCGGATCTCTGACGATGAGGACCGGATTTCATCCCTGGAGAACCAGATCAGCGAACTACAGCAGAAAGCAAAAACGCTGACCGAGCGGTGTGATGATGGCGAGAACCGCAGCCGCAGAGAAAACCTCCGGATTATCGGTCTGAAAGAGGGCTCTGAAGGACAAGCGATGGGGAAATTTCTGGAATCCTGGCTCCCGGAAGTTCTTGGTATAGAGACCAAACGCGGGATTATAAAACTGGACAGGGCACACCGCGCACTGGGTCCAGTAAAAGAAGACCGCTGCAGACCCGTCATCATTAAACTACATAACTTCACTGACAAACAGCGGATCCTTACAGCGGCCAGAGACAAAGGAGAGATCATCTACAAGGGCAGCAGGATCTACATTCGTCTGGACTTTTCCACTCAGGTGCGTGAAGCCCGACAGAAGTTTAACGGAACGTGCAAGCGCCTGATTGATGGAGGGGTCCGGTTCTCCATGCGTTACCCCGCTACGCTCTGCCTTAACCTTAAAGGAGTGGAGAGATCCTTCAAGAGCGCACAGGCTGCAGAGGACTTCCTCAACAAAAACGGTTTGAAGTAAACTTCTGTACTAACATGACCTGCCGGTGGTGGGATGTAGAACTGATTTCGTAAATAGAAAACTGAGGGTTTCAGTGGGTGCTAGTGTTAAGCTACTATCATACTTTTTATTACTTCATGTAATACTGACATGTATGGACTAGGGTTTAACTAACTAGGTGGGATGTGGGGTGTAGCAGTTCAGGAGTAGGTCTGGAGACTCTGGTGCACTCTCTGAGCTGGACGAGACATCCCTCAGCTTCACTTATCCCAGGAAGGTTGTTCCCGGTAGAAGGGTATTGTTGTGTGTGTTTGTGTGGGGTTTTGTTTTGGGTTTGTTTTCTTTTGGGGGTGTGTGGGTGGGGAAAGACAGCCATTTTCATCTATTTTGTTTTGTGTTGGATTTGTATCTCTATGTATAAGAAGCACAGGTATTCACAAACATTCCAAGAAACCATTCATTCTCTCAGGGCTAAATTAACAACAACAACAACAACAACAAATGGCTGATATAAAAATAGTCTCACTCAATGTAAAAGGCATCAACCATGTTGTCAAACGCCAGAAAATCTTATCTTTTCTTAAGAAGGAGAAATGTCAGATGGTCATGCTACAGGAAACTCACCTCTCAGATACAGAACATGTAAAACTGAGGAGGAGCTGGGTGGGACAGGTGTTTTATTCATCTTTTAATTCAAAAAGCAGAGGAGTTGCTATTCTTCTTCACCGTAGTCTACCTTTCACCTTAGACAGAGAGGTTAAAGACAGCCAAGGGCGTTATGTACTCCTGTCTGGTCACCTGTACGGGGAGCAAGTCATCTTTGGATGTGTTTACGCGCCCAATGTATACGATCCGCTTTTTCTCCCTCAACTTATCTCAGACCTGACAGCCTTATCATCCTCATATATACTTTTAGGAGGTGACTTTAACTGTGTACTAGACCCAAGAGCAGATATGTCTCCTCCAAAATCAGACCGCCGCAGTAAATCGGAAAAAATGTTAGAATTTCTTAGTGACCTGAACTTGCATGATGCATGGCGAATTATACATCCAACAGAGAGAGATTACACATTTTTCTCAATCCCACATCAAGTTTTCAGCCGTATAGATTATTTTCTTTCATCTCAGTGTGTTCTAGATAGAATAAAAAATGTACAATTGACACCAAATTCATCTCTGATCATGCTCCAGTTAGCGTAGTTATCTCCCCTCCGTACCTAGACCCAGCCTGTAGACACTGGAGATTATACCCAACTTTACTGAGCAGCCAAGACTTTGTAGATTACATTACAAAAGAATGGGAGTTTTTCCTTACTATAAATAAAACTCCTGAGATAAGCCCAGCTACACTATGGGAATCTGGTAAGGCATACATACGGGGGTCGATCATAGCATATACATCCGCTCAGAAGAAGAAAGCTCTGAAAGCACAGTTAGACCTGGAAAAGAAAATAGCAGAGCTGGAGGTTCAGTTCAGGCAGCATCCTACTGACTCAGTAGCAAAGCAGCTGGAAGCGGCTCGCTCAGCCCTAAACCAACTATTAACAAATAAAGCACAAACACAAATTTTTTATGCTAAACATAGACTATTTGAGTCTGGAAATAAACCTGGCAGGTTGCTTGCGTGGCTGGCTAAAAGTAAGACGGAAGTTAATGTGATTCCTGCTCTTACAGATAGAAATGGGAAAAGGCAAAGTAAGTCTGCAGATATAAACAAAATTATAAAATTATTCTACCAATATCTCTACACTTCTCAATGTGAATCCTTGGCTGGTAGCAGAGCAGATTTTCTTGACAAAATAAAACTGCCTACTCTATCCGATGAACAGAAAAAAATTCTAAATAATCTAATAAGCGCACGGGAAGTCTCTGACGCCATATCTGCTCTAAAGGGAGGCAAAGCTCCAGGACCAGATGGTTTTGGACCTGAATTTTACAAAAAATTTTGTAAAATGCTGGTTGGTCCTTTAACAGATATGTTTCTAGATTCATTCGAGAAAGGGTTCCTCCCCCCACATTAAGCCATGCACATGTGTCTGTAATTTTAAAAAAAGACAAGCCAGCTGACATGTGTGGGTCTTACAGACCTATCAGTCTTATTTCTGTTGACAGCAAGATACTCTCCAAACTCCTGTCTCACCGGCTGCAGGACTTTCTCCCAACTTTAGTTCATTCTGATCAGACGGGGTTTGTACCAGGTCGGTTCTCCACTACTAACGTGAGAAGATTGTTGAACATTGTACAGTTCTCTTCTGAGAGGAAGCAGAAAGCTCTGGCTGTCTCTCTTGACGCCGAAAAAGCCTTTGATCGAATAGAGTGGGATTACCTTTTTGACGTACTCCATAGATTTGGACTTGGGAATGGCTTTCTTAGATGGATACAGGCCATATACCATTCACCTACAGCTTCCGTACTGACTAATGGTCGCCGCTCTGAACCATTCACATTAGCAAGAGGTGTTCGCCAAGGTTGCCCTCTTAGCCCGCTTCTTTTTGTCTTGGCATTGGAGCCACTGGGCGAAACTGTATGCATGCAGGTTGGGGTCAAGGGGATATCGCTAGGGAACATCGAGCACAAGGTTGCTTTGTATGCAGATGACATAATTATATTTTTGACATTACCTAAACAATCCGTTCCTATTATTCTTAAAGCTTTCAATCAATTTAGTTCTATATCTGGCAACAAAATTAACTTCACCAAATCAGAAGCTATGCCATTAGAAGGTCTGACTAAGGCTGATGTTCCCAGCAATTTCCCTTTCAAATGGACAGTTAGTGGCTTCCTTTATCTTGGTGTGAAAGTGTCCCCGGACCTGAATGACATGTTGAGACTTAACTTCTCTCCCATTTGCAAACAGATAAAGAAGGATCTACTGCGGTGGCATAAACTCCCGTTGTCGATGCTGGGTCGAATAAGTTTGATTAAAATGAATGTTTTGCCACGCCTCTTGTATCCTCTGCAGATGCTTCCTTTGTACATATCAAAGAAACTGAACAAAGACCTGGAAAAAGCATTTACTAATTTTATATGGCTTGGAAAGAAGCCAAGACAGAAACTTCAGATTTTGCAGTTACGCCCAGATATGGGGGGTCTCTCTGTACCAAATATACTTTTCTATAACTGGGCCTGTCATCCCCAACATTACTGGCTGTGGTTACATACATATCTGAAGAGGAAGAGCTGCATTGATTCATGGGCATGCTCTCCTCATTCTCCCTGGAGATTGATCACTTGTGATGTGACCAAAATCCCACCAACAATTAGGAAAAACCCAGTTATTTTTAATACTACTAGAGTCTGGCGCGATGTTTTAAAATATCTGGGTAAAATAAAAACCAAGTCTTTACTTTCCCCCATAACACAAAATCCTGATTTTCCTGCTGGTGTGGGTCCATCTGTGTTCTCTTCCTGGCGTAATTTAGGGATACATGTAATTGGCGATTTAATTAAAGATAACACCTTAATGTCCTTTCAAATTTTACAAACCACATATAACATTCCTCAAAAACATTTCTTTGCATTCCTTCAAGTGAGACATTTTATTTCTTCCCATGTTCTACCCACCTCTGTTAATGATGTAGAAAAGTTCTTGAGGGATCGCAAGGATGGAGGGCACCTCATTGGATCCTTTTATTCTCTTCTTAACTCTATAGGAACATATATCCTTCCAGATATTTCCCGCAAATGGGAAATAGACTTGGACTCTCAATATATCGAGGATGATTGGCAAACAGCACTCCATTTGATTAAATCTACGTTTACATGTAATAGACTAAGAGAAACTCAGTATAAGATAATCCACAGACTACACATAACTCCTGTTATTTTACACAAAATCAATCACTCTCTGTCACCTTTATGCTTAAAATGCAACTTGGAGAGAGGAACATATTTTCACTGTTTTTGGGAATTGTTGAGGGATTGGGGTCATTTAAAGGTGAAAACAGCTATGATTGTGTAAAACCAGAAAGTAATACCCAAATATGGTTGTAAACTGTTAAAACTGCATGTGAAAAAAGTTAAACTGATTTAGAACAAAATGGTGTGATCTACTTAAAATGTCTGCCTTTGATTTTGAGAAAGCTAAGTTGAAGTTTGTATATGCTGTGAATGTCTACCTTCAGCTCTATGATCCTGGCTATAAGCCAGCTATTCAACATCAAAAGATTAGATTTTCATCTCTGTGATCCTGGCTTTGAGCCAGCTAATGTACATCAAAAGATGAGTGTTTGAGTGTTTGTGGTTTCATGCTCACAGGTGCAGATTCTCCGTACAAATTCAAGTATAAATATGAGTCCAAAATTCAGTGCTCCTCGGTGGTGACAGGGATAGGTATCTAACCCGTTTGGTCTAGATACAGTCATTCACCCCGGGGCACAAGACTTTGACTCTTTGCTGTTTCTGCTGCACCACTCCGAGAAACTCCATAGAGAGCTTTATCGCTGGTGCGGTGTTGCAGCTAAATCCTCCTTCGTTCTCACTCAGTCCGAGTAACCAAAGTTTTTTGATGTTACTTATCTGGCAACAGGCACCCAGATAACACATTGATAAAGCCTTTTACGTTTCTCACTGAGTCCGAGTAACCAGGGTTTTTTTGGTGGTACTTATCTGGCATCAGGCACCCAGATAATACATTAATGGAATATTTTGTGTTTCTCACTGAGTCCGAGTAACCGAGGTTTTTGATGATACTTATCTGGCATCAGGCACCCGGATAATACATTTGGAAAACCTTTTACGTTTCTCACTCAGTCTGAGTACCGGAGGTATTGATGTCACTCATCTGGCAACAGGAACCTAGATGATGCATTAATAAAGAGTTATTTTCTTGTTATGCTCCGTGTTATGTAATAAAATCCCTTAAAAAGTCACCCAGTATCCTCTATCATTTTTTTTTCTATTATTAACTCAATTTTTTACCCATTCATTTTTACTTCTTCCTCGCTGACACCTGATTCAAGGTAAGTTGAAGAGAGTGCATGCGTGAGGAAGTGTGGATGAGTTATGAGTGGATCCAGCATAGGTGGGACCTCGGTCCTTAGACATCATTGATCTTAGCTTGAAGCGTTTTCCTGGCAATACCTCTTATAGGGCGGGTATTCATCAGAATGCAGGAAAATTTCTAGATTCTGGTCGCATATTTCATCTGTAATCAGTGAGATGTTCAAATTAAAAATCAAAAGGGATCCGGGTGTCTTTCTGTTGGGCCTTCCCTCGAGAAAATTACAGATTCCTTCTACACATTATAAGCTTTTGGAGAAACTCCTTCTGATCGCTCGAAAATGTATCCTGCTTAACTGGATAAAGGAGTCCCCTCCTACTGTTACCCTGTGGTACAAACAGGTGTTTAGTACACTCTCTCATGAGAGGCTACATGCAGTTGTTGAAGGACGAGAGGAGATGTTCTTCAAAACATGGACTCCATTTTTAAATCATCTGCCTACCGACCTTAAAAATCTACTTTTAAAGGGACAAAACAACCATTAAAAGCATTCTCGGTGGACTGATGCGCTTTTGTAATCATTTTATTTTTTGGTTTTTCTCAAGCAGTAGGGGGAAAGAGGAGAAAAAAAAAAAAAACAAAAAAAAACACGTTTTGTGGCCCAGCAGTTTGTATGTATTGATTACCTGTGGGTTTTTTTTTTGTTAGTTTGTTTTGTTTTAGTTGGATGGCTGTCGGAAGTGAGTGGGTGGGGTGGGAGGGTTGGTGGGTTCAACTCTTTTGTTTAAATTGTTCATTTGTTTGTGTATTTGTGTTGTTAACATTTTTGAAAACAATAAAGTATATATATATATATAAAAAAAAGAATATGGAGAATAATTATTTAAATATATTTATTTGAATGCCTTTTTTCAGTTAGTTGTACAGATGTTTTATACATATTTTCTGTACGTTTTCTGTTTCAGTTTTACCACACACACACACACACACACACACACACACACACACACACACACACACACACACACACACACACACACACACACACACACACACACACACACACACACACACAAATGCAGATTAAAGAGTAATGCTAAAGGAAGACAAACTCTAGGGTCTGCAGTTCTTTCTTGTGATTTTTTGTGAGTTTGCTATTTGTCTAGCAGAGACAACTGCACGCCTGTGTGAGGACAGAATAGGAATAAAGTCCGAGAGGCCAGACTGAGATGGTTTGGACACGTGCAGAGGAGAGAGTACATCGGAAGAAAGATGCTGGATTTGGAACCACCAGGAAAGATGACTAGAGGAAGGCCAAAGAGGAGGTTCATGGATACAGTGAAAGAAGACATGAAGATAGTTGGTGTGACCGAAGAGGATGCAGCAGATAGGGTTCGATAGAAAAAACTGACTTGCTGTGGCGTCCCCTGTAGGGAAATACCGAAAGAAGAAGAACAACTGTCACACAAGAAAGAAATGTTGGTCTGCTTTAAGATTATGGTCCAATTTTTTATAATGAGCGTCGAAGTTGCCTATGAAAGCTTTATTACAATAGTCATATTGCGACAAATTTATTCCAAATTTTACTAGATAAGAACATGATTTTTTGTAGGATGATAGAATAAGTGTATTAGAAAAAAGGACGTGTTGGTTTGGATTAAAAACTATGGTCCAGTTTTTTTTTATTGAGCTTAAAATTTGCCTATGAAAGCTATATTACAGTAGTCATATTCCGAGATGAATTATTCCAAAACTATACCAGATAAGATCTTTATTTTTTGTAGGATGATAGAACAAGTTTCTTAGAAGAAGGACGTGTCTGTCTGGTTTAAAAACTATGGTCCAATTTTTTTTTTATTGCGCATTAAAGTTGGCTACTGCAATAAGTTAAAAAAGGGCGCGCTACAATTACCGCTTGAAACGAGGCCAAACCACGGCGAAGTAAACCGCGGCGAAGTAAACCGTGGCGAAGTAAACCGCGGCTCACTTGACCGCAGTATGAAAAATTCACACTGATTTTTATTGAGTTATGTTTTCTCTGTCAATAAACTGAGGGTTAGACACTGATACAGATGAACAAAAGTATTTAGTCGGCTATCAATCATGTAGTTTACCCATTTTACCCATCATGTGTTTACCCAGGCGTCAACAGCGCCTCTTTCTCCTCCGTAAACTTCAGGTTCATCTATCCATTCTTGTATTCTTATACAAATGCTTCATCCAGTCCATCCTCACATTCAATATCACATTATCACGCACTTAAGACCAAGAGAGCCACATCCAGCTTCATACGAGCTAGCGCTGCTAATGCGACGAAACAGGGACTTCTCTTCCTCTTGTGTTCTATGCTTCACGGAGACATGGCTCAACGAGCAGATCCCGGACTGCGCGCTTCAGCTGGAGGGATTTCAGCTCTTCCGCGCTGACAGACAGAGGGATTTCTCCGGTGGAAAAACAAAAGGTGGAGGGCTCTGTTTCTACATCAACCACTCCTGGTGTTCGGATGTGTCTGTGATCTCCCAGCTTTGCTCTCCGGTTCTGGAATACTTCTTTATAAACTGTAGACCATTTTATTCTCCACGGGAGTTTGCTTCATTCATTCTGGCTGCTGTTTACATTCCGCCATGCGCAAACGTGCACGAGGCCCAACGCGCGCTCGCGGACCAAATTCTGTGTGTGGAGCAAAACTTCCCGGACTCGCTAGTTATTATCCTTGGGGATTTTAACAAGGGAAATCGGAGCCAGGAACTCCCAAAGTACAGACAGTTTGTAAACTGCCCAACCAGGGAAAAGAACACATTGGATCACTGCTACACTACAGCCAGTAAAGCCTACAAGGCTGTTTCTCGAGGTGCTCTGGGCTTCTCTGATCACGACATGGTTCACCTCATCCCGGCATACAGGCAGAAGTTGAAGCTTTCTAAACCTGCAGTGAGGACTTCCAAGAAGTGGACCAGCGAAGCTGTGGACAAGCTTCGTATGTGTCTGGACACAACAGACTGGGGTGTGTTTAGAGCTGCCACAGATAGTCTGGATGACTACACAGACACAGTGACGTCATACATACGTTTCTGTGAGGACAGCATCATTCCATCAAAAACCAGGGTAAGATTTAACAACGACAAACCCTGGTTCACACCCAGACTAAGACAGATCAGGAGGGAAAAGGAAGCAGCTCACAGAGCCAATGACAGAGAGAGCTACAAAGGCGCTAAGTACCGGTTCTCGAGAGAGGTACAGCAGGCGATATCCAGGTACAATAAACGTCTGAAGGAGCAATTCTCTGTCAATGACACCGCCTCTGTCTGGAGATCACTTCGGCAAATTACAAACTATAAGCCGAAAGCCCCACATGCTGCTGATGACTTACAACTGGCAGAGAAACTCAACACCTTCTATGCCAGGTTTGATGTCTCACTCTCCTCCCCCCTCACTGATCAACAACATTCAGACACTTTGAAGCCACTCCCATCCCCCACCCAATTAACAACAGAGGTCACTCCAGCTGACCAGCCCTCCCCCTCCACTGCTTTCTTGGTGACAAAACAGGATGTGCTCAAGCTCTTCCGCAAGCAAAACCCTCGGAAAGCTTTGGGCCCAGATGGTGTCTCCCCGGCCACCCTGAAACACTATGCTGAGGAACTGTCTCCAGTTTTCACAGACATTTTCAACACCTCGCTGAAGACATGCCACATTCCAGCCTGCTTCAAGCGGTCCACCATCGTTCCTGTTCCCAAGAAGCCCCGTATCACTGGACTTAATGACTACAGGCCTGTGGCACTTACGTCTGTAGTCATGAAGTCATTCGAACGCCTGGTCCTCCCTCATCTCAAGCACTTCACCTCTCCCTCTCTGGACCCTCTGCAGTTTGCCTACAGAGCCAACAGGTCTGTAGACGACGCTATCAACCTGGCCCTCCACTTCACCCTGCAGCACCTGGACTCCCCGGGAACCTATGCCAGGATCCTGTTTGTGGACTTCAGCTCTGCATTCAACACCATTCCCCCTACCCTGCTTCAGGACAAGCTCTCTCAGCTCAACGTGCCTGACTCCACCTGCAGGTGGATTACTGACTTCCTGACAGACCGGAGGCAGTGCGTGCGGCTGGGGAAGAATGTCTCCACCTCTCGGACTATCAACACAGGATCTCCACAGGGCTGTGTCCTCTCTCCCCTGCTCTTCTCCCTGTACACCAACTCCTGCACTTCCAGCCATGACTCTGTCAAACTGATCAAGTTTGCAGATGACACCACACTCATTGGGCTCATCTCTGATGGCGATGAGTCGGCCTACAGGATGGAGGTAGACCGGCTGGTGTCCTGGTGCAGCAACAACAGCCTGGAGCTCAACGCTCAGAAGACAGTGGAGATGATCGTGGACTTTAGGAAAGTCACAGCTCCCATTACCCCCCTTGCACTGACAGACTTCTCCATCACCACTGTAGACTCTTTCCGCTTCCTCGGCACTACCATCACACAGGACCTAAAGTGGGAGCCATCCATCAGCTCCCTGATCAAAAAGGCCCAGCAGAGGATGTACTTTCTGCGGCAGTTGAAGAAAGCCAAGCTGCCCGCCCAGATGTTGGTGCAGTTTTACAGAGCCATCATCGAGTCTGTCCTCACCTCCTCCATCACCGTGTGGTACGCTGGAGCCACAGCCAGGAACAAACACAGACTGCAGCGCATTGTGCGCTCCGCAGAGAAGGTGATCGGCTGCAGCCTTCCATCTCTCGAAGACCTGTACGTCTCCAGGACTCGGGGGCGTGCAGGTCGGATAGTAGCTGACCCTTCCCACCCTGGACATGGACTTTTTGAGCGACTCCCCTCGGGCAGGAGGCTCCGGTCCATTCGGACCAGAACGTCCCGCCACAAAAACAGCTTCTTCCCTTCTGCCGTTGGACTTATGAACTCTTTATAACCTGGATCCCCACATCTCTTAGTCACCTCCCTCTTGTCACTTCACTATCTTTATTATTTTCTATTATTTTCTATGACATTGCACTACTTTTCTTTTTCTTCTGAGCACTCTTAGTTTTGTAAAAATTATTATTATTTTTATTTATTTTATTTTTATTATTTTTATTTTATATGTTTGCACACCAGTACCAGAACAAGTTTCTAGTCTCTGATGTTTTTCACTGACATGGCAATAAAAGCATTCTGATTCTGATTCTGATACCTACCTCAATCCGACTGCTGAATGGCTGAGAGGCCTTGTGACAGGTGGCCATGTACTGAAGAAATGATAACGGTCTGTCTGCAAATGAAGGTCCTCATGGATAAATAAAGTTATTATTGATTCAAAGGTTTGGGTGGAGACGGTGGCCGCGTGGTTAGCGCGTTCGCCCGCGGACCGGAAGGAGAGCACGTCTAGGGTCCTTGGAGAAGACACCTAACCCCCGCTTCTCCCACCATTGGCGCCGTTGAAGGGCAGCCTGCTGCGGTGTAAGGAGTGCAGCAAACAAATTTCCCCGGTGTGGGATGAATAGAGTAATTCAAAATAAACAAAATAAATAAAATAAAAAAACATAAACTTATTGGGTGAAAATTTTCAAACTCCATTCAGTCCAACAGGGATAAAACCCCACTAAAATTTTAAATTGACAAAAAAATAAGCGAAATTAAAAAAAAAAAAAAAAAAAGGAATAGAAACACACGATCCCCAAATAAATAAAGACAAAAATCTCTACTCTGAGATGATTGGCTGAAGAAGTTGCCGAGCAACTGAGGACATGATGATTTGAAAGTTCCCTGTGACATCAGTGACTATTGATGATGTTAAACCTGACATCATCTTCACAGAGTTTTTCTCTTTTGTCATGAAACTTCTTTGGTCGAGTAAGTTTTTGTCGGATTACAGTTTCAAATAACGACACAATCTTCAACAAACCAGAAAAACGTCATTGTTTGTTGATCATAAGCTTCCTCATCCTTCGATTTCCCAACATGGCAAGCAAAATTTTAAAGACAGGATGACGTAAAACTAACATAAGATGTCCGTCTCACTGCAGTTTGAAATAAAGACAAAGTCATCAACCGACCAGAAAAGATGTCAATGTTGGATGACCACAAGCCAGAAGATGATCTCCAAAAAGCAAGCGTCAGACAAGGCGTCAGGTCATGATTTCATCTTGACAAAGAAAACAAACACCGATTGAAAGGAGAAAGATAAAGACATTGAAAATGTCATTCTTTGGCTTTCCTCTTGTTGTACCTTCTGACACGAGAAACAAGATCTTAAAGACAAGACAATGTAAAACCAACGAAAGATGTTAGTCCTAAAGCAGTTTGGAATAAAGACAAAGTCATTAACCAACCTGAAAAGATGTCAATGTTGGTCGATCACAAGCCAGAAAATGATCTCCAAAAAGCAAGCGTCAGACAAAACGGCACGTCTTGATTTTGTTTTATGGCCAGCAGGTGAAAAAACAAATATTGCTCAAAAGGACAAAGTTTAAAGACATTAAAAACAAGTTTCTCCATCCTCCATTTTTCAACTTTCAACAAGCAAAAATCCAAAACAAGACAACGTAAAACCAATGTCCAACATTTGTAAAAAAATTTTCTTGTCGCCAATCAAAGGCAAACATACGTATTAATCCTACAATAACTAAGAAGTCTGTCTGATCGAGAGGGGACCAAGACGAGAAGAAACCTCAACGCTCCTGTCAGAACAAAACATCTTTTCCACCCATCATAGGTAATTTTATTATCATCATTCATAAATTACCAATCAGAAATTGGCTTAATTTTCTTTAGTTTGGCTTTATTTTGGTTTTTAATTTGTCTTTAATTTGACTTTTAATTTGGCTTGTAATTTGGTTTTTAATTTGTCTTTAATTTGACTTTTAATTTGGCTTTAACCTGGATTGAATTTGACTTTTATTTGGCTTTAATTTGGTTCTAATCAGTTTTTCAAGCTTACATTTATAAATATCTGACCGCTACACCACAGAACGTTGATAGAGAGCAATGAGGTGAGCCGTACCAGTTGGCAAATGGGGTATCTGTTTAAAAAAAACCCAAACAAACAGGAATCCCTGCTCAATGTAGATGACTTTTTTTTGGCAAGTCTTGGTTCCAACTTTTTTTTTTCACCTGCTTTGCTAATCGCACCTCAAATGCATGAGCTGCTTGGAAAAGAGGTTTTCAAGAATGTGATGGACGTCTTCGGAATGCGAAGTTTTTTCAAGATTGTGAAATAATTAATATAGGAGAAGACACAGTCATCAGGTACTGAAACTCCAGCAAGGAGGATGATATAAACTGCCAGTTTAGTACCAGTCAGACAGAACTGAAGAAACCACTCAGATGAGACACCAAACATCTTCTAAGCAGAAACTTTTTCATCATGACCTGAATGACTAAGAATCCACACAGACTTCATTTTCTGGAGCAAGTTGGTTCATCTTGTTTTTGAAGTATGTAATATACATATTATTTAAATGTCTGAATGTCTGTTACTTTAAGTTGAATCACAACACTCCATTCCTACCCCCCGGCTGTATCCTTCAGCTCATCCTGAGCTGGTGTCCCTTCATAGCTTTTTGGTCTCAATCACAATTGACTTTATAGGTTCGAGGTTGTGAACGGGTGTCTTTTAAATCGATAACAAGTTCAAACATTAAAACAGATAAGAAGTTAAGGACCGAAGAGCCTCTTGTAGAAGAAGTTACAGATCTCTGAGACAGAAATCTAAGTTGTTTGTAGACGAACAAATACTTATTTTCCACATCATTTGCAAATTAATTCTTTAAAAATCAGACGTTTTTTTTTCTCTTTTTTTTTTGTGTTAGTTGAGGTTTAACTATGATAAAAATGACTGGCTTCTCTCATCAAACTGGAGAATGGCACAATTAGTGCTTGACAAAGTTTTTTGTCCCTCTGTTTTTCTGTTCAAACAAGTTTTTGTTTCCTGAGAAGCAATCCAAACATTTATTATATTTTTAACTATATTAAAAATGAATTTTAGATTAAATCTATTATCATTTTCTCCTCATAGTTTGATGATTCAACTGTTTGTTTATAATTAGTTTGTTTATCTTCAACTTCCTGTCTTTGACGAGGGAGGACACTTTGCTGCTTGCTCTGTCGCTTTTTTCAATTTTTTTGCTTTAAAATCACTTTAAAATCATTTAAAATCATCTTTATTTTTCTATTTTTCTTTTTTATCACCCCAAAATTGCGGATTACCTGAGATTTTATACATTTTGACCATTTTTGCATCTAACGAGACGGCGATGGCAGAAAAGAATGGGAGAAACTGCTGCTATCAGTGTTGGAATTATAAACAACAATGCTGGGACTATGAACAACAAATTAAAGCCCTACAAGCACGGATAAATATTTTGGAGTCAGAAAAAAGTCTTGACAAGATGCTACCTTTGGGTAAGGAACCCATTGTTTACAAGAATGCCAGCGACTTTAGTTTGAATGATACAGTTAGTTTTCCGAAACTCTTTAAGGACCAACATGGTGCTTCGAAGAAACAGAAAGATATTAGAAGTAGAAACAGCGCAGCTACAATTCCACTTAAAAACAGATTTTCTGCGCTTTCACAGTTAGAGTTTGAAAATGTGGGAGATAAGAGAACAGAATGTGCCATATCAAATGTTGATACCAGGCAGCAAGTCAGAGAATCTGTGCCACAAGTCAAGGCCAAAGACTCAGTGTTTCTTCTTGGCGATGGGTGTGTAGCCCAAATACGAGATAAGAAATTCCAAGTGCTCTGCTGCCCTTCGGCAGTAGTCACGGACATTACAAAATTAGTCAAAAATACAGTGCTTTAAAGGAGTAAAGCAGTTAATTGTACACGTGGGAGCGGTTGACACAAAAAGAGAACAATCAGAACTCTTGAAGAAAGATTTTTGTGAACTTTTTAATGAGTTGCAAGGAGTACCGGCTAAAGTTTATATCAGTGGACCTCTTCCTAACATTGATGGAAGGAAAAACAAGTTTAGCCGCCTACTCCAGCTGGACACATGGCTCTCCAAAGAGTGCACATTGAGAGAACTGAATTATATTGAGAACTTTGATCTGTTCTGGAAATGAGAGGACCTGTTCAAGGGAAAGAGCCCGTACTTGAGTAGAGATGGAGTGAGAATGTTGAAGAAGAACATCCTCCATGCTCTGAGGATCAATGAAGGGCTGCGGCAGGTGCCTAAGCAAACAGTGAGAAGGACTCAAAGTGGAAAATGTGCTCCTGGAAAACCTGGAGACCTAGCCGGTGTTCCAGCAACTGCATCAGCTCTACAGCAACAACAACAACCCATGCCAGCATCACCAAAACCTACCCAGAGATCAACACCTTCAATACGGGAGTCTCCACCTCAGGTTGTCAGCCCTATTGCAGTTCCAAGAGAGGGCTCACAATTGGATGTTTCCCCCTTTGCCACTGGACAGGCCCTCCCTGCTACATCCACCCCTACAAAAGACTCTTCCTCCTTTTCATCTCCACCCTCACCACTGGCTCTTCCTCGTCACTTGGAAAACCTGATTAATGAAGGTATCAAGATGGGAGACGGTGGCTGCGTGGTTAGAGCGTTCGCGTGCGGACCGGAAGGTCGCGGGTTCGCGTCCCGCGGAGAGCACGTGAAAACAGTTAAAAATAAGCAGAAAGCACCTTGGAGAAACGACGAGTCAGTCAAAGCACAAAAACGGGAGTGCAGGAAAGCTGAGCGTAAATGGCGCAAATTTAAGCTCCAGATTCACTACGAGATTTATAGAGAAAAGTTACATGTCTATAATCAGATCTTACTTAAAACTCGAGAGATGTATTTCTCTAAAATAATTGGGAACTGTAATAAAAACTCACGTGTGCTTTTTGCAACAATAAATAGATGAACAAATCTCCCAACTCAAATCGTCGCTGAATTGGTTTCGACTTCAAAATGTAATGAGTTCGCTGTATTTTTTAATGACAAGGTTCAGAACATCAAAAATTCCATCAAAGCCAGAGTTCAAATGACAATCTTACCACCATCTAGATTGTTAAAGCTAAATGACTTCACCTCAGTAACAGAAGCAACTGTTGAAGAAATTATCACTAGTCTGAGTTCATCTACTTGCTCTCTTGATGTAGTACCAGCCAGATTTCTAAAATCTGTGTTAACCAGCATGTTGGCACCAATCACTCAAATAGTCAATGTGTCACTTCAAACCGGAACCTTCCCAAGTGCCTTTAAAACTGCGATCATCAAGCCACTCTCAAAGAAGAGTAGTCTTGATGCTACAGTACTTAAAAACTATCAGCCTATTTCAAACTTACCGTTCACAGGAAAAATTCTTGAGAAAATTGTTTACCAACAAACCAGACAAAACTGAAATCATTGTCTTTGGCCCACAGAAACGAAGAGAAAGTGTCATCAGTTACCTTCAATCTCTCTCTAGAACCGACAACTCAAGTTAGAAATCAGGGAGTAGTAATGGACTCAGACTTTAACTTCAAC
The DNA here is from genome assembly GCA_902685375.1 of Neostethus bicornis. Taxonomy (NCBI): domain Eukaryota; kingdom Metazoa; phylum Chordata; class Actinopteri; order Atheriniformes; family Phallostethidae; genus Neostethus; species Neostethus bicornis. Next base: position 485,382 of record CACRXE010000008.1, read on the forward strand.
AGTCACATCAAATCAATTACATCAGCAGCCTTTTACCACCTGAAAAACAGCCAAAATCAGAGGTTTGGTTTCGAAAACAGATTTAGAGGTTCTTATCCATGCATTTGTTTCCAGTAGGTTAGATTATTGCAACGGTCTACTCACTGGTACAAAAGGCTTTAAAACAGCTGCAATTTATTCAAAATGCTGCTGCTCGAGTCCTAACAAGAACTAGAAAATATGATCACATTAGTCCTGTGCTCAAGTCTCTGCACTGGCTTCCTGTGGCTCAGAGAATAGACTTTAAAGCTGCTCTGCTTGTGTTTAAGTCTCTCCATGGTCTAGCACCAAAGTACATCTGTGATATGTTAGTAACTTATGAACCTTCTAGAACTCTGAGGACCTCTGGGACCGGCCTCCTGCTGGTGTCTAGAGTCAGGACTAAACATGGAGAAGCTGCATTTCAATTTTATGCTGCAAAAGTCTGGAACAAACTGGAACAAACAGTAGAGGCTGTGAGACAAGCCTCTACTGTGACAATGTTTAAATCTAGGTTGAAAACACTTCTGTTTAACTGTGCTTTTGATAAATTGCTCTTTTTTTATCTGTATTAATGATTCTATTTATTTAATTTTTAAACTTTTTGATTCTATGTTTTTGTGATTTTAATGCATTCTTTTTCTTTTCCTTCTTGTGAAGCACTTTGAATTACATTTTGTATGAATTGTGCTATACAAATAAACTTGCCTTGCCTTGCCATTAGTGAAGCACAAACATTTTATAACCATCTGGTTTTATTTGAGTTACTTTGAACCCTACATTTTCACGTGTGTTGTTGTTTTGGAGTCTTCAGAGGAAAGTCCGGTCTTCTCTCATGATGGGGCATCCTGGTATTTTCTCAGGTCTGTTGTGTGGCATGGAATTACCAGCGGGTCTGAGGTCTACCTGTGGACTTCCTGTCAGTGAGACAGGTCCATGTTTCCTTGAAAGTGAAGATCTGGGAAGCACTACGATAAGGTTCAGGGTTATGTTTTTTTACCTGTGAAGCTGCACACAGCAGCTGCCAATAAACAATTGATTTAAAGAATGCAGTTGGTTACAAACTGTGTTCTATTCCTTTGTCTTCCACTTATCTGGGCCAGAGTTACAGGGATGACAGCTTCAGATGGCAAGAACAGGCATCCCAGCAGAGATGTCAAAAGTACTAAGATTTTTTACTCAATTAGAAGTATAGATACAGAGTTAAAAAACTACTTTAGTAAAAGTAGAAGTGTCAACTCAAGTGTTTCACTCAAGTAAAAAGTAACCTATTGTCAAAACTTATTAAAGTAGAAAAGTAAAAGTAATTTTCAGGGAAAAAATATCAATAACAAAAGCACATGAACATATTTTTAACTATCACATGCTTCAAGGAGCAGAAAATATAATAACTGAATGATCAAGTGTTGTGGTGTGAAACTATATTTCAGAAACATTTTATTCTTAATGACCTTTATTGGAAATCAATTAATGAACACACTCAAATGTATTAACACAAGTAAGGTATTATGTAACGTCCCTGCAGCTACCAAGCTTCACTCTGCATCACCGCCAAAAAACCCCACCACCATAATGCTTTGTCAAGCCGTAAAAGTAGCTGGTTCTCAAAACTCTTTGAGAGAGCTCGTGGCAGAAGACGAGTCCGGCAACACTGAATAGTCTTTCTGAGGCTCGGAGTGATTGGTTGCTCTATGGGCGGAGCCAACAAATCTGTGGATGGCCTCCTTTTTGAGGTTAGTTGCTTGTACCTTTCCAGCTTTGTGGGGTGTTTCATCTGTGCAGAAAGTAAATGCAGATTGAGAGTTGTGTCATTTCTCTGAAATGACAATCTCAGATTACCTTGTACTGTGGTAATAATGGCACACTTGAAGTTCATGGATGAAGGTAAAACTACCAGTTGGACCTCTAGCACCTCTAGCTCTCGTTGCTGTGTTCCCAGATGCAGGAGCTCAGCTACATTTAGCTTCTTACTTTTACCTGTATTATCGAACAGGACCCTTTGCTATTCTCAACTATTGTCAGATTAAAATCTCTAAAAATGTATAAACACAATAAATGAATGAACAAGTCCAACAGAACAACATAAAAACGTTCCTTTTCAAAGTTGTTTTTGAATGCGGAAGTGTTGCGTGCATTTACCATAATTTCAGGCTTATAGAGCACACCTGATTATAAGCCGCACCCACCACATTTTAAGAGGAAAACCGATTTTGTACATACACAAGCCGCACCTGTCTATAAGCCGCATGTGCCAACATTAAAACATGTAACACAAACACAAAATTAACCCAAACCCGACTTCAAGTCCCGCGAATGAAACTAAATGTCCTTCATTAAAGTCCACAGTCCAAAAATCACAGCCGGCAAAATGAACGGAAAATAATACTTAAGGTTTGATACAGGCCTGCAGAGTCCGGGTCCCGTTGAAAGTAATCCAAGGAAAAAAAAGTGTATATTTCCAAAGGTAAGGGAGGGAAAAATAAATATGCAGTATTGTCCGCTGCGTCCACAAACAGGTGGCTGGTCGCTGCCTCGCCTCATCTATCGCAGAGTCGGCGATAGACCGTTCATTTCAGGACCGTTCTGTAAATATATAATATTAATAACTTTTTTCAGGTTTATTTTTCGCAGAGAGTTCAGGTCAAACTCCTCTGTGCCAACGTGCAAAAAAAATCCACATGGTCTGGTCGAGCCTCTGTCTTTTCTTACACACCGCCGCGGGTTTTTCTTTAACCAACTTTTTACCCCCTCTTCACCTTTTTTGTCTGTCCCTCACCTTTACCGGTCCCCACTTAAACCCGTCACCCCGCGTTTGTTCCGCCCCTCATTTTTCATTCACCTGTGCAAAACATATCAGAATAAGTGTCTAAAATAAATACAAATAAATACATTACAAAAATATACAGTTGCAAATACATATTATACATGGGTTACACATATTTACAAAGAAAGACGGTACACCGAGAGATTTTTCAAAGTTTTAATAATAATAATATAACTTTCATCCCAAACGGTGCCTGTGATAGGGCAGTTAATGGTAGCAACACGCTCGCAACACAACAAGCTTTTTTTTGTCTTTTTACATTTCTCCAGTTCGTCCCGTTGCCATTTCCAGCATCTCACCATTCGTTTATGCCAAGTTTACGTGCAGCAGCTCTATTTCCTTCTTTATCGGACTGCTCAATTGCTTTTAGCTTGAAAGCTGCGTCATATGCCTTTCTTTTTGCATTTTCCATGATGAGGGTATGTTCACGCTAATTTAATTTATGCACAAGACAAGAAGTTGCTGTCTTCCTCGACGCATATATTCCACCGGTCTAAATCTTACCTTTTCTACTCGAGTGCCTCTGGCGGCCGTTAGAATAATTACATAAATTGGCCGCATTACTGAAGAAGCTGCAGGGTTGAAAGTTTGGGAAAAAAGTAGCGGCTTATTGTCCAGAATTTACGGTATATCTCATTGTAAAGCAGACTACCCACTTAATATTAAAATAATTACTTTGTATACACATAGCAACAATATAAAGTCACACAACATCTTCAAATCAAAACTCGTAATAATAATTTAACAGAGAGCTAACCAAACGAAGTTCAAAGGTTGAACAATAAAATAGAGTTAGGAAGTAAAGACAGGTCTTAGCATGTAGCTAGCGATAGCATGAAACGTGAAATCTGTACGCATGTGCTACTACAATTGAACTCGGTTGATTTTTCATTATTTTATTAGTAATATGTAAGTAATATGTTTTCAGCTTACCTCGACATGTTTCCTCTAATTTGAAGGTGAAGTCTTGAACGCTTGGGAAAGCAGAGCTTGCAAAGCATTCTATATAAGTCGGTTTTTCACCCAACGATGTAAAAATCTCATCCAAATAAAGCCACGGGGTGGGCTAGACCAGGTCCCTATTCAATCTCATTCTCTGGGTTATGGACCCGATCCCGGTTATCCGCGCTCGTAGATGGCTGGCTCTTTTTTGTTTCAGCAGGAGTCCCGTCCTTCAAATTGTGTGGTCATCTGTTTTTGTTTTGTTTGTGTCACATGTTGAAGTGATGGGCCAATAGGAAGCTGTATTGAGATTGCGTTGGCTCTCCTCATCCAACCACATTCAAATTAAATGGTACAAATAATCCGCTTTGGTTTTTAATGACTTTTTTCTTTAGTTTTAATAGTGACAATATGGCAATTGTAGCGATGACTAACTCTTTTTTTTAATAAAAGTAACAAAGTAAAAGTAGAGATTATGGCATAAAAAAGTAGTGAGTAAAAGTAAAAAGTGGACAAAAATAATTAATTTGTTAAAGTTAAGATAATGAGTTTTCCTACTTGAGAAAAGTAACAAAGTAGTTTTACTTCCTAACGAAGTATTTCTACTTTGTTACTTGACACATATGTATAGGATAAGCTTAAAAGTGCAGTCAGTCTAACACATTTCAAAATGTTAGTCAAAATTAGAACGTGTAGGGTTAGGAGGTGTATTCTGGAGAAGCCTGAGCTTTGTTTGTGTGACAGGGAGAACACAGATGATGGAGGAGTTCAGTATTGATTTCTACAGCAAGCATGGGAATGTGGTACATGGTGCTGGTGAACGCTGTTTATTGTGAACATGAACATAATTATACTTCAATACATTTCAAATAATCAGAATGTGACATATAAAAGTGATTGCATTATTATGTAAGAGTGCGTGTATTTAATAACATGAATATGAACTAACAGTATAAAAAATTGAAATCACAAGAACTTAAACTAGTTTTTTGTAAATAGTGATATACTATAGTTCGGGATAGGTATTTAGAAGCTATTGCTTCAGCGAACTCCTTTGGAGGTATTTGATTTAAGTTTGAAAGCAGATTGTAATTAAGTAAATGTATATGTGCTGTATGGATTCCCAAATAAACTAAACCAACCTCCACCTCTCCAGCTTTTCCTCCACCTTTTCCCTCCTCTAACTACAGATCACAATATCATCACATCTGATTTAATGAGCCTCATTCGTATATCAATCTTTGCATTCATACTTTCGTTTGAAGTTAAAGTTCTAAAATATTACTGCATTTGTGTGACAAATTATGCAAATTTTGTAGAGGCCTTTACAATGAAGTCAATTTAGAATATAGTTTTTAGTGCAGAGGTCATTAATGCAATAGTTTTTATCCTAATCATCCAAGTTTGTACCACGTATTTTCAATTAATTTTATTAGAAAATCCCTCCATAGGAAATATAAACAGATTTACTAAAAGTCCAAATTAATGTGTAAAAACATTAATGTGTAAAGATGCAAACCTCAGAAAATGGTGTAGATTGTGAGTCGTGGAAAATAACGAGTATAAAATGTGTTTTAATGTCTCAGGATGCCTAAGAGCTGGTGAACTGAGCATGTACAGTAGTAATAAAAATAGAGTTTTTACTTTAATTATAAGTAATAAAAGTTTTTGGAAGCTTGAGGTCACTACACATCATATTTACACAGAAAAAAATACAATCCTGGTTCAAATTAGCATTGCTAACACCTGGTGAGCTGAGCATGCGCATTACCATGGTTTAACAATTAAGCTACATTAGTATGACCTGAGCTGGGCATGCGCAGTGCCATGTAAACAGGTGTTTGAAGATACTGCCTGTCATTTCATTATTACCTTCTGACAGGAGCACACATCTGTTTGGTATGTAAATGACTTATTTTATTGTAATTAGACTTTTATTTTTATGTAATTATGTTTAATAATGTTTTTGTTCATGTTTCCTGCTGTTGTTTTTATTTTTTATTTTAAGATAGGTTTATGACAGGTTTTAAGATGTAGAATCACCTTTTATTTTACCACCTACATGACTGTTATTTTATAGTAATTGTGCTTTTATTTTAATGTATTTATATTTAATATGAGTTACTGTCCCGAAATTTAATTTACAGGGAGTTTTGCACGTGTTTTCTGCTGTTTGTAATGGTTTTAAGTCAATTTTGTGACGGTTTTGGAGGTTTTAAGATGCAAAACCACCTTTTCAAAATATATGTAGTACATATTCATCCATTTAAATAATATTAATGACAGAATTGTGATAAATTTGTTTGGTGTGAAAAAGTTGAGTTTATTTTAGTTGTAGTTCAAGTGAAATTGGACTAATTTTCACTGAGTTTTACGCATGTTTGATGCCTTTTTTTTAAAATAAACTTCAATGTGAATTTATGACAGTTTTTAGTTATAAAGTATTTTTTTCTTTCGGGAAAGGTATATTTTAATCTATTCATTCATTCAGCTTAAAGTAATTATTAAATCTAATTAGTTTGGCGGGAAAAATCTGTGTTTGTTTTGTTTTTAGTTTAAGTTTGGAGTAGTTGTATTTACACAGAGGGTGAGCTGAGCACGCGCAGCAGCATCAGCATCAGCATATTATCAGGTTATTATCACACTTGTCAGTCCATCCTTACCTTCTGACAGGAGCACACACCTGCTTGGTGTGTAAATGACTTATTTTAATCTAATTATACTTTTATTCTAAAATAATTTTATTTAAAATTAAGCTATTGTCCAACAATTTAATTTACACAGAGTTTTGCGCATATTTGGTGCTGTTTTTTAAATTACCGTAATTTCACGGCCAATAGGCGCACCGTACGAAAAGGCGCAGCCTCAGTTTTGTGCGCCGTTGCTGTATTTAACACACACATAAGGCGCACCTTACGAAAAGGCGCAGTCTCAGTCACACACCGCCGTACAACAACACACGCAAGCATGCAAATGCGCGTATTAAAAAATACTCCAGTGCTTAAATAGTTTAAATAAGAATTTTTTTTTTTTAATTCAAGTTAATTGATGCACTTTAAATATTTTTTGTTACACACCAAAAAACAATGTTTGTAAAGCTGTTCTTTTTCTTTTTTTTTTCTTTAATGTTAATGAGGATACAATGTTATGCAGAAGTGTACTTAGAACAGGGGTCCCCAACCTTTTCTGCGCCACGAACCGGTTTAGTGTCTGATAATATTTTCACGGACCGGTCTACAGGTGATAAGACCAGCCGGAAAAACTGGCTTTTTAATCAATAATAATACATTTAAATCCACGTTGTCTTCACGAGAAAGTTTATTAGCAGCGTCTTTATAACGTGGAAAAATTCTCTCTGCTCGAACGCACTCTGGTTGCCATGGTAACGGTAAACATACCTTCAAAATAAAGACATCACAAAAACAAAGTGAATAAAAATACTAGTTAGGCCCCTCACACCAGGGGTGGTCCACCTGGTGGTTGGGGACCACTGCTTATAACAATTCCACAGACAAATGATACTAATTATGGTCATGGCGGAGAGTGGGGGAGAGGGACGGCTAAATATTTTCTTCTTTCTGGGGGGGCGCAACAGGATATAATTGAGAAGCACTGCGTTAGTGCAAGCATCTACAATCCATTGACTCGTTTATGCTGAAATTTCTCGCGGCGGCTCGATTCCCATGTTCCTCCGCGTAGCTGATTGCCTTCAGCTTAAACTGAGCGTCATAAGCGTGTCTCTTTGCCATTTTCAGGGTTAAAAGAGCAATGTTTTGCACACAGCACATACCTTTTTTATACACAATCCACGCCCACACATCAATCTTTAACGTTCTGATGCCTTTTCTTTCAGGTCCGCCTCGCCTCACGGGCAACGCTTTTTCTTTTAGGTCACACACAAGGCGCACTGCACGAAAGGGCGCACCGCTCATTTTGAAGAAAATTTGAGACTTTTAGGTGCGCCTTATGGCCGTGAAATTACGGTATTTTAAGGTTATTTTGTGAGTAATGGGGTTTTAATCCTGCATTCGGACGAGATGGTAGGCGCAACACAGATCGAGTTTAGTAAAGACCCGGGCTCCCTGAAGTAGCTCGAACGCCGAATTAATGAGGGGCAACGGGTATTTGTTGCGAACGGTGATGCTATTAAGTCCCTGATAATCGACGCACGGACGGAGGGAACCATCCTTCTTACCCACAAAAAATGACCCCGCTGCTATGGGTGCCGAGGAAGGGCAGATAAGCCCTGACGCCAGGGACTCATTGATGTACTTCTCCATCGCCCCCCTCTCTGAAGCAGACAGATTGTACAGGCGACTGGCGGTAAGGTTGCCCCAGGGAGGAGGTCGATGGCGCAATCATATGGCCGATGAGGCGGGAGAGATTGTGCCCTCTCCTTACTGAAGACCTCTTTGAGGTCATGATACCCGGCCGGGATAGATGCAACGTCCACCGGGTCGAGTGAGCCTACCATGTCGGAAGAGACGGTTGTCACGGCAGATTGGAGGCAAGTTGCGTGGCGGTGATTGTTCCACCCAACGATACGCCGGTTTTGTCAGTTGACCTGTGGATTGTGCAACCTAAGCCAGGGGAAACCTAACACAAGGGGTGAGCCGGGTGAAGAAATAACGTTAAACGAAAGGTGCTCATGGTGATTACCCGATACCACCATCTCCAACGGGGAGGACTGGTGGGTCACCCTGGTGATAACGTGTCCATCGATCGCCGTGGCATTAATGGGTTCTCCGAGTGGTTGGGACTGGAATCCACACTGACGGAGAAAATCTGCGTCGATGAAGTTGCCGTCGGCCCCAGAATCCACCAACGCTTCGACCGGAAAAGAAGAGGAACAACCAGAGGTTAGTGTCACAAGAATCATTAGTTTAGGAGTACTATGAAATCTTGTTGTGCCCGTCCGTAACCCTAGGTCTACCGGTGGGCCCCGTTTTTTGGGTGACAAGGGCAAGCTGAGAGTAAGTGACTTCTCTACCCGCAATAGAGACACCTCCCTTCTCTTAGTCTAACCTCTCTTTCCTTCTTGGTTAGATGTGTCTGTCCCAACTGCATTGGTTCTGTAGAAGGCTGCTCAGCCTCTTGTGGAACAGATGCAAATGCCCTAGGTGGGGGGCTGTTGGGTAAATTCTTATATACTCAAGATGTTTGTGTATTTTTCAGACCTGTGTTTTAATCAGAGGATGTTTTTAAGACACCTGTTTTAATTTGAGGATGTTCTAAAGACTCCTGTTTTTATCAGAGGATGTGTGACCTCTGTTTCAACTACAGGATGTGCTTAAATTAGTTCACACCTGTATTTTAGTTGTGCTCGGCAATACACTCAAACGTGTCTGAAGGCTCATAATTTCCTGTTTATTTCAATGGTCTACCAATGCGTTTCCTTATGATAACAATGTACTGTAAATGGGCATGTTCTTAATGTTACGATAAATACACCCTGAAGTGTGAAAATAACCCAGAAGAAAGCAGAGAGCCGAGCATGTGTAACTTTCACATCCTTAAACCTTTCTTCCCCACTGCAGTGGATAAAACTTATTAATAAGCCTCTATCTGTTCTTGCTTTGGTCAGCCAAGGGGACTTTAACGTCTGTATCTAGTATCTCTAGACCTAACATTTCATTGGTGCCGAAACCCGGGAGATCAACTTTGGACGGATGACCGCCACTGGACAAAGGACGCCGAAAAACTGTCGACAGCACTTCCCCATTGAAGGAAGTGGGCCTCCTGCTCCGGTCCCGGCCGCTCGCCCGAATTGCATCTCCCATCGATCCAGGCTGACCACGGCACCCAGGTATTGTGCTGTTTCGTGTTTATAGAATTGAAATACATAAAAGTTGTGAATAATGTTTTAAGAAAAAGTCATTTAAGACAGGAAAAAGGAAAAAGAGGAAGTGAGAGAGACCAAGTGCACTGAAAAGGGCGAGGCCCCGAGAAATAAAAATCCTATAGGTACAAATAATTATCCGTTCACCCAAGAGAGCAAGAGAGAAAGAAATTAGGGTTGCTCTGTGACTTTATAAGGTAAAGTAGGGATCGGGTGTTCTGGGTCGAGGAAATTAAACGTTGTATAAGTACGTAATAACTTATAAAAAGGGTGGTCTCCTCATCAAGCCTCAACTTAAAACAGGAAATGAAATACAACATAACATAATAAAAACTTGTAAAAGGAAAACAGAGAATTAAAGATTAAATTAAAATTATAACAGAATTATTACTAAAATCAAAAGGAAAAAGAAAATTAGAATAAAATAAAAAGAGAAAAAAGGACGACGGAGTCCTCTGTACAGTTAAAATCTGTGAAATAAAAAGGTGCCTAAAAAACGAGTGAATGTGAAGAGTGACTGGAAGCAAAATTTTCTAGTGAAAATTTTGCTTCATACTAAAACAACAGGGAAGTAAACAGTGAATTTTTGTGGATGCAGAGGCAAGAAACCTTCACCTGAAATACGGTCCAAAGAAAGGTTTACCACAAAAAGTATTACCACTGTCCTGTTGATAACCTCTCCGGTACTAGAATACCCTATGTGTTGAAAAATATCTGAGCTAAAACAGTTCAAATGGGAAAAGGACAAAGCAAAAATAACCCCTTTGATACTTTGGAGTGTAAAAATTGGAAATTTATTCAAAACAACTAAACTAAAGTAAAGTATTTACTAAACTAAAGTATCTGTCAAAATGGATAAAAAAAATACAAATCTGATGGAAAACTTAGTTCTACTGACAAGAGTGTGACTGTCTGCGCAGAGTGGTTGTGTGTGCGTGTGACTCAGAATTAAAAGAGAAAAGAGATATACATATCTGATCAAAGAAAATAGTTTGATCCTGTTAAAAGGAACATCAAAATGGGTCAGAAATTAGCTAAAGAGATCCAAAACCATCCAGATGTTAAATTTATGGTTAAAACATGTCCTGGTAGTTGTGACTACTTGGAGAAGTGGGTTACTAAATACAAATTCAAACCACCATGATGAAAACCCTTTTCAAAAGGAGAGATGAAACGATGCAAAAATACCACTGGAATCAACAATGTGCTTCTAGCCCTTAAAGATTGGGCAGACCAGAGTAAAAAGAGACTTTACCAGGTTAAAGACAAAAAAGAGAAAAGTAGGGTTAGAGATCTTAGAATTAAATAAAAGAGACAAAATAATTAGTTGGGAAAATTTGTGTGCTGCATCACACGCAGCAGGCTGCCAGCACGGTGCCAGTAATAATAATAAAATAACAAAAAGACGCGCGCAGATCTGTAAAAATTGGCACGATATCTTGCTGAATGACTGTCCACAGTGTTTATAAAATTGACCCTGGCCAGGTTAATTTTTGGGACTCAGAAAGACGGTTTATGATGCCAGTTTTTGAGATCAAAAGAAGTTTGTAAAATTATTACCTCATCAAAACCAAATTAGTGAAAATGACAAAACAGAAGTACATGAATGAATAAACTGTAAAAGTTTGAAGTAAAAGAGCCTTAAAATTGGTCAAACTGTTTTGTGTTTTGTTACAAATTCATTCTGAAATGGCTCAAAAATGCTAGTTTTTCACCAAAGTTTGTGATTGTGAGAAAGATGGATCTTTGTGTGTCTCTGGTTTTTCTGCAGCTGGGTGTGTGTGTGTCTCTGTTCCGCTGCAGCTGGGTGTGCTTGTAAGCGTGCATGTAAGCATGTGTGTGTAAATTTGTGAGTGTAATCTTGTGTGTGTAAGCCTGTGCATGAGCGTGGATGGTCTGTGTTTCTTTCTTTCTACGTCAAATGAAGAGTATTACAATTCCTACTTTAAATTCTTTACACATACATAAGCTTGAGTTTAAACATCAAGACTTGCATATTTTTAGAGAAATAGTGGCTTGAATTTCTTCTTTGAACAGAAGGGTTCGGAACGTGATTTGAGTTCATCATCACAGTTATTCCAGGGATCCACACCTTTGGTAGAAATACAGAATTTTTGAAAAAAAATTTCTTAGTTTGTTTTTGATGAACACATCACTTCCTCTGGGTTCGTGTGGACTTTCCCCAATGTTAAACATATTTTGTAGAGAGCGTGACTTGTGTGTGACTTGACTTCTTTGTCAAGCTTGTTTGTCTAAACATTGTTTGGTTGTATGTATGATTTTGTAGGACTGGTTAGATATGATTGTTCTTAACAGTGGGATATATAGTTTGTTTGTTTGTCTTGAAAGAAAAAAAAAATAGGAAAATGTAAATGAGAGAAACAGATTAACATTAATTGTTTTTATATTTAGTGAAGATCATTTCTTTATATTTCTTTTTGAACGTCATCAGGCTGGAGCATTTTGTTAGGATTTAGAAATACGGAAACTTTTGGTAAAGGGAAGTTAGTATTGCTGTCACTAAAGATCACTGTGGTGGTAGATAAAATGTTTTTGGATACTGAGACAGCTGCTTTTTGATGAACTCGAAACATAATTTGAACAATTTTAAATTCTATCTTTAGAGATCAGAGCATTAGTTTGATCCAAAACTTCAGCCTTAGCAACAATTATGTTTTTTCTCTAATCAAATAATTTGCAGAGTTGATTTTTGAAACTGACATCCCATATTTCAGCACAGTAATTTAGATGAGGTCAAATGTGAGAATTGTACAGGATGAATAATGATTTTTGTTAAGAAAATATTTTGTTTTATGCAGGACTTTGTGCAATTAATAAATAAATAAATTATTTAATTAATAGCAGTAATGATTAATAAAGTAAGTTTAGATCTGCAGATAAGTGTTTATTGTTACTTGATTTCTAAAAAAAAAAAAAAAAAAAAAAAAAAAAAAATGTGCGAGGAGGTGCTCAGATAGAAGATGTTTGGAATCAAAGCCCTGCCCCCTGTAGACTAGCAAACTGATGTTAAACAGATGTTTTAATCCTAAAAGATACATAAATTAATTAGAAATAATAATAATTAACTTTTGTGATCCTCACTCATCAGACAGGCAGAGAAGGAAGTTTTGATGAGCTAAATAATACATGATTGGAGGTGTGGTGAGGCAGATCTCCAGTGGAGAAAAGGAAGATTGCAATTCAGGAAGCTTCAAGGTCACAAAACGAATGTGTGCATAAGTTCAGTAGCTTTTTCAAGAAGTAATATTTGGTGGGGACTTACAGTTAAGAGATGAGATAACGTTGGAGCCACAGGTAGAATAGGCCTTTGTGTTATTAAATCAGCTACAAAAGATAATTGGGGAGCATAAATTTTGATGTACTATGACGACAGAAACAGAAATAATTGAATTTAAAACTGTTTAGCATAATTTGCAGAACCTCATGCAGTACTGGGAGTTTGGGAATTTTTATGGGACATGAGATCACCACACGTACAGTTAGGCCAAGTGTGATTTTAAATTGTAACTATAGTGAGCCATGGGGGTTCCCATGTCTCAACAGGGGGATGGTATATTTAATTAGAGTATATTTCATTAGAGTATTTTATTACGGAAAAAAAAAAAATAATAAAAAAAATAATATTTTTTTTGTCAATGATCTGCTATAAATACATAACAGTTAAGGTCATTTAAGACCAAGAGAGACAATTTCCCCAAAGAAATCACCCCATCCTGCACAGGGGTGACACCATTTTGGGCCATCTGCCCCAAATGGCAGACCTCTCAGGAGAAAGAAGGCCAGTTAGACCCTACGACTAACTGGCTCATCAGATTATTTGGAGAGAAAGATGTCCGGAGAACAAATAATCTGCCCCCTTCTTTTGTCTCTGTCGCCCACACAGGAACTGCTGAAACCTGGAGACCTGATCTTGTTGAAGGTGATCAAAAGGAAGTCCTGGTCCTGCCCACGCTGGGAAGGCCCATACCATGTCCAGATCACCACACCCACTGCTGTAAAAATTGCTGAGAGACCCTCCTGCAAAGTTCGACTTTTGCTTGAGCCACGACGACCGACGGGGGTAGCAGTGGAAGTCCGTGTTCAAAGGGGTTGGTAACCACTAGGGGCCAGCGTCTCAAAGCGGTGAAGAAATCAGCTGAACTGCGCCCTATTTATAGATGGCTTAATTTGGTCTTTTGCCAGAGACGTGTCTCCAGGTTCTCTCACAACCCACAGAAACTTTGGGACTCCTGAAACCGGGCGACCAAATTAATTAATTAATTGGTTGATTGATTAATTTGTTCTCGAGTCCTTCTCAAGGCCATCCTCCCCTTCGTCGCTGTCCTCGTCATGTTCGTTCTCCTTTGCCTCTGTTGTTCCTGTTACACTATCCCTATGACGAAGAAAGCTGTTCCAAGACTGTTTGTTGCCCAGATCTACCAGTACAACCTACTCCCCACTCACGACATCGCTCTGCAGGACTTTCTCGCCACCCCTAGGGACTAAACTTGCTCCTCCCTCAAGGAGCAAGTGCTGGTAACCTCTGCTCCTCTGTCCCCTGTTCGGACTGTTTGCACAATAAGTGCATTCTCAGGGCGCTCAGCCCCCTGACTGAGGCCCTGCTCCGTGGTAACCCCACCATCAAGCACCCGCAGGATTGTACCTGTTGTGGTGCCCACAGCTAGGTTCTTACTCACCACTGTTGGTGGTATTATCGTTATAGAAACCATTCTTGCATTCTATTATCTCTCCACCACTTATTCCTGATGTTTTTGGCCATGAGGACGTCGCTCCGATCCGGAGGGCGGATTGGGAATTTTCCCGCGCCTTTTGCGGGTTTTTCGCCCAATCCTTAAACATCAACCTGTTGTTTTATGTTTTCTATGGTGATATATTTCAAAGCTAATATAGTGGTACTACATCTGATGTTCAAAATCCACAACAGGGGGGAAATGTTGGGTAAATTCTTATATACTCAAGATGTTTGTGTATTTTTCAGACCTGTGTTTTAATCAGAGGATGTTTTTAAGACACCTGTTTTAATTTGAGGATGTTCTAAAGACTCCTGTTTTTATCAGAGGATGTGTGACCTCTGTTTCAACTACAGGATGTGCTTAAATTAGTTCACACCTGTATTTTAGTTGTGCTCGGCAATACACTCAAACGTGTCTGAAGGCTCATAATTTCCTGTTTATTTCAATGGTCTACCAATGCGTTTCCTTATGATAACAATGTACTGTAAATGGGCATGTTCTTAATGTTACGATAAATACACCCTGAAGTGTGAAAATAACCCAGAAGAAAGCAGAGAGCCGAGCATGTGTAACTTTCACATCCTTAAACCTTTCTTCCCCACTGCAGTGGATAAAACTTATTAATAAGCCTCTATCTGTTCTTGCTTTGGTCAGCCAAGGGGACTTTAACGTCTGTATCTAGTATCTCTAGACCTAACAGGGGCAGATCGAGGAAGGCTGTCGATGGCTGTGAACTGCAGTAGTGTGTTGGGCCCGGGTGGTATTTTTATGTCGTTTCTCTCTTTGGCGATGGTCCAACTGTATTGCCAGGGAAATGAGTTCCTCCAATGTGGATGGAGTCCCTCTGCCAGCTAGCTCATCATTCAGAGGATCATTCAGGGCATTCAGGAACACCCCTCTTAGTGCCTTCTGTCCCCAGCCAGCCTCTACTGCTAGGGTCCGGAACGAGATGGAGAACTCCGCCCCGGATCGAGTTCCCTGGGAAAGGTGGAGTAGACGCTAGGAGGCATCTCCAGCCCGGTCCGGCACCTCGAACACGGTTCTGAATAAATTCAGAAAATCAGATGTTGAGCGATCAGCCAGAGGGGCTGCCGCGTCTTTGGCCTCGGCCCACTCCAGCGCCCTGCCCTGAAGAAGACCCACAATGTACAAATTCTTTACTTTGTCTGATTCGAAGGTCCACGGTTTGAGAGCAAAGACATTTGAACACTGCAAGAGGAACCCACGACATTTCCCAGGGTTCCATGGAAAGGTTCCGGGTCTGTAATATGGTGGTCCACGAGTGGGCTGGGCATAGCTAGTGGAGGTGCCGAGGCTGTGGACAGAAAAAGAGAACTTAGATTATTTACTCGCTGCGTTAAAGCCTGTAACTGTGTTTTAAACTGAGTATTTTTGTCCATAAGGGCCTTTGTGGCTTGTTGTTGTCCCAGGAATATTCCGTCGGGTCAAAATCTCTGACACTGAGGGTGATGCAGAACCCGCTGGATCCATTCTGGTCAGTTCTTCTGTTGTGTACGAGAGGGAATGAGGAGGATCCAAGTGCAGGTATTCAATAGTTTATTAAGTAAGTAACAAAGGAATCAACAGGAAAGAGATGATGGTTTCAGGCGGTGCTGGATGGCCAAGAGGAAGGGCTGAAGGTTCCTGTGGGGAGAATGAAGAAATTAGTCTGAGATATCAAATAAGCTCAGCTTGAAGGTGGTCAGTTTACCACATAAGTAGTTGAAGAACTGACGACGACTGTGGGTGAGACCAGGGGCCCGTTTCAAGAAGGAAGTTTTTTTTTTTTTTTTGACATTTTAGTAGTTTAGTAGTTTATTTTATTTTTCCAGACATTCAAACATTTACTTACAGTACAAAACAAAAGCAAACAATATGTATAAGGTCTGGAAAAGAGCAGTCTGAAGCCAAAGCTTATGATGCCTGCCCCTAACTCATTCAAACTATGTGTAATTAAGCTGTTGACTCTTTAACAACAACAAAAAAAATCCACATGTACAGTAATTTAGTATGAAATAAAGTGTCCATCTTTAGAGCTCTTTTTCTTCGTATGATTTTATAATATTTTTCTTATATAAAGTGTTGAACTGTTTTGAACTGTTTATATAAAGTTATATGGATATTTTATTTATATATAAATAAAATATATTTATATATAAAATATATATATAAAATATATATTTTATTTATATATACAGTTATATACAACTGTATATATAAAGTTGAACTGTTTATATAAAGTGTTGAAATGTTGATCCAGGTTGTTCAAAAGATTTACACCAATAAATTAAATACAATGTTGTTTTACATTTGTTCTTATTGCCATCTTTTTAAACACATTACATCCTCTGAAATTACACACAGTGTCCCTCTTATGAAAAAAGTTTAGAATAGAATTGGGTAGATGATTATTGTTTATTTTAAACATGATTTGTGCAGTTTTAAATTGAACCAAATCCTTAAATTTTAAAGCCTTTTTGTTAATAAACAGTTGATTTGTATGTGCCCTGTAATTGGCTTTACTTACAGTTCTTATTGCTCTTTTTTGAATGATGGTAATTGGACTGGTATTTGTTTGATATGTGTTGCCCCACACCTCGGAGCTGTACGTGATGTAAGGAAGAAACAGGGAGCAGTACAAAATATAAAGTGTTTTTTCGTTTAGGAAATCTTTAGCTTTGGTAATAATTGCTAACGTCTTGCATAGTTTCGCTTTTATAAAATTTATATGACTTTTCCAACTCAAGTTTTTTTGTATCCTGATTCCTAAAAATGTAATTTCATTTACATACTCTATCTCAACATCATCTATGAAAAATTTATTGTTGGCCTTAAAAGGACGGTTTGCAAAAATAATACATTTTGTTTTTTTTAGATTTAAAGTCAGTTTGTTTGAGTTAAACCAACTTTTTAATAATTGTAATTCTTTTCCCATTTCACATATTAGTGTTTCTAAATTTTCACCACAACAAAGTACATTAGTATCATCTGCAAACAGTATTAGTTGCAGAATTTTGGTACCTAAAAGTCTCAAATTTTCTTCAAAATGAGGGATGCGCCTTTTTGTGCGGTGCGCCTTGTGTGTGAGAAAAAGCGGACCTAAAAGAAAACGCGGTGCTCGTGAGAAAAAGCGGACCTAAAAGAAAACGCCGTGCCCGCAAGGCAGACCTGAAAGAAAACACATGAGAACGTTTAAAAAATGAAGTGTGGGCGTGGATTGTGTATAAAAAAGGTACGGTATGAGCTGTATGCACAACATTGCTGTTTCAACCTTAAAAATGGCAAACAGACACGCTTATGACGCTCAGTTTAAGCTGAAGGCAATCAGCTACGCGGAGGAACATGGGAATCGAGCCTCCGCGAGAAATTTCAGCATTAACGAGTCGATGGTTCGTAAGTGGAGGAAGATTCTCGATTCCAAAACAGAGAATGAGGACTTTGACGGATTTGAATTAGGACAACGTATTACCAGTAATGTGCTTGTTTATACTACTTAAATAAAGTACAACCAAACTCAGTTTTGCTCTCGATCTATTTTTTAATACCCACATTTGCATGCGTGCGTGTGTGTTGTTGTAAGGCGGTGTGTGACTGAGACTGCGTCTTTTCGTACGGTGCGCCTTATGTGTGTGTTAAATACAGCAACGGCGCACAAAACTGAGGCTGCGCCTTTTCGTACGGTGCGCCTAATGGCCGTGAAATTATGGTACTTTTTAAACTTCCCGTTGTGGATGAGGTGGGATTTTTACAGTAATGAGGATCCTATTATGAAATATGTTTTATGGAGAACAATAAATACATAAATCTAACTGTGTTTTTAAACTTTACCAACACTGATGGAGTTCTACAAATAATCCTGTCGGCATTAAAAGAACATGACAGCAGCTAAAAACTGAAAAATAAAACCATAATTCAAACCGGTAAGACATGATGATGTCATAGATAATAGGTAGACCACCTGACTTTACAAACATTTCACAAATTAAATAATTAAGTCTATCAGTGCAGCTGCCGCAAACTGTGACCGTACTAACGTGCTCAGCATCTCCAACTTTATCAAGACAAAAAAAAAAACGTAACGCAACATGCGATACAAGAGTGTGTGATGTGTCTGATGTGTGGATGGATAAGATTATTGATTTATGACATGGAGTCTCAAGAAAAACGTTACCACGCAAATAAACATGAGTGAAGATATGATAGAAAATTAACTTGTGGTTTCAAAATTATTTTGTGGCATGAATTCAATTCCCTGTGAATTAATCCAGCGTCCTCACCTACAGGGTGATCTAGAAATGGACAAGCCATTTTGGTCTCTGCATGAAGAAAACAAGTGTTTTTTTTTTACAGACTTTATTTTTTCTTCATCGGGGACAAATCTGCAATTTATCTATCAATGTTCAAAACGATTGAATGAGGTGGACCTATTTAAACACCGTTTACTTTAAAAAGGAGCGAAGGCCGAAAAAAACTCTGGGTTTCCCCAAATAAACCTGCTCCCGACCAGGTTTGGTCTGCTGAGTCAGTTGCTCTAGTTACCGACTCTGAGTTTTGATTAACTCTCTTCTTGAAACCGACTTAATTTACACTGAGTTCATTTGTTTAAGTTACCTCCCTTTCTGAAACCGAAAAGTCTGAGTTTTCCACATTCTGGGGTTAACAAACCTTGAGTTTAAACAAAACCTCCTTCTTGAAACGGGCCCCTGGAAAGTGAGTTTATAGTTTACTTCTAGTAGTTTGCTCTGTGCATGTGCTGGAAGGAAGCGCAAAGCTTTATGGGAAATGTAGTTGTGTACCGGAGACACATTCATTTAATTTATATTTCTCCAGCTCAGATCGGTTTCTGATGGTAACAACTTTAGCCTGTTCCCCCCCGCCCCCGCGCTGTTTTTTCCCCCGCTCTTTGCTAACTCTCGCTGTCCCACTCGCATTCTGTTCTCTCTCACCCACCCACTTAAGCCGCACGTGATTGGTCCATATGTGTTTTTATACGTTGTGCGCAATGAGGAGGAGGGTCAAAACACACCTCCGTGAAGCTGATCCCTCTTAAAAAATACATATATTTAAACAAAAAATATGTCAATCATTTGTGCTGTAATAATGTAAAGATCTGAAAAACTAAAATAGCACAAACATTTTTACAGTACAAAACAGCACAAACCATTGACATATTTTTATTAATATATATATTTTTTTCAAGGGGGCGGGGCCTCAACAGAGGTCATAAACACACTTTTCTCAAACTGTGCAGATAATTGCAGACAGAAGAAACCGAATCAGGTCTTCAAAACTGCAGCACTTAGTGTTTCTAAGTGTAAGACGGTGGCTCAGTGGTAGAGCATGAGCCCGTGGGCCGGAAGTTTGTAGGTTTGATTCCCGCTGAGTTCACATATAGAGTTTTTGGAGAAGACACCTAAAACCCTGTTTCTCCCCCCATTGGCGCCGCCGTGGCAGCCTGCTGCGGTGTAGAAATGTAGCACACAAATATCCCCGGTGAGTGATCAATAAAGTAAGGAAAAATAAAATAATTACCAATCTGGGTGCTATTTTTTGTTTCCTTATTTTAATTTATATTGTATTTTGATTTCATTGATCTGTGTCTGCTCATTTTAAATTTGTTTAAAAAGCTGAAAAATTCAAATTGTTCAAAGTTGAATTGTAAATACTAGATTTTTTTTCATTTTTACTATAAATTTTATATACATTTTTATATTTTTTATGGTAAGTAACAGCAGGTTTATATAATAAAAATATTTAAAAACAAAAGCAGGAATTAATTTGCGCATAACTTCAAATGAATCAATTCAAACAAACAAACAAACAAAAAAACTCTAAAAACAATCTGAAGAGCCGTTCGCGAGCCGAAAGAGCCGGCTCTATTTAGTGAGCCGATCCGAAAGAGCCGGCTTTCTAAGAAGAGCCGCACATCCCATCACTAGTGGACTCAACGAGGTCTTTCTCTCTTCCTGTATCTGACACAGAAACAGAGCAAGCCGCGCCCACTGGAGGAGTATAAAAGGAGATGCACACAGCTGCTCTTCCTCTTTGGGCTAAAGCCTGCAAAAGAATCAGAAACTGTATTTAAATGTTCTCTTATGTCTGCAAATTGAGAAGTGCGTTTGATGAAGGCAAAAAGTCAGAAAGTTTAAATAGTTGCTGGAAAACAGGAATTTAATGCATCAGTGGAGTGTTCAAGAGGGAGGGCAGAAATCAAAAGTGGGAGGAGTTTAGAGTATAAAAGAGAGAGCAAGCCTGAGCTAGATGAACAACATCAGGAAGAGAATTGCATTTATTCTCATATTCATTTCTGAGTGCGTTTAAGACTCGAAAAAGACTGGGAACATTGTCACACACCTTCCTTAGTTGATTCGTTAATGTTGGAGATCTTGTTTTGAAGAACAAAATTGAAAGAAAAAAGTGTGAGTGAATTATAATTAAAGTATTGGAAGAATTAATTGGTTGAAAAATTATTGTGGGAGATTTCAGTTAACTCTGATGATAGCTTTCAAGAAATGTGTTTTAAATAAAAATTGTTCAAGATTTTAGTTGTGTGTGTGTGTTATTTAATGTTTTTTTTTTTTAGATTTTAGCAGGAATTCCTTGGTCAGGCCTGTGGTCAGTGGAAAGAAAATTGTAAAAAGAAAAAAAATTTGCAAACATCAAATTTAAAGTTATTTTTTATAGGGTTTATACAAATGGTGTTGTGGCTGGCTAAAAAAAGTAGAAATATTGTTTTAACAGAAAAAAAAACCCTGTTATTTAACTGAAACAAACATTGGAACTTTTTGACACTTCTTTAAATGTATTAAGAAAATGCAGGTTTCTTTTTTCAGCAGCTAATGAGAACGTGAGGAGGAAAAAAACCTAGATGGAGGGTAGGTTGGCCTCCTCCTGCTTCCGGAAGGCCCCGGCCGGGGTCCAGGTTTCATCTTCGAAGCCAGCTCGTCATAGAGGTGGAACAGAGTAAAAGGAGGTTAAAATTGAGTAAAACATTGTGTATTTTTACTCCTTGTATTTTTTGTGTGTGGGTGAACAGATAAAAAGTTAAAAACTCTTCCTTAGTCTTATGTACCCTCTAAGGGTGTTTTCCAATTAAGGTCGAGGGCGAATGCCCTGTCTCCCCAGGAGACCTGCGGTAAACGGGCCGTCCTCCAACTACCAGTCCTCGGCTGTGGGTGTCCTCTGGTCGGATGGCGTCTGCTGTACCTGACCGTGGTCCATTCACCAGACATGGTGAAGAAAAATTGATTTATAAAAAAAATGTATTTATAAAAACACTTGGGGAAAAAAATACTGTTAGAATGTTCTTTTTTAAACAAAAATTTATTAAAAATCAGAAAAAAATATTTACAAAAAGAATATATATTTACCAAAAAACAAAATAAAATTTTTCAATAATATTTGAGAAAATCTGCAGCACAACGTATCGACTGGTATTCCAGTCTTCCTCAGATGAGAGCAGATAATTCTCTAAAAAATTTTTTTAAGCAACAGTCAGTTAAACAATATCCCAAAGTTTTAACCAAGAGCCTCCCCCCCCTTCTTCTCGTCTTTTTTCTTCTTAGAAACAAAATCAGACATTTTTGTGATTGAGACCATGAGGTTCTTTGCTGTCCAAGAGATGAATCCATCTTCTTTCCATCTTCCGTCTCTCGTCTTGAGTCCATGAAGAGTTAAATTGTAACCCTGAAACAAAAAGTGCTTAACCTCTTAACACCCACCTATTTTCAGGCTGTGCACAATAGTTGGACATACCCAAATGCCATTGCTTATTATAGCAACATCCTTCAAGTCACATGCTTGTACTATACATCAAAATAAAGCTTAGACCTTCTAGTTTCTGCAGATATGTACATGATGAGTGTCAGAGCTTCAGAGCCTATCCTACAGTAGTTCAAACATAAAAAAAATGTACATTTTTAATCTCGCCTAATTTTGTTCATTTTTTAATGTCCCTAGCCAAGACATACTTCTTAGTAGGCATAATTCCTTCCATTTGTATGACAAAAATCTTGTTGACAACAACTGTGTAAAGTTTCAGATCTCTAGGTACAAGTGTTTTTTGACCTATTGACCTTTTAGTATAAAAAGTGTTTATTCGGAACAAGCTATCCAAAGTTGTGCCAAAATGTGCCAAATTGAATTTTTGCCATTCTATCACTATTTTAGTAATAAAAAATGCATATTAGTGTTTCTGTGAATTTAAATACCCCTCACAGATAATTTTTTTCATAATTTTTTAAACGTATATTTTAATATTTTTTACTGCAATTATAATTTTTCCCATTAAAATCATGCACAAGAAATGAAATATACAACTGGATAAATTACATGTTATATTTAGAGAAAAACAATAACTCAAATGTTAAAAAAAAAACTTTTCAATAACAAAAAACCTACAGTAGTTCAGACATAAAGAAATTGTACATTTTTTAACCTCGTCTAGTTTTGTTCATTTTCCAATGTCCCTAGCCAAAGACATACTTCTTAGGCATAATTCCTTCCATATGTATGGTAATAATCTTGTTGACAACAACTGTGTAAAGTTTCAGATCTCTAGGTACAAAAGTTTTTGATTTATTGACCTTTTAGTATAAAAATGTCCAATCAGAACTCAAGCAACAATTTGAATTTTTGCCAGTCTATCACCTTTTTAGTCATAAAAAAAAAATGCATATTAGTGTTTCTGTGACTGTAAAAACCCCCCACAGATCTTTTTTTTTTTTTTACTTATTTACATAATTTTGGCTGTAATTTAAATTTTTTTCATAAAAATCATGCACAATAAAAGTTTTTCGGATAGAAAAAAAATATGCTCCAAAACCCCAGAAATACAGTTTGCCAAAAGAAAAGTTGAAAATATACTTGAAAATCTCTCAATCTGTGATCATTGTGATCACTCACTCAGCCTGTCTGCCCCTCATGCAGCAGAGGCATGTGTCCTGTGACGCACCAAGATGGCGGTGTGTTTATGCTGTAAATTTCCATTACGCAGCTGAATAACAAGCGATCGGATTGGTCCGGTTTTGGAACAATCCCCTCGTTTTGAAGCTGTAAGTATCAGCTTTCTTTATAGGCTAATCATATATTTTTAAGTGATGTCGTTAGTGAGCTAACACCTGACTAGCTAACGGTGCTGTTAGCTGAAGGAGGAGCGCTTGTTTCATTCAAAGCCTTCTAACAAACAAACCCATGATCGGAAAATTTTGCGAACGGTCTCATTTTGTAGATAACTTCGTGAAGAAAAGAAACATACCCAGGATGAACTTAAAAACACAGCTTGGCAGTTGCTATGGAGATTGGAACGTGACCGCTACGATTTCTCACAGAAAAAAAAAAAAAAGTTTTTTGGAGTATTTCTCCAAACTGGTTTACTTTTGAGAAAATACAATTTCATATAGTTATTCTGTGGATTGTTACGGACAAAATGATACCAATTACATAAAGATCGAACCCCTCTGAGTCCATTACGACTGGATAATAGGTAAGAAATGCGCTCTAAACAGTTTGATTTTGTTTGCAGATAATTATTTATTTCTCCTTGAAACTACTGAAAACATAAAAATAGATATTACAATGGTTTTCTTGAAAGTCTAAGCTTTAAAACGAGGTATAACTTAGTGGAGTTGAACAAAGAATAAGTGTCTTTATGAGTGAAAAAAAAAAAAACGTTCCGGGTCACTGGAGGTAAAGGAGTTAATCAATGGTGTTTGTGTTTCTTTTTTATGTACGAGATTGTACCGATGTTGAGACATGCAGGTTGCAATCGTATAATGTGTCTGTCCAACGTACTGTATCCCACAAGCTTGACAAAAAATTAAATAGATGCAATTGCAAGTGGATGAGCTAAAAGTTTGCGATATCTTGAAAAGTTTCCCGGTTTTCTGATTTGTGACTAACTTTAATCTTACCAGAACGCCTGTCAAAATGTTAGTTTTTTTGAAAATTTGAAGTGCTGGTAATTTGGCACGTACTAGATAGTCCTTAAGATTTAAATTCCTCCTGTAAGCCGAAATGATCTGGTGATTCTGTAAAAGCCCTTGTTGTGAGATAAAACTGTCAATTGTTTTGAGTTTGTGGTTAATATGTACACTAACAGATGAGAATTTAGTGATCAACGGGATTAATTCTTTATAGTATGTTTGTTTCGGGGTTTCGAAAGTCTTAAGACATTGTCTTAAAAAGGATCTCGAATAGCCCCTTTTCCTAAGTGATGTTAATAGAATATGTACCGCGTCTTTAAAGTCCTGTGGACGGGTTGAAATTCTTTTAAATCTAATCAGTTGGGATTTGTCTAGTCCAGCATATGTGGGTTTTTGAATAGTAGAGCATGTGTATCTGTTTCTTTAAATAAAACTTTAATATTCAAAGTGTGTATTTGTAAATTATGAGCTATTATAAATGGTAGTGTCCAAAAAATCAATAGTGTTCAGTGAGGACATGTTTAAGCTTGATGGAGGCATCGTGGGTGTTCAGTATATCCATAAAGTTCTGAAAGTCTTCTATCGAGTACGTCCAAATTCCAAAGATATCATCCAAATAATGAAAATGAGAAAGGGTTTTTTTCAAACATTTACGTAATACCTTTTCCTCCCAGTCCTCCATAAAAATATTTGCATAAGAGGGTGTGAATTGTTTCCCCATTGCTGTTCCCTATATCTGTAAAAAAATACTCTCCGTTAAATTCAAAATCGTTCCTTGTTAGATTTATTTGTAAAAGGTCCAAAAGTTGTCTACTTGGCCGTTTCTGGTCCGGATAAGCCTTAAAAAGGTTTTGAACTACTTTCAATCCCGGCTAATATCAATATTTGTATACAATGACTCAACGTCAATCGTGAAAAGGTGGGAGTTGACAGGGATTTGAATCTTAGTAATTACATCAATGAAATGATATGTGTCCTTAATGTATGCGGTGTGCTTTATTGATAGGGATAGGGTTAGCTGGAAGGACTCCCACGACGGGGAGAGAAAGCGCAGGCCTCCCTCCAGAGAGGCCTCCTCTGACACCTCGGCCTCCGGTAACACTACCTCTCGCATCCGCCGCTAGCCTCTCTCCGTGGCTCTGCATACCTCCTATCTCTTTCCATCGATCTCCACCGGTGATCACCCATAGTGGAGGTGTAATCTGGTTCTCCAATCCGAAGCCCGATCAGAAAAAAATTAAATTAATTCTTTATTTCCCAGAGTATAATTCCAAGAGGAAAAAAGACTCACGTGGCTTGGCAAAAGTGACTTCATGTACATATAAAACACACATTTTCAAACAACCGGAAGACGTTTCGGCTTAATTTAAAACCTTCTTCAGGTCCGGGTTAGGGATTGTTGAAACGAAGCCTACTCCCCCGGGGGGGAGAGGAAGCACTGGCCCTCTTCCCAGAGGGCCAAGGTGGAGGCGGAAATCTTTCCCCTGGAGTTCTCCTCATCCCCGGATGGTTGTCGTGGTTATGAAGGAGAGGGAAAAACAATGGAATTAGTTTCCGTTCTTGTATTTTTATAAAAAAATAGTTTTATTATGTCAAAAAAAGTTTTTAATCCAAGGAGCTTTTTATATGTCTTCCTAGAAAAATAGAATAATAAAAGATTGAGAAAATTTACTCTTGGAAAAAAAGTTTTATTATTTACAGTTAACCCAGGAATTTTCCTTTCTTCTTGAAATAATTTTATTAAGAAAAATTAAAATTGACAATGTTTCGACTCTTTTACGAGTCTTCTTCAGGTCAGAAAGTAAGGTAATAATTTCACTCACCACAGTCAGAGGCCCAGAATATAGAGGAAGTTGGGCTGTGACTGCGGGAGTTATATGTGGATGTTCTTGATTGGTGTGGATTGGTCCAGTCCATTGTCGTTGGAATGCCGGGGTTGTAGACATCTGATGGAATCTTCTACTTCTGTTATAGGGTCCCTCAGTGATTTTGGACAATGTCTCCACTCCACTCTCTCATTTGATGATGACATGGAACTGGTAGATGTAGCAGTGGACGAGGAGAACCAGGTGAGTATAACGGCGGACCAGGAGACCCAAGTGAGGAAAGACAGCACTTTGTTTCTTTTCTTTTTTTTTGATCCGGTCTCAGTCTAGCCTTTGTTGTTTCTAGGGAAAAAAAAGGTTGTGGTAAGTTTGTCTTTTTTTATTTTTTCACTCACTTGTTGTTTTTGTCTGGTTTCAGTTGATGAAGAAGTTGCTTCTTTTCTTCTAGGTTCCAAATTGGAGGATCGAGAATTAGGTCGTTGTGATCAACTGGAAATCTTGTCCAAAATAAAGAGATGGATGAGTTTAGGTTGACCTACTCCTAGGACAGGGGTTGGGAACCTTTTTGACTAAGAGAAGCAAAATATTTGGAAATTTATTTCAGTGAGAGCCATATAATATATTTTAAAAGTGAATTCAACTAAATGTCAGTATAATAAGCCTCTGAATTTATTCTTTTAAATAATGCAAAGCTAGCGGAATTATAGTCACCTTGCCTGGTCCATACGCGGAGTTGCTGCTAGCTAGCTTGCACCCTGCTCAGTAGCTCTTGGCACGCGTTCTTTCTGCTGTCTCCCGCAGGGTATTTTGATGCAAAGGTAGCATGGCGCGTGTCAAGTGCCGCTTTACATTCGACCGTTTCACCGATGCAATTTTGTCATTGCAAATTAGACACAACGCAGAACCTGCTCTCTCCACAAAGGTGAATTCTTCGGTCCATTCGTCCCGAAATGTACAATATTCATCATGTTTTTTTCTTTTCGCCATCTTCTTTGTCGAAGGGTTAGCTTTGAGCTAATGACCGAGCAGACTCAGCGTTGCCAGGTGGGAGGGGCTGGATTATCGTACTAATGATGTAAAATTATCGTATTTTACAAAAAATTATCGTACAGGGTTAGGGTTAGGGTGGGGTTAGGGTTAGGGTCCTCCCTTCTGTGTGTTGGTCTTCGTCTGTTGGGTGGAGAGTGTGCGATCCTCCTGAGTGGGGATCTACGTCTGCTTCTCGGTCTCCTGTCTGGGGAGTTCCGATATATCCCGTGTTTCAAAAAAGATTTCTTTGGGAGAGTCCAATTGAGTAAAAAATAAGAAATTTTTTAAAAGTTTAGAATTTTTTTTTTTTTTTTAAGAATTAGAAAAAAAAAATTGTAGGACAAAAGGTTTTTTAGAAAAAAACGTTTTAAGAAAAAATTTTTTTAAGAGAATTTTTAATAAAAAATAGTTAAAATCATAAAAAATTAACAAGGGGAAAAAATTAAAAAAGCCAATTCAAAAGTTGGAGACCAATAAAAAATTAGAGTCCTCTTTTTTTTTAAAGAAGGGAGGAAGGTTGTAAGAAATCAAAAGATGACAATCTTACAAAAAACTTTATTAACATCAATCAAAAGGAAGAAAGGACAACGTTTCTACTGCTTTATTGCAGTCTTCCTCAGGTCCACATAAAACACTGTAAAAAATTCAGGACATAGAACAAAAACAGAAAATTATAATATACTGATCCCAATATGGTCTTATCTGTAAAAAAAGAATGACAAAAATATACAAGAATATATAAAACAGACATAAGCTGCAGAGGTAGGTGGTAAAAGACTGAAGATAGAAAGTGTAGGCTGTAACTATCAGCCTTCAGGGCGGAGTGTCGCTCTTTAATGGTTCCAGTGGGATGCGCGTGTTCTTTCTGAACACGTCGCAAAGAAGTAGTCTGATGAGAGCTGCTCCGGTGACTGGCATAGATGCTTCCAGGGTCTGGCACAGAGGAAAAATGCGCTGTATACGCATCTTCTGAAGCTCATTCTTGGTCCAGTGTTCCAGAGGAGGTGGCGAAAAATCGGAAGTCGCTCTGTTATGGGGCGCCAGCCATAAGAACCCTCTTGTATGGCTCAGGCTCTTCTTGTATACCGTGGATGTTCCCAAGATCCCGCTGAGCTGGTAGTCAAACGGCGACAAGGGCCTGCCGTAAAACATCTCTTCCAGAGCCAATTCACACTGGAAGGCCTTCCACACTGCGTCGTACTGTCCCAGGCCATTGTATGTGTCAAAGAGCTCTCCAAGTGTGTCCACCAGTTAAGACAGTGTGCTCTTTACAGTCGGCATCAGACCGGTCGCCTGATGGGCCGTCTTTAAATGGAATGAAGAACGGGTGCTCCTCAAAAAGCTGACACAGTTTGTCCATGGCAAAGTACTCTGAGGCATCGAGAAAATCGGGAATGCTGTCATCTTCAAACGTAACCACCTGTTCGATTCGACAGGCATGCTGTCTGAGCATTTTATGTGCACACTCCTTCATGTGGCTATGGTTACGGATCGCTCTCAAATCCAGCTGGTCTTCAAAATTCGGGTGCCCAAGGCCACACGTCACTATTGCTCCAGACACTGGGTGCTTGAAGGGTAATTGCACATGCGCGTGTGGCGAATCAACATATAATTGGAGGAACGTCAGCGTCCCCTGGCTGCTCAAAGCTGTGAGCAGTTTGGCGTCCACATCCATGGGCTCGTTATTTATGTTCGACTGGAAGTTGGTGGCTTCGTGGATCCCAAGTGTGGTGAAGAGATTGCCTCTTGTACCCACGAGGTCTTGTAGTCCATACCTCGAAAACAGAAATTTTGTTTTAGAGATATATTTCACGACAGCTTATTACAAACAAGATTAAGAATAATTAAAAAAAAAAAAAAATTAATATGTACCTGGAAAACAGCAGGTGAAGCGCAGGGTATTTTGGCACGACGTTGCAAGCAAAATGGAGGGAGAGTGAGGTGATCATACTTGGGTCAAGGAAATCCGAAAGGTGGAACGGTTCCACATCCTTTTGGCCGAACTGGTTCAGGAAGAAGAGAACCTTGACATGGGATGCCACATCGTTTGCCTTCCTGACCGCATCATCCAATAGGTTCAATATGAACCTCATGTCTCGTTGGACCAGGTGAAATCGGGATGTGTCCCAACAGTTTTGCTGTTTGATTGATGGCCTGCACTTTTCCTTGTCAGGCAGGGCTTCAATGTTGCTCTTGAAATTGTCTTGGTCCATCTCCAAGATACAAGCAGCCATCATTCTGAATTTGTCTTCTGTATGAAGCCTCTTGTCCCTCGGTCGAGTGGCTCCCGGGATGACTGTCATGAGAAGGTGGTATCCGCCGTCAACGTAACCAAGAGTTTGACCCACACAATTTTGCAGAGCTTTGAGATCACTGTATTTCCTGAGATAGGATTAGGGTTGGGTAAGATTGCTATATCGACGATAACCCCTACACAGAATCACCAGCCGTATAGTTTGGTATAGGTTATTGAAGTGTGGAAGGCACTGGCAGGGTTAGGGTTAGGGTTAGGTGAGAACCATCTCCTCTGGGGAGATGGGAAGGCACGGTCCACCCAGCCGGAGGTCCTAGGTCTGGGGTGCGATTGAGTGTAGGGGGAGCGGTAAGGTAGTCTGTGTCTGTCATAGTTTGGTGAAGTCTGGTAGTCTCGTCTGGTCCGTGGTCTGTATGGTGAGGTCCGTCTGGGTCTGGGTTCCCGTGGGTAGGAGGGTCTGCGGTATCTAGGTGGGGAAGGTCTGCGGTTTCTGGGAGGTGAGGGAGTCCAATCCTCCCTTCTGTGTGTTTGTCTTCTTCTGGTAGGTGGAGGGTGGGGGATCCTCCTAGGTGGGGATCTCCGTCTGCTTCTCGGTCTCCTGTTTGGGGAGTTCCGATACATCCCGAGTTTTAATAAAAAAAGGTTTCTTTAAAGGGGTCCAATTTTAAAAAGATATTAAAGGAATTTCTATTGAGTTATTTTTAAGAAATTTAAAAAAAAAAACCAAATTAAAAATAAGTTTTATTAAGAAAAAAAGTTCTTAGAAAAAATGTTTTTAAAATTTTTTTTTTAATAAAAGATAGTTAGGGTTAGGGACCTGTCCCCTCCAGGGGGCAGGCGGTGCATGGGCCCTCCTCAAACCACCGGCTCCATCCGTCCGTGGGTTAGGGTTAGGGTAGGGTTAGGGTTAGGGTTAGGGTTAGGTAAGGGACACTTTGCCACGATGCCCGATTCGGGCACTTTGAGCAGGAGGCTTTCCCGGTGTTGAAACTTTGCGTACCCCCCCATTTGTGACCACCACGGTTTCAATAGTACCTGTTTTGTGCATCTACAACCTAGTGTTTAGGAGAAGCAGCCGGTTAGGGTTAGGGTTAGGGTTAGGGTTAGGGTTAGGGTTAGGAGGGTTAGGGTTAGGGTTAGGGTTAGGTAAGGGACACTTTGCCACGATGCCCGATTCGGGCACTTTGAGCAGGAGGCTTTCCCGGTGTTGAAACTTTGCGTACCCCCCCATTTGTGACCACCACGGTTTCAATAGTACCTGTTTTGTGCATCTACAACCTAGTGTTTAGGAGAAGCAGCCGGTTTGCTCTGCTGTTAAATTTTCTGCTACATTTATTAATATCTTCTGGTTTAACCAATAAAGACACTTGCAGTATGTTCTCTGGCCACAAGAGGGTGTCTTTTCTGCATTTTTCTGTCCATAGTGCTAAGTGTGTGTTAGCAGAAATAGAACGTCACACATATATACAGACACAAACACACATACAGACAGAAAGACAGACACACACACACTTACTCATACAGAGTCTCTCTCTCTCACACACACACTCAAGGATACACACACACAAAGACCGTCTCTCTCTCTCTGTTAGGGTTAGGGTTAGGGTTAGGGTTAGGTAAGGGACACTTTGCCACGATGCCCGATTAGGGTTAGGGTTAGGGTTAGGGTTAGGGTTAGGGTTAGGGTTAGGGTTAGGGTTTAGGGTTAGGGTTAGGGTTAGGGTTAGGGTTAGGGTTAGGGTTAGGGTTAGGGTTAGGGTTAGGGTTAGGGTTAGGGTTAGGGTTAGGGTTAGGGTTAGGGTTAGGGTTAGGGTTAGGGTTAGGGTTAGGGTTAGGGTTAGGGTTAGGGTTAGGTTAGGGTTAGGGTTAGGGTTAGGGTTAGGGTTAGGGTTAGGGTTAGGGTTAGGGTTAGGGTTAGGGTTAGGGTTAGGGTTGGGTTAGGGTAGGGTAGGGTTAGGGTAGGGTTAGGGTTAGGGTTAGGGTTAGGGTTAGGGTTAGGGTTAGGGTTAGGGTTAGGGTTAGGGTTAGGGTTAGGGTTAGGGTTAGGGTTAGGGTTAGGGTTAGGGTTAGGGTTAGGGTTAGGGTTAGGGTTAGGGTTAGGTTAGGGTTAGGGTTAGGGTTAGGGTTAGGGTTAGGGTTAGGGTTAGGGTTAGGGTTAGGGTTAGGGTTAGGGTTAGGGTTAGGGTTAGGGTTAGGGTTAGGGTTAGGGTTAGGGTTAGGGTTAGGGTTAGGGTTAGGGTTAGGGTTAGGGTTAGGGTTAGGGTTAGGGTTAGGGTTAGGGTTAGGGTTAGGGTTAGGGTTAGGGTTAGGGTTAGGGTTAGGTTAGGGTTAGGGTTAGGGTTAGGGTTAGGGTTAGGGTTAGGTTAGGGTTAGGGTTAGGGTAGGTTAGGGTTAGGGTTAGGGTTAGGGTTAGGGTTAGGGTTAGGGTTAGGGTTAGGGTTAGGGTTAGGGTTAGGGTTAGGGTTAGGGTTAGGGTTAGGGTTAGGGTTAGGGTTAGGGTTAGGGTTAGGGTTAGGGTTAGGGTTAGGGTTAGGGTTAGGGTTAGGGTTAGGGTTAGGGTTAGGGTTAGGGTTAGGGTTAGGGTTAGGTAAGGGACACTTTGCCACGATGCCCGATTCGGGCACTTTGAGCAGGAGGCTTTCCCGGTGTTGAAACTTTGCGTACCCCCCCATTTGTGACCACCACGGTTTCAATAGTACCTGTTTTGTGCATCTACAACCTAGTGTTTAGGAGAAGCAGCCGGTTTGCTCTGCTGTTAAATTTTCTGCTACATTTATTAATATCTTCTGGTTTAACCAATAAAGACACTTGCAGTATGTTCTCTGGCCACAAGAGGGTGTCTTTTCTGCATTTTTCTGTCCATAGTGCTAAGTGTGTGTTAGCAGAAATAGAACGTCACACATATATACAGACACAAACACACATACAGACAGAAAGACAGACACACACACACTTACTCATACAGAGTCTCTCTCTCTCACACACACACTCAAGGATACACACACACAAAGACCGTCTCTCTCTCTCTGTTAGGGTTAGGGTTAGGGTTAGGGTTAGGTAAGGGACACTTTGCCACGATGCCCGATTAGGGTTAGGGTTAGGGTTAGGGTTAGGGTTAGGGTTAGGGTTAGGGTTAGGGTTTAGGGTTAGGGTTAGGGTTAGGGTTAGGGTTAGGGTTAGGGTTAGGGTTAGGGTTAGGGTTAGGGTTAGGGTTAGGGTTAGGGTTAGGGTTAGGGTTAGGGTTAGGGTTAGGGTTAGGGTTAGGGTTAGGGTTAGGGTTAGGGTTAGGGTTAGGTTAGGGTTAGGGTTAGGGTTAGGGTTAGGGTTAGGGTTAGGGTTAGGGTTAGGGTTAGGGTTAGGGTTAGGGTTAGGGTTGGGTTAGGGTAGGGTTAGGGTAGGGTTAGGGTTAGGGTTAGGGTTAGGGTTAGGGTTAGGGTTAGGGTTAGGGTTAGGGTTAGGGTTAGGGTTAGGGTTAGGGTTAGGGTTAGGGTTAGGGTTAGGGTTAGGGTTAGGGTTAGGTTAGGGTTAGGGTTAGGGTTAGGGTTAGGGTTAGGGTTAGGGTTAGGGTTAGGGTTAGGGTTAGGGTTAGGGTTAGGGTTAGGGTTAGGGTTAGGGTTAGGGTTAGGGTTAGGGTTAGGGTTAGGGTTAGGGTTAGGGTTAGGGTTAGGGTTAGGGTTAGGGTTAGGGTTAGGGTTAGGTTAGGGTTAGGGTTAGGGTTAGGGTTAGGGTTAGGGTTAGGTTAGGGTTAGGGTTAGGGTAGGTTAGGGTTAGGGTTAGGGTTAGGGTTAGGGTTAGGGTTAGGGTTAGGGTTAGGGTTAGGGTTAGGGTTAGGGTTAGGGTTAGGGTTAGGGTTAGGGTTAGGGTTAGGGTTAGGGTTAGGGTTAGGGTTAGGGTTAGGGTTAGGGTTAGGGTTAGGGTTAGGGTTAGGGTTAGGGTTAGGGTTAGGGTTAGGTAAGGGACACTTTGCCACGATGCCCGATTCGGGCACTTTGAGCAGGAGGCTTTCCCGGTGTTGAAACTTTGCGTACCCCCCCATTTGTGACCACCACGGTTTCAATAGTACCTGTTTTGTGCATCTACAACCTAGTGTTTAGGAGAAGCAGCCGGTTTGCTCTGCTGTTAAATTTTCTGCTACATTTATTAATATCTTCTGGTTTAACCAATAAAGACACTTGCAGTATGTTCTCTGGCCACAAGAGGGTGTCTTTTCTGCATTTTTCTGTCCATAGTGCTAAGTGTGTGTTAGCAGAAATAGAACGTCACACATATATACAGACACAAACACACATACAGACAGAAAGACAGACACACACACACTTACTCATACAGAGTCTCTCTCTCTCACACACACACTCAAGGATACACACACACAAAGACCGTCTCTCTCTCTCTGTTAGGGTTAGGGTTAGGGTTAGGGTTAGGTAAGGGACACTTTGCCACGATGCCCGATTAGGGTTAGGGTTAGGGTTAGGGTTAGGGTTAGGGTTAGGGTTAGGGTTAGGGTTTAGGGTTAGGGTTAGGGTTAGGGTTAGGGTTAGGGTTAGGGTTAGGGTTAGGGTTAGGGTTAGGGTTAGGGTTAGGGTTAGGGTTAGGGTTAGGGTTAGGGTTAGGGTTAGGGTTAGGGTTAGGGTTAGGGTTAGGGTTAGGGTTAGGGTTAGGGTTAGGGTTAGGGTTAGGGTTAGGGTTAGGGTTAGGGTTAGGGTTAGGGTTAGGGTTAGGGTTAGGGTTAGGGTTAGGGTTAGGGTTAGGGTTAGGGTTAGGGTTAGGGTTAGGGTTAGGGTTAGGGTTAGGTTAGGGTTAGGGTTAGGGTTAGGGTTAGGGTTAGGGTTAGGGTTAGGGTTAGGGTTAGGGTTAGGGTTAGGGTTAGGGTTAGGGTTAGGGTTAGGGTTAGGGTTAGGGTTAGGGTTAGGGTTAGGGTTAGGGTTAGGGTTAGGGTTAGGGTTAGGGTTAGGGTTAGGGTTAGGGTTAGGGTTAGGGTTAGGTTAGGGTTAGGGTTAGGGTTAGGGTTAGGGTTAGGGTTAGGTTAGGGTTAGGGTTAGGGTAGGTTAGGGTTAGGGTTAGGGTTAGGGTTAGGGTTAGGGTTAGGGTTAGGGTTAGGGTTAGGGTTAGGGTTAGGTTAGGGTTAGGGTTAGGGTTAGGGTTAGGGTTAGGGTTAGGGTTAGGGTTAGGGTTAGGGTTAGGGTTAGGGTTAGGGTTAGGGTTAGGGTTAGGGTTAGGGTTAGGGTTAGGGTTAGGGTTAGGGTTAGGTAAGGGACACTTTGCCACGATGCCCGATTCGGGCACTTTGAGCAGGAGGCTTTCCCGGTGTTGAAACTTTGCGTACCCCCCCATTTGTGACCACCACGGTTTCAATAGTACCTGTTTTGTGCATCTACAACCTAGTGTTTAGGAGAAGCAGCCGGTTTGCTCTGCTGTTAAATTTTCTGCTACATTTATTAATATCTTCTGGTTTAACCAATAAAGACACTTGCAGTATGTTCTCTGGCCACAAGAGGGTGTCTTTTCTGCATTTTTCTGTCCATAGTGCTAAGTGTGTGTTAGCAGAAATAGAACGTCACACATATATACAGACACAAACACACATACAGACAGAAAGACAGACACACACACACTTACTCATACAGAGTCTCTCTCTCTCACACACACACTCAAGGATACACACACACAAAGACCGTCTCTCTCTCTCTGTTAGGGTTAGGGTTAGGGTTAGGGTTAGGTAAGGGACACTTTGCCACGATGCCCGATTAGGGTTAGGGTTAGGGTTAGGGTTAGGGTTAGGGTTAGGGTTAGGGTTTAGGGTTAGGGTTAGGGTTAGGGTTAGGGTTAGGGTTAGGGTTAGGGTTAGGGTTAGGGTTAGGGTTAGGGTTAGGGTTAGGGTTAGGGTTAGGGTTAGGGTTAGGGTTAGGGTTAGGGTTAGGGTTAGGGTTAGGGTTAGGGTTAGGTTAGGGTTAGGGTTAGGGTTAGGGTTAGGGTTAGGGTTAGGGTTAGGGTTAGGGTTAGGGTTAGGGTTAGGGTTAGGGTTGGGTTAGGGTAGGGTTAGGGTAGGGTTAGGGTTAGGGTTAGGGTTAGGGTTAGGGTTAGGGTTAGGGTTAGGGTTAGGGTTAGGGTTAGGGTTAGGGTTAGGGTTAGGGTTAGGGTTAGGGTTAGGGTTAGGGTTAGGGTTAGGGTTAGGTTAGGGTTAGGGTTAGGGTTAGGGTTAGGGTTAGGGTTAGGGTTAGGGTTAGGGTTAGGGTTAGGGTTAGGGTTAGGGTTAGGGTTAGGGTTAGGGTTAGGGTTAGGGTTAGGGTTAGGGTTAGGGTTAGGGTTAGGGTTAGGGTTAGGGTTAGGGTTAGGTAAGGGACACTTTGCCACGATGCCCGATTCGGGCACTTTGAGCAGGAGGCTTTCCCGGTGTTGAAACTTTGCGTACCCCCCCATTTGTGACCACCACGGTTTCAATAGTACCTGTTTTGTGCATCTACAACCTAGTGTTTAGGAGAAGCAGCCGGTTTGCTCTGCTGTTAAATTTTCTGCTACATTTATTAATATCTTCTGGTTTAACCAATAAAGACACTTGCAGTATGTTCTCTGGCCACAAGAGGGTGTCTTTTCTGCATTTTTCTGTCCATAGTGCTAAGTGTGTGTTAGCAGAAATAGAACGTCACACATATATACAGACACAAACACACATACAGACAGAAAGACAGACACACACACACTTACTCATACAGAGTCTCTCTCTCTCACACACACACTCAAGGATACACACACACAAAGACCGTCTCTCTCTCTCTGTTAGGGTTAGGGTTAGGGTTAGGGTTAGGTAAGGGACACTTTGCCACGATGCCCGATTAGGGTTAGGGTTAGGGTTAGGGTTAGGGTTAGGGTTAGGGTTAGGGTTAGGGTTTAGGGTTAGGGTTAGGGTTAGGGTTAGGGTTAGGGTTAGGGTTAGGGTTAGGGTTAGGGTTAGGGTTAGGGTTAGGGTTAGGGTTAGGGTTAGGGTTAGGGTTAGGGTTAGGGTTAGGGTTAGGGTTAGGGTTAGGGTTAGGGTTAGGTTAGGGTTAGGGTTAGGGTTAGGGTTAGGGTTAGGGTTAGGGTTAGGGTTAGGGTTAGGGTTAGGGTTAGGGTTAGGGTTAGGGTTAGGGTTAGGGTTAGGGTTAGGGTTAGGGTTAGGGTTAGGG
Source organism: Neostethus bicornis (assembly GCA_902685375.1). Classification (NCBI taxonomy): domain Eukaryota; kingdom Metazoa; phylum Chordata; class Actinopteri; order Atheriniformes; family Phallostethidae; genus Neostethus; species Neostethus bicornis. The sequence continues at coordinate 521,951 of CACRXE010000008.1, forward strand.
TTAGGGTTAGGGTTAGGGTTAGGGTTAGGGTTAGGGTTAGGGTTAGGGTTAGGGTTAGGGTTAGGGTTAGGGTTAGGGTTAGGGTTAGGGTTAGGGTTAGGGTTAGGGTTAGGGTTAGGGTTAGGGTTAGGGTTAGGGTTAGGGTTAGGGTTAGGGTTAGGGTTAGGGTTAGGGTTAGGGTTAGGGTTAGGGTTAGGGTTAGGGTTAGGGTTAGGGTTAGGGTTAGGGTTAGGGTTAGGGTTAGGGTTAGGGTTAGGGTTAGGGTTAGGGTTAGGGTTAGGGTTAGGGTTAGGGTTAGGGTTAGGGTTAGGGTTAGGGTTAGGGTTAGGGTTAGGGTTAGGGTTAGGGTTAGGGTTAGGGTTAGGGTTAGGGTTAGGGTTAGGGTTAGGGTTAGGGTTAGGGTTAGGGTTAGGGTTAGGGTTAGGGTTAGGGTTAGGGTTAGGGTTAGGGTTAGGGTTAGGGTTAGGGTTAGGGTTAGGGTTAGGGTTAGGGTTAGGGTTAGGGTTAGGGTTAGGGTTAGGGTTAGGGTTAGGGTTAGGGTTAGGGTTAGGGTTAGGGTTAGGGTTAGGGTTAGGGTTAGGGTTAGGGTTAGGGTTAGGGTTAGGGTTAGGGTTAGGGTTAGGGTTAGGGTTAGGGTTAGGGTTAGGGTTAGGGTTAGGGTTAGGGTTAGGGTTAGGGTTAGGGTTAGGGTTAGGGTTAGGGTTAGGGTTAGGGTTAGGGTTAGGGTTAGGGTAGGGTTAGGGTAGGGTTAGGGTTAGGGTTAGGGTTAGGGTTAGGGTTAGGGTTAGGGTTAGGGTTAGGGTTAGGGTTAGGGTTAGGGTTAGGGTTAGGGTTAGGGTTAGGGTTAGGGTTAGGGTTAGGGTTAGGGTTAGGGTTAGGGTTAGGGTTAGGGTTAGGGTTAGGGTTAGGGTTAGGGTTAGGGTTAGGGTTAGGGTTAGGGTTAGGGTTAGGGTTAGGGTT